>LPNX010517237.1:68193-218354 GCA_001517045.1 Pseudotsuga menziesii
CGCAAGCCAGACTCGTACGCATGGGCAGGGTAGCTGAGCCCAAAACTCTATCTAGGACAGAATCCCCAGATGCACAAAAGTCCTGAGTTACGCTTTGACAAGGATTCGGAGGGTTATCTCCTCTGTCCAAGCCTCCACGCGGCCTCGTGCTTAACTCCCGTTTGAGAGGAGCTTCCCAGATACAGTGATAAAGTCAAGGATTTACCTAGTGATAGGTCCACTACGTCTGAGTTTATAACTTGTGGGAAGTTTACACTTCCTAGCCCACAAGTCTAGCCTAAGCTAGTTGGTGTATGGCCCCTAAAAAACAAAACTTACTAGTAAATTTTAAAATTATATCGTTTATTTTATGGGCTGTTTCTTACTCAGAGGGTAAATGGCATGAAACTCATGTGGCGTTTTGACTCAAAATTGAAACACAATGACTAAGCAAAGAGAAATGAACTGCAGAAAGCAAAAACTATTCTCTTTATATTTTCAAATAGACACTTGAAAGCCAAAAAAGAACAAAATCTTTTTATATTTTTCAAAAACAATAATATGCCATGCAATCTAGACTAAAAAAAACTAATCTACATGCATATAAAGCAAAGATTTGTTTTTGTCTTTTTCTTTTATAAATGCAAAAGAAAAATCAACCTATCTACTTATGCAAACAAGTACTGAAAGCAAAGAAAATAGACAACTACTCTACTCCCCAAAAACAAACCTTAGGTTTCCCTAAAGTTGAGTATAGACCTCACATGAAAGGAAAGCTTACAAAGGTAAACAAGCCAACAACTTTGGAATGAAAAGACTAAGCACAAAAGACTGACGTAAACAAAGGTCAAGAAGTCCCAAGAGTCAATCTAAACCTACAAACAAAGGCTGCTCAGTACCTTGTCCACAAGGTCAAACCAAAGAAAGAGGTAGGAGGAAAAGCAGGAAAAAGAAGTTCTTTTTAATTTTCTTTTATAAAATGCAAAAGAAAAACTACCTACAAAGCAAAGCATGCAGATAAAAAGAACAAAGCAAAAGGAACTTTGCTATGCAACCACCCAACAAACTCTAAAACCAACTAAAGTCAGCATAAACCCTACTTGGAAGAAAGGCTTGTATAAGAGACAAGACAACTATTTTGGCAAGGTGAAGTAGACCAACCAAAGAAGGAGGAAAACAACATCCACAAGCTTCTGAAATCAAACAAAGGCCACTAACAGAGGCCGATCAGAAACAAAAGGCCAAAAAGCAAACCAAGCAAAGGAGACAGGTGAAAAAGCAAAGAGTAAATCCTAATGCTATAAAGGGGCTTACCACATAGATAAAGAACAACAAAAAAAATGACACAAACCCCCTGGATTCATGCACCCGTAGAAGACCTTAACAGACCCACCATGCACCTGAAATGCACTGTGCTTTGAGTAAACTTGGATCTAATAAAGCAAACAAGCAAGAATTACTCCAAGCAAAAAGACTCAAAGGCTTTTGAAAACGCAGGTAGGGTGATCACCAAAAGTCTTCAGACAAGCTACACAACATTCATAAAGAGACACCACTCACAAACAGGGATTACCTGAAGAAGGGGACAAGCAAAACTGACTTAAAAAATCCAAACTTCCAGGTATATACGCGACTGTCTATAAGGGCAGGTCGCGAATGACACGCGACTATTCAATGCAGCAACACGCGAATGCAAGCTTGCATTCGCGACTGTTCAAAAGAGCAAGTCGCTAATGGGGAGGAAAATCTTAAAAAAGATCAACAAACTGCCTTAGGAAGGCAGGGAAGGTTTGCTATCAGACTTACAAGGTGTTCCTAAGTGGCAAGAAAGACCTGAAACAATGCAAAAGCTGAAAGAAATCAAGAGAAAAACCCCAAACAGACAAGGCTAGTCCCTAGTGGAGTCGCCAGTTCTGTTGTAAAGGAAAGTATCCTATGGCTAGGGTTTAAGAGGCCATCAACGTACTGGGATTGAAAGAGAGATGCACAATGTTCAGCAAGTATATATAAACAAGATTCAGAGATGAGAAAGGTCCACACCTGATTAACCGAAGGCTGGTCCAAGCTTTCTCTTCAATCCTCTTCTTGCTCCTCTCGCTCCAAGAGACTTGCAAAACAAGTTATACCTTCCTCAAGCCATTATGACCACATTAAAGACAATGATAATCAAATGAATATGAAACAATGATCTGAATAACATTATAATATGATCATAAACAGAGATTCAATCACACATTGAACAATGATTTGGGAAGAAGAAGGACATCACATCTTTATTAATCTTGAAAACAAGTACAAGTATACCTTCTCTTCAAGTTAGGCACCTCACGAAACCTTGATCTAGATCTGCTGTTTCTCTTCTCCAAAGAACTCAGCCTCCAAGCTCTGCAACACTAAGGGAAGACCTCCAGGGCAAAGGTGTAGGCAAAGAGAGTCCCGATTCCTCCAGCATAACAATGCAAAAATCCAAGTCCCCCCTCATGGCCTTTCCCACCTATATTTATATGGGTGAAATAAGGTAGTTCGAAGGTTAGAGAAGTTACAGCAGTTAAGGAAATCCAGTTACATGACATAACTAATCTCCAGTTAACGCATGTTTTAATATTTAAATGTTAAGAAACACATTCACGGGTCTGCAGTAGAGCAACCCGCGAATGATGCGCGACTATATAGAAGAGCAACCCGCGAATCCTTGATTCGCGACCTGCTACAAGGGAGACTCGCGAGTTGTCAATAGAGAGAGTCGCGCATACATCCTAACATGGAAAATGTGGCAAAGTAATTAGCTGGATAGAGGCAGAATGTATTTCATAATAAGTCAAGCTATAGTATTCTAGGCAAACCTCAATCCATAAGTGTCCTTTTGTGTGCCAACATAAGGAAAGTTGACACTCGGACGGAGAGGTGCCATTCTGGTGTATAACACATATACAGATTGTACATCTAGGTTACTTGGACCTTACCTTTGGAGAGCTTGTGCTTGAAGATATCCTTCTATCTAGGGCACTTCTTGGAGATATGGGATGGCATCATTGTCCTTCCCCTATACATGGAGACACTAGATGCATTCACTCAGGATCCCTCTAGGTCAATGTTGGGTGGGCTCTCATAGACATTGTGTGGAGTTTGATCAATATATCCCATCGCTAGACAAGATTTTCCAGATGTGCCACTTATAGGAGCCGAAGACAAAGATGCAACTCATTTTTAGGTACCCCTCTTACTATGAGATTAGAGGACACCACTACTACTATATAGGGACACAGGAAACTCCCCCTCTTCTTTCTTTTGGTATCGCGATTAGAGATGACTAACTCTTTTGATTAGGGAGATATTTAGCCACAAATCTCAGCCCTTGCACACCCTGCCTTGACATGTGACCTCTAGGAGGATCACCTCATACTTTCATGTCTCTCTGTCAAATCAAGGCAACAAACGATCGACAAATCCATAGAGTATTTCAAATTATAGAGTTTTAAAATCTCTGGTCTCCCCTTGATCCCCCCCTCCTTGCCCCCAACTAGGCTATCAATCTACATTCTCGAGACCTATTTGGAGGTGTTGGACTAGGGCATAGAAGCTGTTACTGCTCAAATTAACACCTTGATGAAAGCTCCGAATCACGATGCTACGAGGGTAAGCATAAGAGGAATATCGCCCAATGTCACCACAACAAAACTCCTTTGCTTTAGGCCAACTCCTAGAGACCAAGGGCGAGTCCCTAATGTATGTGAAGTAGATCTGCAAACCAATTAGACAAAGCACAAATGCCTCACAAGCAACCTCTTGACAAAGATCAGTGCCTTATGGAGTCAATGAATAAGAGGATACGAATAAGAAGATGGGAGTTTCAATAAATGCACACAATTAAAATAGATGATCAAATGCTTGCTGCTGCTATGAAATGACAGCCAGCAAAACAGGCTCAACCGATAGATAAACTTACCTAGGAATGTGTGCCAAGCAAAGTGATTGAAATCATACCTTTTGGGCAGCCAATAGATGAATAAAACAATTCTAGAAGTGACTTACCAGATCTGGTTGAGGGCTGATAACTGCACTAGCAGTGTTGATAATTGTGCGAGAGAGAGCTGCCAACGATGTCTTGGGACACTTGGCAGCTTGAATATGCTTCCAATTTGCTTATAGACCTTGAAAGTGGGCCAAATGATGGCTGCAATTGAAACTGCAGACCTGTTTTATGCCCTAACCAGCCCCCATAAATCCCAAGAACACCAATTTAAGCCACTAGATGAAGGCCCAAGTGACTAGTGCTGGTAGTAGACTTTGTCCTTGGCTTGTATGGCCCTTTAAATTTGAAATTGTATGGCTGTACTTGTCAAAATCAGATCTGAAAAATACACCAACACTTGCACAAACCATGAGATCTCTCAAACCAACCACAAGAAGAAGATGCCCTTGGAGACTAGCCACAAAGTCAAGGCAATGCTTCAGTTTTGACTGATTAGATTTTTCACAAACACAATATTTTTGGATTTTTTATATATTTGATTTTTAGGGCTTTTTGGAATATAATAAATTTTTTTGTATTTTTTCAAATAAAGATGCAGAGATTTTATAAATTTTGAAGAAGAATAGGGAATTAGACATTCGTATTATCCATAGGGCAATGAGAAAAATTGGGGTCAACGTCCTCTCAAGAATTGGCAGTTCAAATGCTATTGAATTAGGGCAAAGACTAGAAACCCTAGGTGATAGTAGTTCTTGAACTAATTAGAACAAGCAAAAAGAACACTAAGGCCCTAAACAAGAGGGATTCTTCACGAGAAATGCTTCACCAAGCAAGACCAACTTAACATGAATTAAAACCCTAGAAACCCTTGCCTTGGATGCTCAAGTGACACAAGACAAGAGACCAAAGATCTTACCACATTAATAAAAGAAAGAGTAGAGAGTAAACCCTAATGTCCTTCCTCCACTTGAATTAGCCTTGAAAGATTGCAAAGAAAACTTGAACATTCAACCTTATCCTTAGAAAACCCTAGAACATGCCAAGAAAAGAGGTGCCCGATTCTCATATACCACAAGAGAAATAAAATTTCAGTCATAATGATCCCACGATCTTGGTTACAAATGATATGAGGGTGTTTTATTTATATGAGAAAAGTCCTAGCATTTCCCTTGTCTAGGTCGACTTGTCTAATTTGGGTTAAAATTCACTTTTAAGGTTTGTTACCCACAATCCGGGGACTAAACCTCATAAAACATAAAAGTAATGATAAATAAGTGATTATGGCTTCAACAAATGAATTGTTGAGCTTGGAATGAGGGCGTCGTGACCCAACTAACCCCAACAAAACGTCTTTTTCCCTTAACAATTCCTTCTTGCCTAACCTTCAAAAATTGCTTTTAGTGGTGGTCGTGACTTGATTTGCATTTTTTGACTAGGATGACCAAAAGAAAGGGGGTACTACAACAAGATAAGGTCCAAATGGGTATAATAGAGGTGTGCTAGAGCGGGTATGACAACCCTTACAAGTGCAATCACTTTTACAAAGCATGAAATAATGAGTGTGGCTAGGGGCTCCTAAGCCATGTGCCCTAATGGAATCATGCCAAAGTGCACCAATACCTTCCCATGGCATAAATGCTCGACATGATGAGGAGTTACCACCCATCAAGTGGTACTTAGTAGGGCCAGAAGACGAATATACCTTGAAATGAGGACCAAGAGGACTAGCCATGACTGACTAAGGGGTCTAGATCATCGATAGGCCAACACTTCTACATAAAGCAACCCCAACTTGGCCTTTTACAATGGAAAAAGGACCCCCCTCCTTGGCACATCTAGTATGGTGCGTTGTAGAGAATCTAGAGCGCAACAAAACCCACATCATCAGAGTGACAAACGACCTAACTCTATATGGATTAGAGTTAGGTTCATTGCATTAACCCCCTAGATTCAATAGAAAAGTTGAGGTTCTATTTAGAGTTTATTTATTTTGACCTTGGATGGTAGGAGAGTAGGGCTTCCGCGCTTCTACAACCCCCCAAGTTTATACAATTAGATAGCCTCATGGTGCTTGACGACTTTGCAGTGAGATAGTTCCCCAATCCCCCCTTTACCCTTAGTCATGAGTATCAAGAGACCTTGGCATTGTCTCCATCTCTCTCTATTGCTTAACACCAAGGTGTCTAGATCTCCAATTTTAGACTCTCCCATTGTATCACTTCACTTTTGATACTATTATATATATTTTGAGTAGACTCAGTGATTTGCTTAGCTAGACACTTATATATGCTGCACTTCTTTTGCTTTCTTTCTCTTACTTAGCATTACGTAGCAGTGTCTTAAGCACTCCCACATTGTATTCACACTTGATATATCTTTTAGTCCCATTGAGCTACTTTTGTGGTGATTTGTTTTACATTAAGAAAATTATCTCATCAGTTTTATCTTATCAACACTGTAGAAATTGTCTTTTTGCTCTTTTTGTGAGCAAAAAAGCATTTATCATCACCGAAGACAACACTTTAGTGTGGGCTATGCTTCTTAATCCAACTAATGGAAAGTAATTCTTTCTAGGAAACCAAGGATAGAGTAGACATCCTTACATAGCAACCTCTTACCTGTCTTCTGAAGTTGCATACTACCCTTCCCTTCAACTCTATATTCTTCTCCACCACTTGAGACCAATGTTGCACAACTCGAACTCAACAATTACTCGACTGGCATATGACTTGTCGACTCGGGAAAGACTTGGGAAAGACTTGGCAAGACTCGACAAGACTCGGCAAGACTCGGCAAATAGGAAAAAAAATTAAAATATGGTACATTTTGAGCACACAATAGAGGTTAATGGCATTTCCAATTGTTTAATGAACTTAAAAAAAAAATATGCGACCTTGTGCGGCTGAGATACTCGGCCCACAGGCCCCACCCAAAATTGATTTTGTTGTTTTTTAATTTTTAATTTCTATTGTTATTTAATTTTAAATTTTGTAACTTAGGATTTAGATTTAAATTTGAAAATGGATGGGCATGTGGCTGAGTATCTTACCTCACAGTCACTGTGTGGTTGAGAATCGAGATTGTCAGCCACAACCCATCCATTTTCAAATTTAAAACTAAATCCTAAGTTAAAAGTAAAAAAAAAATTAAAATTTATAATTAAAAACAATAAAATTTAAATTTAAAATAAAAAGCAATAAATTCATTTTAATTTTTTATAACAGAAAAAAAATAAAATAAAAAAATACAAATTGAAACTTGGAAACATTACTAACTTGGAGAGTTTGCGAGTGGCGACCTCTTTCGAAGTTGAGCAACAACTGCGGCCATGAATCGGGATCCTTGACCTCCACGACCTCCATGACTAAGCAGTAAACAAAGTGTAGAGGCTGAAGACCACCTGCGACCTCTACGACGATAGTGCAGACCACCTCCATGACCTTCTCGACGACTGTGCAGACCACCTCCATGACAAATCACAAATTGATTGATGAGTTAGTTGCCGTCCGTGGGTACAATCACTGCCAGGTCTAGATGAGTTTGTGTCGAGTCAAACGAGTTTATGCCAAGTCGTGTGAGTTTAGAGGGGTTGTCGAGGTCAGGCCGGGTCTGTGCCGAGTAGGTGTCGGTTACTTGGGATGGGGTTCCACTCGCTGAGACTTGCGAGTACTCGTGAGTCTCCCGAGTCATGCTTCACTGCTTGAGACAACATGACTCAAAGTTGGATTGTCGTTAACAAAATAGTATAACAATCTTTCTGATTATTAAAGTGGTGTATTGCACCTGAGTCAATGTACCAATCTGTTTGGCTCACAATGAATTTTTTATCACTAGCCATAAACACATAAAATTCATCTTCCTCTTTGCATTCAACTTCTTTGGCTTGCTTCTTCTGTATAAATTTAGAAATTCCGACTCTAGTGCAATTCTAAAATTTCACATCACACCGGAGGTTTTCCATATTTTCACCTTGTGAATTTTGCATTAAGGATGTTGTTAAATATGATTAAACAGCAGCAACAACAAACTATGCTTCCTCTCTTAACAAACCCAATAAAAAATATGCCATCAAGTTTCATCCCTTTGGGCACACTTTCCAAGCATAAAAACAGATCTGGAGTCATTGCAATTAATGCAGATTTACAATTGTAAATCTGTCCTATTATCTTCTATATTAGCGTCACTTAACTATTTCAACCTTCACTCACACCAAATCAGCACGACGAACTAGTGCTATAAATTACCAAACCAAGAAGATCAAATCTGCAATTGAGACAATTTTGGACAGATGGAAACTTATATATATATATGAAGTAGATATACAAAAACATAGCCTCATCTCAATACTAGTACAATTCTCTAGCTCTCAAAAACCTGAGCTAGGGAAAACCATGAAAAACCCTTGCTCCACCAAAGATCCACCACAAACTAGTATCACACTTGCAAGACTCCTTGGCTCCAACCGAGACTTCCCCTCCCTCCTCGTCAATAAGTACCACCTAGGTTTTAATCACAACACCCTAATCTACAAGTGTCCAAGGAATGAAACCCTAACCCTCGTATTCAAGATGCTCCAAGTGCTCCGAGAAACCCAAGTGCTCCGAGAAACCCAAGTGCTTCCAAAGAAGAAACCATTGGAGAGAGAGAGCTCAAAACACTCTTCTCACCAAATCCTGATAGGGTTTTCTCATGAATCCCTAGCAGTCCATGTCTAAACACAAGATGAACAACAATGAGTCAGTAAAAGAAAGGATTCTCTCTGGCCAAACAATATACAAGTGGGCCTAAACCCTTACAAGCAACCTACTACAAACCATAGTAGCATAATTCGGTCATATTGGCCTTTTGTGTACAGAAATTTCGAACAATTCGAAATTTGCCGAATATTCGGTTTAGGTGTAATACGAATACAGGCTCCTACAGACCAAGACCAAATTTTGAAAACAAATTTTAATTAATTAAATGCTATAAAATATAAATACCATTCAATTTCCTACTCGGTAATTCATTCAAGCATTTCCAAACTTGTTGAGATTTTATATTGTTGTTTTTTAAATAGTAATTTTGGTTGTAAATATTATGTCTAAAGAGAAATGAATGTTTTTTTTTGTGTTTAATATCTAATGTTTGTTTTCAATATTTTGTTAAAATTTTATATATGTTCAACTTTATTATATAGATGTCCATCTACATTTGTATACTATATGTTGATTTATATTTGATTAAGTATTATATATAAGCAATCGACTTCCGTATTTTATCCGTACTAGATATTTTTGGTATTGAATTGTATTCGTATCCGTATTCGTACTCGAATTATGCTACTATGCTACAAACAAGTAGGCTCGTACAAGAGAAGCGCTATACTCCAAAGGTATGTTAAATTTTTAACATGGATTTAAGTTTGATAGCAGTATCAGTCTTTCTTCTCAATTATCCAACTTGTAAGTTATATCAGCAGTAGATAAAACAAATCTGAGATAGAAAGCAACAATAGCAGAAATCAAGTATGCACAGATACACAAAATTTATCCTGGGGAAAATCTTTTCCGGAATAAATATTAAAAACCCCAGCAATGAAAAATCTTCCTTATAATGAGATGACTGAGTTTGCGAAAGAGAAGATAACAAATTAGCCGACCTTACAAATCCACCAAGTTGCCTCTAGGGCATATCTGTCAATAAAAGGACAATAACAGTACTATACAGTGCTGATAAAAATAACCCAACCCAACCAGGCAGATCGGATGAAGATGTCTGTAGGCTGAAAGTGCTGCTAACTGTCACAGCCTGTCCTCATGCACCTGTGCTGCTGGTGTAAGCCAAACCTGGGCTGTTAACCTTTCAACAGAAATTGGATGGGCTGAGATGAACCCTAGCAGGGTAGCCAAGAGCTGGAACAACCCCTGGCAGGGATGCCGTGAGCTGGGGTAGGGTAGCCGTGAGCCCTAGTTGGGCTGCCGTGTGCTGGGGTTGGGAAACTGTGAGCACTGGCTGAGTTCGGATGGGATGAGATGAAGACACTGGTGGAGAAGCAGCCAAAAAATAATCTCAGCGCTTACACCTTCAAAAACAGTGCTGTAGCTTCAAGATAGGCCCCACAGTTCAGTCCAATCCTAAAAGCGTCAAGTTTGTTCACACGTGAGAGTGATCAGCAGATAGAACCCAGTGAACTTTTCTTTTGCAGAGATAAAGATGATTTTCTTGCTTTGTCAAATAAAGAAGATCTTTATTTATACATCATAAGGTGAGATGAGTCCATAGATTAAGGAGACGCCCTTAGGGCTTTTAATCTTTTTATCTTTCAAGAAATTTCACCTTTGACTTTTGTTTTTTAATTTTGAGCTTTCCTTTTTTTATTTTTGACTTTTACATTATTTTGCTTTTGACCTTTTATTTTATTTTTTCTTTTGATCTTTTATTTTTTCTTTTGACTTTGAATAGTACAAAGTCTTTGTACAAGGACCAACCTTGTGGGTACTTGGACCCTTAAAAGGTTGTCCTTCAAGTGGTCTTCAAAAGAACATACAATTCAACTTGAAGTGCATCGTCAAAATAGGGAAGATTTTCATTGTTCATACTGTTCTCCTCAATGGTACCAGGGTCAAGTGCTGGGTATTTCAACAAGGGGTGGCCAGTCCCTTGAGAAGGTCCCATCATTCATTGACCAAAAGGAGATGTCCATCACTTGCCTAGATCTAGTCTAGGGCTTCTAGTAATGACCTGGTAACTGACCAGGTGACTCAGCCCCTGGCTGCATTAAGTTGACCCAATGTCAACTACTTGGTAACTAACCAAGTGCCTCCATTCTCCCAGAGAATGGTTCTCAGCCCCAGGCTGAGTTTTCAGTCCCAGATTGAATCAAGTTCCTGGTAGCTGACCAGGTGCCTCCGTTCTCCCATAGAATGGCTCTCGAAGCTGCTAAAAAATCAACAAGGTACAAATGTCAAGCTCCAAGGTGATGTTGTACACAATTAATGCTCCAAAGTGATTTCACACCACAAGATGTGTCCATGTTTTTCCACCACGAGGCCACATGGACTCCATTGCTCCTCCTAAGCCATGCGCTCTTTCTTCCACTCCACCTACATTATCGTTATCGCAATCCAAGTGTCCTCAAGTCAACTCCAAGCCTCCATGCAAGAATCTAAGCAACCCAATGCCATCTAGGGCACAATGCCCCCCTCCAGATTGGCTAATGCTCCTCCTCTAATGCAAGGCATCCTCTAGAGTCCAAGCTAATAAAATGTTGTCACAAGCTCTCCAACTCTTCAATGAAGAAAGCACATAATCATCTAGTTGAGGTCTAGCAAAATCAAAATCAATCCACCTTCACATGTATCTCATATCAAAATCAAAATCAAGCCACCTTCAAAACGAAGCCATCATGGACCAAGGGTTCATCCATACACCATGTATCTCATATCAAATGGTCCCAAACTTAAAGTTTTAAGTGCCCTTCTCCAAGTGCCTAGCGTGCCTCCTCCTAGGTCATTGACCTCCTAGGCAAGGGCCCCATGCCAACATTCTAATGAAGGTCAAGCATCCACTCGAACTAAGCCATCCACGTGTCCATGAAGCATTGCCAAGAGGCTAGGAGACATTGTGCTAATTTTGGCAACGTGAAAACACTTTTGGAGTAACCACAAAAGCTACCATCTTCTCACATTGATTGTCAGAAGGTCTTTGGTTGTGTTTTCGCCCTACAATCATTTCCTATAGAACTTGGATTTATGTCCTAGCTTGCACTAATAAAAACACTAACAACTAACAACTTTCTTAGGCTTTTGAGCATATGAATCGACACTCTTTGTGCCATGTTCATGTATGCTTTTGTCCTTGAACTGTGCTTTCAAGGCGACTACCAATTCTCCATTTGCACTGCTTGCTACTGAGCAACATCCTCCAGCTATCCTTGTGTGAAATATTATTACTCGATTGCTCAAATGCCAAAGAAACATCTCCAAAAGTTATATTGAAAATTTCAACAAAATATTCATATGAATGGGTGGCCCTTTTAATGTAATTATTACCAAGTCTTCTTCTTCAAATTTTCTATCAATGGCTTTCAACAGATGTCTAATCTATGTTATTTTCAAGAAGTGGTCTTGAAGAGTCTCATATTCCTCCATCTTCATTGAAAACAACAGTTTTTTAAAGAAGAAAACTCTCCCTTTATCTGATGTCTCATGCATATATTTCACACGCACCCAAATCTTGAAAGCATCAATACCATCTTGCACTTCATGCAGCATAGCATCGGTAAGGGAGAGCTTGGTCAGCATCACAACCTCCTTTTTTCTTGCATCAGACTCAACATGAGCATCCTTATTTGATGTACCTTGCACCTCCTTTTCCAAGACAATTTTATCAAGCACTGGCATTAAAAAATCGCAAGCATTTTTGTAAAATTTTTACCACTAAATGTTTGTTGCCTTCAAACATATTAATGGATAGACCAGTCATTTTCTTAAAGGTTTAAATACAGAAAACACACCTGTTTTCACTGCTATGACTCGGTAATTGATATCCCTACCACTGTTCCACTTCCAAGTTCCAATAACAACTCGGTCTAAACCTATCTATTCTGAAACTTCTTAGAATAAAAGAACTTCTATTGGCACACAACCACAATCAAGTTTCTGAATATAGTTATGTTCTTAAACTCATTCTATGCCCAGAAGAAAATCTTGGTTCTAAACGCACTAACTCCAAAATTGCAGATACATGAAAAACAGCCTTCCACCAATTTGGC
Organism: Pseudotsuga menziesii; assembly: GCA_001517045.1. NCBI lineage: Eukaryota > Viridiplantae > Streptophyta > Pinopsida > Pinales > Pinaceae > Pseudotsuga > Pseudotsuga menziesii. The sequence goes on from LPNX010517237.1 coordinate 80,901, forward strand.
AATGTAGATACTTGCAGGTTGGAGTGTTTAACATTAAACTTGTATCTCCTTGCTAGACCCTTTTCTTTGCAACTGCTTGACAGGTCATTACTTGTAGCCACTTTGTAGATTCCTTTCTCTACAAATGCTTAACATATTGGCTTCTTGAATCTCCTTCTACAGGTTGACATCTTTGTGGTCAATTCTAATATTCCTTCTCTGCGCAGTCTGGTCAACACATCGGTCCAATGCTTGGCACGTGTTGGCTTTCAAACAATTGTGCCTCAACTCGACTTAATCAACACAGGCCAGCTTCAACCACGTTGATCCAACTTTTGACAAGTCCGAACTGTGATAGGCTGGTGCTGTGTTCACAAAAAAGTTGACCCAATTCTTTTCTTGGCCCCACCCAGGGATTAAGCAATGATTCTTGCAAGCTGCCAACTATTCCTGTCTCTTGCTGGTGGTCCCTGTCATTGCATACTGTGTAAATTCCCACGGATGATGTCTCTGCTCTTGTCCAGTTGCAATTTTTCATAGGTGGTAACTCTCCTATCAGTGTAAACCCTTTTTGCACAAGCTTAAACAATTCATTGGTGGACTAGCCTTTGCAACTTTGATGGTTCTCTTCATGGGTCATGCATTGATTCTATTCAAGGGCAACATAATTTGTTTTTCTGTGTTGCCCACGAAGTCTGACAAATTCCTCACGAGCTGAATTGATTTGCAAGACACTTTAGTACCACATAAATTAAAAAAATCTTATCTTTGTGGCCAAATCGATTTGAATTGCCTTGCTTCTGTCCAAATGTGCGTGTTTGCAGTTCCTTGTCTTGTACTGATTTAAACACTCCCTAGGTCTTCACTTGATTCTTACCTCAACTTCTTAACCATGGCTTTGATACCATGTCAGATTTTACACACAAGAGAATAGATGGTTGCACAAGATAACAAAAGAGAATAGTTAGTTTGATTTTTGAGTGATACATTGTTACATTACATAATTACATCACTTAATTATAAAGACACTAACTAAGACTTTATTACCTATTTATTACGTATTTATATCCATCAAGAAAGTGCTTTCCTTGTGCTTTGGACTAGGAAGATTCCTCTTCACAAAAGCATCCAAATAAAGCTAGCTAAGGTGCATATCTTGCACAAGAAATAGAACAAGTCAACGCCCAGAAATGGAACACTCTTACACTCCTGAAGTCAGCACTCTTAGTTTTAATTAGGCATAAATGATCTCCAGAGAAAGCACAAGCTAGGCACTCATGTCTACCAATTATAGCCTGATCAAAGTCTGAAAATGCACCAGGGATAATGTTCCACGAATATCTGAAGAAAGGCATCTCCATATGGCACATGCCAGAGATAGACTAGGGTGTTCATGTACTGCCAAACATAGCGTTGTTGGAATCCTTTATAAACTGAAAGCCATCTCGACACTGCTAGAAAAGCAATCCTTGGGTGCCTGCTATTTGTAGAATCTGAACCCTAATTTTAATGTTCTTTTTCACTTGCCCAAAATAAGCCACAATTTGTGGTTTTCCTCTTCATCACTTTACCATCCTGCCAATGTATGGCATACTCCAAAATAGAAACCTTAAAATCAATCTTATTATCACCAAATTCAAGCACATAGACTAGTCCATTTAGGGTATCCATAAATATCATTAGTTTCCAGAAATATGACTTCTAAAAATATAACGTTTCCCACAAAACTCGGTAAGTACCCTTTTGAAGTTCTCATCTTCCCATCCACGTGCCAAGTATTACACGTCACATGCATGCATGGGAAGCTTTCTAAAGTCGGGAATATGTAAAAAATATGCACTGGTATGAGTGTGGACGTGATCCCTGGAGAAAATTACTCAGAAGGTCTCATGCGTGAATCCTGTTCATTCTTTAACTCGGTATAAGAATAGGTGACCGTGTGCTACTTCTGGCTAAAGCATTAATGAATTGACTATAGTCTATGCCAAATCAATCAAGATGAACTTTTGAGAAGTTCATCCTGAGTAGCAACACATCTGATGGTTGAAAGTGAAATATCTTATCCAAGGTGTTGGGTGATTAGTAAGCTTGATGCTAGGGAAAGAAGAATGATTTGTTTGTGTCTGCATGGTTGAATATTTATACATTATTCTCCCTGCATTGTTTTATCGGTTATTATTCTGATGTTTAGTCGTATTTTTTAACTTTTTCCTTATTGTTAAACCAGAATCTTTATTTGGAAATTGTAACACTTTGAATTTGAAACTATAAAACTCTCGTCTGTTTCTATTTATTTATTATTATTTACTATATTTTAGATTCAGTTCACTGGTAATCATTATGCAGACTGTATGCATTAACTGTTTCCTTTAAAGTTTGACTGTTGTTGCTTAAACTCCATGCCAATCTTGATTATAAGGACTGATACAAGGTTGACCCAACTGTGATATCTCATTAAATGCAATCGCTTGTAATGGCATCTAAATATTTGTACTCATGGATTGCAGGCTGAGTTTTGTTGCCTTCTGTGCAAGGAGCCTGGATAATTCTAAACTGAAGAAACTCTTTGTATATTATTCAGCATTTTCTTAGGCCACCACACCTCCAGAACAAAATTTTCTAATGCATCAGAAACTAAAACTGAGCTTCTTTTGTTGCTTGTAAATGCTCTTGCATATAGCTGATAAATGTTTTCAATAGCACGGTCATTGTTATAGTGGTTTGCAAGGTGCCGGCCTGGGATTGTCTATAAATCTCTTCCTGAGAATTTTAGATTGTAAAGGTGTTTTGGAGTTATGGGTCTCGGCCTGATTCTTTTGTCAATTTATTTGGCACATCCATTATTTGTTACTAGTCCACTTGATGATTTGAACATTTGTTGAGTTAAAGTTTCAGCTGGACATGTATCCACTTTTTTTTGTTTTGTGAAGATGCTTGGTCACTATGTACTCTAGGGAACGCGTTTCATGTGGTGGAAACACCACTTGTATTTGATTTCTTTTCAACCATTTACTCAATTCTTTTATTAGGGACTGATCAGTGGATCAATGCAATGCAAATGATAGTGATACAATAGTATAATGAATTACATGTAATATTTGCAAAGGAAAAGTACGATTGGTGGTTCTGCCCTGACTGAAGAAAATTACATTTTTTGGAGATGTTTAACGAGAAGGATCCTTGAGATCTTGATTATGTTTCTGAAATTCAATCTTCCATTGCTTCTATTTGTATTTGTTATAAGAATTAAAAATTTTAGATAGAGGCTCATGTTTGCATCCCAAGGATTGCAAATTCGGGAGCTGTCAAATTTAAAGCTGTCTTAAGTTTACATTTAATTACAATGAATTTACATCTGTATTTGTTTAAATCTCTTTCTCAGCTCTACCTGTTATTTTTTAAGTGATTTCATTGTTGTGTTTGAATAGTCTTGCATGCATGCTATAATGTCACTATAAACCAATTAGGTAACTAGGTCATAACATGCAAGAGAAAGCTGATAATTGAACACGTCATAAATTGGTTGCAGTGCATAGGTTTAAAATTTCAACTTCGTACTCAGCAACATTACTGAGTACCGGTGATGATGCCTTTTAACCTGCACTTACAATTTTCAAGTGCTGCTACTATACTTTTGAAGTAAGTGCAGTTTAAGCTGGTAACTTTGTGGAGTAAGTATGGCTTAAAAGTAACGAAACCATCTGCTAATTTTCAAGAGTATATTATAAAGAAATCTTTGCATGTGCCTTCGTATCTCTCTTCAAGCTTGAAGAGTTTAAAAATATGAATGTGCCAAGGCAGCTATCTACAGAGAGAAGTGATGTTTTTTGAATGTTCCATGTGATGTATGTATTGTTAGACTGGTCATCTAGAAAATGGTATTGGAGATTACAGTGGCATTTTGGGCATTGGGTTTTGACAGGGAAAACGTTTTCCTAAGATATTTTGCCCAAATAAAATTTCAGGTGTTTGCAAGGTGTGAATGCAAATTCAGGAGTATCGCATGAAATGAGTTACTTTCAATAGGAGTGGGAGAAGAATTGGTAAAGTAGAAATATCCATAGTAGCATAATTCGGTCGTTACGGATACGGGTTAATTTTGAAAATTAATTTTAAAAAGCCAACTTTTAATTATTCAAACACTATAAAATAAATACCTTGCAATTTCATACTTTGTAATTCAATTTAATAGGAATAAAAATATGCCAAAGAAATAAATATGCAAATATAATAGCAACACTAGATTTATTGGTTACAAAACCATGTGCCCAAAACCACTTATATCCTTGCTCATTGGGGAGTCAAAGTTAACCCCAACACAATTTAAACATTCATTAATTAATTCCAAATGTAAGCAGTGGTAAATATTATTTATTTTTTTCTTAAAATAATTTATAACTATTAATAACTAAGAGTTTTCTTCCTTATATTAAGGGTATTATATTTTTTTAAGAGTAATTTTGATTGTAAGAAATATATTAAAAAAAAAGTAATGATTTTTTTAAGTTTAAAATTTAATGGTAGATATTTAATATTTCATTAAAAATATTGTATATGTTTAACTGTATATAAATGTTATATATTGTTGTATATTTAATTAAAAATATTATATATAAGAAGTCTACTCTTGTATTTTATTCGTGGTGGATTTTTTTGTTACGTACTTTTTCCGTATTGAATTGTATTCGTACTTGAATTCTGCTACTATGGAAATATCTATAAAAATCACCTCCAAAAAGAAATGCTAAGCTTGTTTTTACAATGCCTATACACCCCAAAATGATCCATTTCATTTCTTGTTTATTGCGGGGTGCTTTTCATGAATGTAAAATTTACTTTGCAGTCTTTGCAATGTAGGAAGGATATTTAATTTGGCTGATTGCAAATTGATAGCACTCTAAGCAACACCCATATAGATGAATGTGTTTGACACCATTTTGCATGCATAACAATTGATCTGAAGAATGATTCCACGTATTGGTATATGATAGCTACCCAAGATGGATTTGATAGAATTTGTTTCTAAAACTTTGTCCAATTTGTTTCAAGTCGAACTTATAATTTGTATTTTAACCTGTCTAAATTATATAATCATATATTAATTAATTTAAGGTTTTCATCTTCGTTTTAATCTAGTGAGACTTATTGCTCTCTAATTGACACTGAATCTCAGAGACGGATGGGTCTCAAGGATGGATGAAATGTCTCATCAAGTTTAGGGGACATGGAAATGAACATAATAGTTTACATACAAATATTAAATACAAAGAAAATATAGAGATTCAACAACTTATGTCTATAATAAACTCAATTAAAGTAGCAAATTTTCAATTGTAAGTCCAATAGAGAATAGAATAGTATACATACAAATATTAAATACAAAGAAAATATAGAGATTCAACAACTTAGGTCAAGTAGCAAGTTTTCAATTGTAAGTCCAATAGAGAATAGACGTTAAACCATGTAAATAAAGATTATTCAGGTAAAAGAACTTGGTTAACGTGGAATGCCTTTCATGTATTTAAGGATGTACTCTCCCATATATTGATAGCTTGAGTCTTGTCCCTGCATGCAAATTTATGGGATATTTTTGTTTATAGTATTAAAACAAGTAGTGACCTTTTATGAACTAGTTTAACCCTCGTGTGTTGTAGTCCTTTCAAAGTTATAATGTCCTCATCATTTATTTTAACAATAATTTATCAAATTATTGTGGTCAAAATATAATATGACTCTGAATATTAGTGGGTATATATAAAATTTATTTAACAAAAAATTTGGAAAATATAAAAATAAATTAAATTATTTGAATGGGGAGAATATTTTCCTAATAAAAGATAATAGTCTTTCAACCAATTATGTTTACATCGTTTTTATATTAAGTTTATTTAATTAAATTACTTAATAAATATAAAAATAAATTATTCAAGTGGACATTGTTTTTAGTGATTAATACTAGTTTCTGCTCAAATGCCTCTTGCATTGGCTACATTATTGAAATATGTGCTTGGAAAAGTTCGGGCTCGTCCTATGCATCTTCACTTTGAAAGAAAGTGCCAGGATTATACTGATCAATGTATTCAAAGGTTTTGCTTAGTGTCAAAACACTTTTGGGTGTGCTCTTAGATTATTTTATAAGGCCAAATTATTGGTCCATTATATGTCCATGAAGAGTGGTTAGGTTCATCAAATCTAATTCATAGTTAGGGTTGTTAGATGTCCATGAAGAGTGGTTAGGTTCATCAAATCTAATTCATAGTTAACGTTGTTGCATATTTTTGGGCATAGTGGAAAGTTAAATTAATTCCAAAGGGTATTGATCAAATAAAATAATTTTACTGTCAATTTTTATTATTATCAAAGTTGGATATTTACAAACAAATATGTTCACTATTCAAGAGTACTTGTTAATATCCACAACCATGAAATAGTGTATTTTCATATGTAGATCGTCAAGTTTTTACTAGATTCATGTTCAAATCCTTACGCTTGGTACATTCTTAGCAATGGAATTGATTTAATTGTGAAATACTTTTAATCGATTGAGACACCTACCTTATTTCATGGGGATGGGACAACTTGTTTGTGTCTGCAACTTTATTTTTATGAAGTTATCATCTATGATTTTCATAATGTCTTTATGTTTGTTAAGTTGGCATTGTAAATGTGTCAATAACACATTTTTTGGTAGCATGAGTACAATGGCAGTCCTATATGTTAGCAGGTATTTTTAGCTTTAAAATTGCTTTGAAACTATTGCATCTAAAGTTACTCTATAAATCCATATTAGTGGCATTGAGCCATTGAAGTTAATCCACACTAGTGGATCATTTGAAATGAGTGAGATGTAGAAAATGGGTTTTCTATTATAAGCTTGAGCCTTTATATGGATGAAATCCCTTTTGATGAGTTCACAACTACGGATTTGATCTTGAGATTTAACTATTTTTTGCTGATTTAATAAAAAGATAGTAGCAACTATAATTTAAAACAAGCAAACTATTTACTTATATGACAAAGGGACTTTTGATACTCTTGCGCATGATTCCAATAAAGCCACACATAAATTAATGCATATAACTTTACTCGGTAAATCTGTAATAGTGGCATTAAGTCATTGAAATTAATTCCCACTAATGTGCTGTTTGAAAAGAATGAGATGTAGAAAATGGGGTTTTATTATGAGATTGAGCCTTTACATGGATGGATCCCATTTGACGAGTTCACAATGATGGATTTGAATTTTATGTTAGTGATCCTAAGATTCAAATATTTTCTTGTGGATTTAATAAAAGTTCAATTGCACCTGCAATGAAGACAAGTTAATTATTTATTTAAATGAGAAAGGGACTCATTTGTACTATTTTATTAGGATGGTATTTAGGGAAATCTCTTTTTGTAGAAGCTCAAGACTTTTTCTCAATAACATTCTCATTAATAACTCAACGTATCACTTGTGAGAATTGAACCTTGGTAGGGGGGATATCAGTTCTTCATTCAATTGCTTGGTCTATCATGAATGATATATCCCTAATAAGCTTGTTAGCGTAAACTAGTTTGCATAACTCATAGGGATTTGAATGTAGACCATGTTGGTCTATCATGAATGGTATCCCTAATAAGCTTGTTAGTGTAAATTAGTTTACATAACTCATAGGGATTTGAACGTAGACCTTATTGGTGTGTGTGTGTGTGTGAGAGAGAGAGAGAGAGAGAGAGAGAGAGAGAGAGAGAGAATTGGCGAAGGGGATGATCTAGTCAGTGTTTCAAATTCTTCCATATTATTGGGAATTAGGAGCCCATATTGTGCGTGAGAGAGAGAGAGAGAGAGAGAGAGAGAGAGAGAGAGAGAGAGAGAATTGGCGAAGGGGATGATCTATTTAGTATTNAGGAATCCCCATGTGGTTTGTATGCCATTGGTGTAGTAGTGCTATCATCATTATTCTCCAATGGAGGATTCAAGAGCATCTTATGAATAATGCCCTCCACGTTTTTTGCAAAATCACACAACGATAGGGTTCTTAATACATTTTTTCCCTTTTTGTGTTAGAGCAAGGACAATTTGGAGCTAACAACTAAAAGAACACAAAAAACATCATGGGGTGGAAGACACAGATTTCAAAAATTATATAAGTGGAGAGGGAACTTGAGGTTGGCAAACACCATACCATCATTTGGGAACTTTGCTATGAAAGCCCCCAAGAGGGGTAAGAAATGAAGTTAATTTCATATAACATCAAGGGCATGAGCAATCTCTAAAAAAATTTTTCATTTCAAAAGAATGATCTCAAAATTTGCTACATATCATTTTGCTCTATGAGATAATCATGGAGGTGTTAGGATGTTTTCAGTTTTTAGGGAGACACTCTTGTGTTGGGAATCTACTGTGGTTAGTTTTCATGGTCGTTTTGTAGGTTTTTTATTTTTGTTTTTAAAACATTAATTCTTAGGGGATTTCATCTACAAACTATTGGAATAAATTCTTGGCTAAGTGGTGATGATTGGGTGGGGATGTATTCCATTAGTCACCCAAGAATTGCGCCTGGACTTATTTAAATGAAAAATCTCCTTGCAGAGGCTAATCGACACACAAGGGACAAATTTGTTACAAGCAAGAAGCAAAATTGGTTGTTTTGAAAAGCATACAAAGGGAATTGGATCCAAGCTCTTAAATTAAATGGGTTATGATGGTAAAGTTTTAGGCAATAATGGGCAACACATCCAAAAGCCCATCGAGATACATACAAGGACAAAAAAATGAAGGCCTTGGTTATGAAGGTCACATAAGTAATAGTGACACTGAATTTGTAAAAGCAAAAACATCTGAAGAAGGAGAAATATCTATAAGTGGCAATTCAATGAACTAAGAGCAAAAGTAGGAAGAATGTTGCATTGATTGTAGTAGAACAAGACACGTACAATCAAAACCTTAGAACTTGCATCCTTGTAATATTTGTGGTTTTACCAGTCATGATCATCACAAATGTTGGAACAAAGAAATATCAAATCCTCATATATAGGTACGTGGTTGGATAAATGCGTAGGAAAGGGAAAAAGTTAGTTCTATGTTGAAGGAGTTCTACAAACTAAAATCTTATAATGTACACGAATATCTCGAATAAAAACGTTAACGAGTTACTTGGTTTTCAAAAAGTCATGTTGTCCAAAGTGTCACATGCTCATGCTTAGGAAAGAGTTAGTCTACTATGCCTGAGTCATTTCTTTGAGTATATCAAATAACGAGTCATTTTCTTGTATTGGTTTGCGGTAATTTAAAAATCACTTGTAATGGTTAAGGGTAAACTATTGTGAAACCTAGAGGTTGTAATGGTTATAGGTAAGCCAAGAAAAACCTTGGATATGATGTATTAGTTGAGGGTAAGTCGAAGAAAATCCATGATATGGTTGGAGGTTATTTGAAGAAATCATTGATATGAAAATTAAGTAGACTAGACGATTGACTCAAGATCTAGACTTATCAAAGAATGGTGCAACTCATGCACAATACAAGAATTTGAAGGCACTTGAATATGCAGATGAAGATGCAGAATATTGAAGATAATGTAGAGTACAAAACACTGAAGATGAAGACAACTCACATATTGAGATTTTTTGGGCCTAGGGAAAGAAAAGAAGAATTCGCTTAGAATTCCACCTAAGTATGAAAAGAGCTAGAGAAGAAGAGAAAAGAGCTGCGACAGAGGCAACGACAGGAAGGAAGAAGAAGAAGAAGCCATGATAAAAGAGGAAGCCGAGAAAAAAGAGGAAGTCGTGACAGAAGGATGAAATACGATAAGGAAAGGTACGACGAAATAACAGTACCAGAAGGCATGCAAATGGTATAACGGTTGGAAAATGACAATAGGGCATGACAGCTAGAAAGCAACAGTTCAGGAAGATCGTGGGGGCGAGGTTGGCCAGATTTGGTGTAATCCACATGTATGAAAGCATCTTTGTAAGTCAGGCCATTAGTGCATACTGTCGTGTGTTACTAGAATAGGAAAGCCAACTTGTTGGATAAATGTAGAAAGTTGGCTGAGAAAACGACATGTAAAGAGTCTGTAAAAGAGCCTATAAAAGGAGTAACCCAAGCTATATGCGGGTTATCTTCCCGGCTATTAACATCTCCATTGTTAGATTCTTAGCCTCGCTACTATTAGTTTCAAGTTGTTAGCCTAAGTATTGTTGTCGGTTAGTTGTGTTGAGTCCACAGAGTTGAAGAATATGCAGCTAAGTGCGCAAAAGTGTAGGAGAAATTGAGTCGATCCAGGCCGTGTGCAGATCGCTAGTAGAGTCAAGTAGAGAAGGAGTAGAAGAGAAGATCATAGAGCGTGAGAGGAAGAAAGAGTTTGTATTGATAAAGAAGAAGATCTAGAACAAAGTCAACAGCTTAGTGTGCAAACAAAATGTGCATACATTTCTCATGCTAGATGAAGAGCACATTTGTGGTTTTTCCTGGATGGGTTTCCATGTTAGATTATGTGTATATGTGTGAATGTTGAATGTGTTTGAGTCACCTGTATAAATGTTGCTTTGAATGAATGCTTATATGTTTGCTTATGAATGAATAGATGCATATCAGTCGCGTTGTTATAAGTTGAATACGTTTATGCTATACCAGGACTGTTGTTATATTATTGCAAGGGAGGAGCTGCGTTGTGGTATAGATGTTCATAGTAAGCATATCCACCCATGTGATTTGGTTGAATGCCTTGGTAGACGACCAAGGGACCAAAAATCCCCCACCCAACTGCGGAAACCTGGTTCTGGCAGTTACCCATAGGAAGATATCTTGTGTGAGACTGCATTTGTGTCGCAGGTGTTGTCGACTGGGATTTGCTCTGTCAGGCCGATATCTTGGGCTTTGTTGCGCTAAGAAGAAGGGACTAAACATGGGTCGAAGGGAAGTAGGACACAAATCCAACAAATGGTTATGTTGTCGAGACCCGAATCATTTTGGTGAGGTACATGTTGTGGCAGCTAATGAAGCCTACAATCCAAGATTGGGTGGATTTGAAAGAGGTAGAATTCACACGAGAAGAAAGAAAATGATCTCAGTGGAACCCAACAGAGTGGTTGGGCCGGTACCTCTATACGAATATCCAGGAGATTTTCTTTTTCAAGTTTCCCATTGTGTTGCATGAGTGGTTGTTTAAGTTGGCAACCCAACAAAGAAACTTCCAAGGAGGAGAACTGACGGAGTGGAATCCTCAGTTGATTGAGCGTTTGAAAAGAGTGAACAACCCAGTGTCGAGGGCTGTATATTTTTGGGTAGACAATATTTTGGAAGGATACATTACTGAGTTTGCTGTTGACACAATAACCTCATATAGCGAGGTAGAGCGAAATTTTTTTCAAGGACCCCGCGGTAGATATTTGTCAACTTTAAAGACATGGATAAAAATGTTTGTATGTGAGAAAGGCATCCTACGAATGTGACAAGTTGGAAGCTATGCACAAAAAGGTGGGTATGTCACAACATAATTGTGTGAAAAATGGCACAGTCTGAGTTGAGTTGTTCCCTGGAGATAATTTAACTGAAATAGAGGCTGGTTGCTTAAGAAATGGAAGAAGAATTCAGTCCATAAAGAGAAGAAAGACTCTGATAAGAATATGGATTTGTAGCACGACCAGAGAAGAAGACTTCGAACTTGCCTCGTACTTAGATGAAGGGTCTTGCAACAAAGAAGAGGAACATTAGCCGATATTTGAAGGAGAAGAAGAATAAGAAGAATCAACTAAAGCTCTAGACCCAGAACGTGGATATGACACACCCACAACACCACACACATCACCAGAGGTAAGATATAGAGACTTATCTCCAAGTGGATTTGTAAATACAAGTAGTACTAACGCTGTGATTAGCGGGCAAGGAAGTCCAACTAGTCAAAATTTTGTTCCGAACGTACCAATAGTTAATACAATGGCTGGGACTGAAATTAAGGTTCCAATATTCAATGGAAATGGGTTGGACGACCCAAAGCAACATTGGTTTATATGTGAAGTCGTATGGACTGTGCGACAAATCCAATATGAGAACATAAAGAAAGCACAAATGATCACGACTCTGGGAGGTCGTGCACTAGACTGGTACATGATATTTTCTATAATGCTAGTAGGAGTTTCCCAGAAAATGCTTGACCAATTTCGAGTGGAAATGATATATGAGTTTAGAAAGCCGAAGTTTGAGTTGCAGTGCATTACAAATATTAAAGAAATCAAGTAGCTGTTGGCAGAGTTTGTTTGGGACTTTGACCATAGATTCAAGACATTAATGGATAAAGTGAGCTTCCAAATGTCAAATGTACAACACAAGGAATGGTTCATTGTAGCCTTACTGTCGCACATTCGAATGCCATTGATGCAATAGAATATTGTGTCGTAGACAGAAACGCTTGAAATAACCATGAAGTTAGAATCCTTGTCGATTAGAGAGACCCACGTAGGAATGATGCGAATCCAATCACAGTTGACCAATCTTACAGTGCAACTCCATGACATCAAGGAAGGCAAGGAAGTTCAAGAAGAGCTATGGTGTACGAGATGTAGAACATATGGATACCACAAAGATAATTTATCGACGCTCATGAATTATGTCACAGCAGGAGCACTGAACGCGATAAACACCCAAGGGATGCCTTGGTGCAGAATATGTCAGACTAGAGGCCATAAGATTGTAAGTACACTAACTAGTCTATACTGTAAATTTTGTAATTCAGTAGGACACAATGAGAAGGATTGAAGGGAACTTCAGTTGCTGCAAGAAAAGACGATGGATACATACTTAATGAAAAACGATGAGGAGACATAAGATGAACAAGCGCAGCATCAGTATCAACATGCTCAATATCCACCATGGCAATATCAACAACCACAATATTCTTAGCCATAATATCAATCGAATCAACATCTGCCACAACAACAATACCCTTAGCAAAGGGGGCTGGAAATTTTAGAGGCCGAGGACAACAACAAGGAGGAGTATTTGGTTGAGGAAGAGGCCAAGTCATATGTTATAACTGTGGGAAACCATGACACTTTTCCTGAGATTTCCAAAGTTATACGAAAACATGTACATACTGTAAATCATTTGATCACATTGTCGAATAGTGTCTGCAATTAATTGCGAAATGTTAGGCTCAAACTGTGTGAAATCCCAATCCTGCGCAGAATCCGAACCCCATCCCAAACCAAAACATTCAGATGATTTCTACTTAGCCGAGAGAACCAAACATAATTGTTGTTACAAGAGGATGTGCTATGACAGGAGCAGACCATAATACATGGCATGGACAACCACAGGTGCAGCTTGTGGCACAAAATAAAGACCCATTAAATGTCCAGAAGGAGAAGGAAATTTTCTTGGATGTCCGACCAGAGTTTGTTGATGCCAATCAGCCGTCGACATTTGGACAAGTAAAGACGATGCCTGAAATATTTGAACAATTACTCCGGAATCAACTAATGAAAAAGGTTAGTAAGCTTCAAGATTTTTTCAAAAGTTGTTTAGCACTAATCCATGATAAAGATGCTGTCGCATAATTGACAACACTCATAGAAGAAACTATAGAAGACTCACGACCTAAAAAGGGAGTTAACCATATCGAGAAAATATTAAAAACTGGTCGAGAACTACAAATGACTGCGCAGATAGAAGATTATGATATGGACTATATCATTTTAGACCTGGGATCGGATGTCAATATCTTGACAAGATAGACATGGGAGAGCATGAAGAAGACACGACTGGGTTGGTCTCCCATTCAACTAAGGCTTGCAAATCAGTCGAAGGTTCTACCCAATGGTAGACTAACTCAAGTACCCGTTGAAGTCGAAGTCCTGAGGACACATGTAGACTTTGAAGTGATCAACATTGTTAATGACACAAATCCTTATCCTGCACTTTTGGGAATTGACTAGGCGATAGATAATAAGACCATAATTAATTTTAAGAAAATAATCTTGTCATTTGAAGATTTTGAAATAAGAGTGGTTGCGCCAATTGATCCGCTCGAAGTACAGAGATATGTCTAGCCAGTAAACAGTGAAGGCCAAGGTAATTACCTGGATCAACTATATAATATCATGTCTTCAAGAGACGATTATATAAAGCCAACAACTGATGGAAAGTTGAGTTGGCAGGGTGTAAGCTCTTGCACGTTGGATTTAGGCGACACATTATAAAACTGGTTGCATGAAGTGTCCATGAGAAGATGCGCAAGAATTACAAGATCTGTGTGACAGGTAGGAGCTGAGGCAAGTGAGATGCTTATATATGAAGGTTTACCCAAGCTCGCGTATTTTCTGCTAGAGTTTGAAGAAAAAGTTACATAATTGCAGCAACTGTATGCATTGGACTTTGTGTTGAAAGCTACACCCACTAGATGGTGGGGTACACATAAACAATCGATATCTGAATGGCTACAGTGTAGAATACTGCTGGAGATTAGATTTGGAGAAGAGATCAGTTATATGTGTCGCAAGTATACATGATTGACAAATCCTGTGGAACAGATTGAGCATTGTCGCACGACATGGCAAGAGTATCCATAACAACAATGCATTCATCGATTCATACATACATTGGAGATGGTACCAAGGAATTGGTATACATTCGTGGAGTTGTGACGAGGAACACTCGAGTGGGAGGATTTAGCTACAAGCTTCACCCATACATTTGAGTTTGCAAGTGAACACCCAACAATTGATGCCACACTACAAATAATGAAGGAAAATATATTTGAAGATATCCTGGTCGCAGCCACAAATTTCCATTGATGCAACACGATAGTCCACCATTGGATGGAATGTTACAATATCATAGGAGAACCAAATGATGTTGATCCGATTGAAATAAACATACCTGAATCAGAAGGTATGCATGCAGTGGAAGGAGTTGGCATTTATAGTGACCAATTCCTAAGTCCACTTAAGATTAAGAAAGTAAATATTGGCTCGCCCAAAAACCCAAAGTTCACCAATATTGGAGACTATTGGGATGATGAGACTGTGGGGAAAACCACTGACTTGTTGCATGAATTCCAGGATCTATTCCATACAAAATTTTCTAAAATGAAAGAAATAATCGGTGACCTCGACGAAATGAAGATACCTTTGAGACTCGACACAAAACCGGTCAAGCAACGACCATACATATTAAACCTGCGATACAAAGAAAAGGTTAAAGCTAAATTGGACCGAATGTTAGAGGAAGGTGTCATAGAACCTGTCGAAGAATCAGAATGGATTAGTTCAATTGTAGTATAGGACAAGATGACCTCAGGTGAAGTAAGAATTTGTGTCGACCTGAGAAAATTCAATGATGCTTGTTTGCATGATCCATTCCCAACTCCATTTACATATGAGGTACTGGAGAATGTCGAAGGAAAATATATGTACTCTTTCACTAATGGATTTTCTGGTTACCATAAGATTAGAATTGAAAAAGAGGACCGACACAAGACTACCTTTGCGACAGAGTGAGGTTGTTACTAGTATACGGTAATGCCCTTTGGACTTAAGAATGCGCCTGCGATTTATACATAAATTTCTTGAATTCTACTTTGATGACTAGAAAATATTTCCCCTTGTAAAATACCATATAGAGAGCTTGAGAATGATGCTAGAACACTGTTGCCAGTGTCAAATTTCCCTAAGTTTGAAGAAGTGTATCTTTTGTGCGCCTTTTGGAGCTCTGTTGGGCTATGTGGTCTTTTGCGACAAAGTTTTGGTTGACCCAACCAAAGTTCCAATCATCCTCGACCTACCACCACCTACTATAGTTAAACAGTTAAGATCAACATTAGGACATACTGGATACTACAAGAAGTTTATAAAAGGATATGCGGAGGTAACTGCTCCGATGGAAAAACTGTTGAAAAAAGACACTAAGTCTCATTGGACAAAAGATTGTTAAGAGAGTCTAGACAAACTGAAGAATAAGATGGCTACTGTGCCAATACTCATATTTCCAAACTGTGAAAAAGAGTTCCATGTTCATGTCGATGCATCGTCTGTTGCGCTTGGCGTGGTACTAGCGAAACTTGGTGAAGGATCGATTGATCATCCCATTTCCTTCGCTATCAGGAAGTTATCAACTGCAAAGAATAATTATACCATGATGGAGAGAGAAGGGCTAGTGATGGTATATGCGCTGCAGAAATTTAGAAAATATTTACTTGGAGGAAATTTTAAGATGTATACTGACGATTCTGCATTAAAATACTTGGTCAATAAGCCAGTGTTGGGGGGGAATATCTGCTAGTGGCTTCTCCTTTTCTAGGAATTTTATATTGAAATAATTGTTAAACCCAATCGATTGAATTTGGGACCAGACTATCTTTCAAGGATTGAAAGTGGAGAAGAACCTACTAGACCGGAAGACAATCTTCCTGATGCGCAACTGTTTGCGATAACCATGTTTGATGATCAGTATAAAGATACCATACATTTTCTGAGTATGGGTTATGCACCAACCAAATTTACCACTACACAGAAGAAACAGTTGGTGGTGCGAGTTGCAGATTTCTAGTTGGTTGCTGGACAATTGCATAAAATGGGTCCCGATGAGATACTTCAGTGTTGCGTTTTGGAGCATGAGCACCCTTAGATATTAAATGAAGCACATGCTGGTGTCGCAGGAGGCCACTATGCAGGAAAAGCTACGGTACACAATATTTTCCAAGGAGGATTATGGTGGCCCACCATGCATGCAGATGCTCAGGATTATTGTCACAACTGTAATGTATGTCAAAGAAGTGGAAAGAATTTTCAAAGAGATAAAATTCCATTGGTGACACATATTACATTACAGGAATTTGATAAATGGGTTGTTGATTTTGTAGGACCAATCAGTCCAGCAGGAAAGCGGAAGGGAGTATGATATATTATCACTGCGACTGATTACCTAACCAGATGGGTAGAAGCAACACTGGTAAAGGATTGTACTGCTGCAAATTTTTATTTGAAAACATCATGATAAGGTTCAGATGCCCAAGGATTTTAATCAACGATCAAGCCTACAATTTTGTTAATCAATTGATTGAAGAACTGACTCAGGAATTCCAGATACAACATAGAAGAGTAACGCCATATCATCCTCAAGCAAATGGAGCAGTCGAAGCATTCAACAAGATTCTAGAAAACACATTGACAAAGGTTTTCAATGCGTGAAGAGATGACTGGGACTAGAAGATTTCTGCAGTATTGTGGGCATATCACACGACATGTAAGAAGTTGTCAGGTCAAACACCATTTAGGTTGGTTTATGGACAAGAAGCTTTCATGCCTATGGAATATATTGTACCAAGTTTAAGAGTTGTTGCGATCACTGAAATGACAGATGTTGATGCTGTGGAAGATAGTTTACTTCAACTAATACACTTGGAGGAAGAACGTTTTGTTCCAAGATTTCACCAGAATGTAGAAAAGCAAAGACATAAGGTATGGCATGATAGACACATTAAGAGCAAGAATTTTGAAGTCGGAGGTCTTGTTCTTATGTATGGCATCAAGTTTTTCAAGCATACAGGAAAGATGAAAACACATTGGTTAGGGCCATATTTTGTCAAGGAAATCACTGATAGAGGATCAGTGAAGTTAGAAAAAATAGATGGGACAGAGGCCAAAGGACTCATCAATGGGAGTCGATTGAAACCATATTTTGATATCTGCTACATAGTCGCATAAGAAAAAAAGAGAAAAAGGAAAAAGAGAAAAGAGAACAAGAGAAAAGAGAACAAGAGAAAAGATAGAAAGATGAACCAAAATGTATGATCGCAGGTTCTTAGTTTGCCGCAAAGAGAAGTGAAGTTTTGCAGACTTGGCATCTGGCCAAGTTCAAAATTCTAAGCTAATACAATTGGTTTGTCGCAAGAGTGGAACCCTACTGTGCGACAAGACACTTAATGAGTCGCAAAAGAAAGGGACTATACCAAACGAAAGAAAATAGGTCCTGAGAGACGCGAGGTTGGTACAAGAATGAATAGACTTTCTGACAGGACAAACTTTCTATAATTTATGTCGAAACCTTGAGAGAATCTGATGACATATCTTTCAAAGTCACTTCCGTCATAATTATAATGACGTCATAACAAAAAGGGGTGACTTAGTTGGCAGCATCCACATGATGAATCAAAGAGGTGACCCACGTGATGGCTCGTGTTGTCATTATTCCCCTTGATAACTACATGTGTGCAAATTTGATATACTGAGCGATTAAGCATTTCTTCTACATTCCATCGCTTTCAATTTAGTCTAATATATTTCAACAACAAGCGTCTGACCACAACACCCGAATCCGAAGTAAACTTATTGTAGAAGTATGATTATTGTGAGCTTTAGTGCCATTGCCCTCATGGGATCTGTGATCGAAGCTATGATACCTACTATGGTTGAGAAAAATGATACCAAATATGTTCCACCGCAAGCAGGGAGGCGATTGGAAGCCGAGCTAGTTATAGTCCTCACTGCACTAATGATATGGAGCATCCTACTAGGGTTGGCAATAAGGAATCGTTTTGGTTACCGCAAGAGAAATACTGTCTCAACATTGCTGAGAAAGAATGAAGAAGCAATGATTGAAATTCGAGAGCCAATGGACATCCCATCGAAGCCGTCGGATAAAATTATGGAATAAGTCACCAGAGTGCATAGTGTCCATTGCTAGAACACGCCGGTTTGAACAAGTGTTTGGATAATGAAAAACAGAGACAAAGTCCACCGTCATCACCATCATCTCTACAAAAATCTCAAAACATATTGGGTGATGGTGCTTTCAAAGAAAAAATGAACTGACATATTCCAATGAAAGAAGGTAAGACGTTGATGAGCTGGCAGACGTTATTGGTAGAAGAGCAAAGCAAATGCCTAGACACTGAATTTCCTTGCTGACTACTGCGATCTCTAAGGTTTATACTGATGTTGTATACTCATCCATTGATAAAGCAAAGAAATATTTTGAAGAGGAGGAAGGAAAAAAATAGGATGAGTTGGCAGCTGAAGCTAGAAATGTAGACAAGAAGAATCGATGATGTTGATGATTTTTCCCATCTCGTCCATCTTACTGCTTTGAAACAGTAACTTTATCTGATAGAATAAAGGATCAAAGTAGTCGTAGAATCTAGAAAGAAAATAAAAGAAAGAAGACAGAAGAAGAAGTGCGTCTGGAAGCAGAGGGAGTAGTGAAAACATGGGAATATTTTCACAGTAAAGTCAACAAAAGTAAATAAATGGAGGAATAGCTTCGAGTGGCTCAGGACGAGGCACATGTGAGTGTTGGGGGCCTATTGGTCCTAGGGAAAGGAAAGCATAATTCACTTAGAATTCTGCCTAAGTATGGAGAAGATCTAGAGAAGAAGAGAGAGGAGACGTGGCAGAGGCAGCGACAGGAAATAAGAAGAAGAGGAAGCCGTGACAGAAGAGGAATTCGAGACAGAAGATGAAGGCATGACAGAAGAGGAAGGCGTGATAGAAGGAAGGAATGCAACAAGGAAAGGTGCAACAGAATAATAGTACCAGAAGGCATGCAAGGAGTATAACTGATGGAAAATGACAGTAGGGAATGAAGACCAGAAAGAGATAATTTAGGAATATCGTGGGGGCAAGGTTGGCTAGAGTCACCGGAAGCCACACGTATGGAATAATATTTGTAAGTCAGGCCGTTAGTATCTACTATCATGTGTTGCTAGCATAGGAAATCCAGTCTGTTGGCTAAATGTAGAAAGTCGCCTGAGAAAGCGACAGGTAAAGAGTCTGTAACTAGTCTGTAAAAGAGCCTATAAAAGGAGTAACCCAAGCTATATGCGGGTTAGCTTCTAGACTGTTAGAATCTCCATTGTTAGAGTCTTAGCCTCGCTACTGTTAGTTTCAGGTTGTTAGCCTGAGTTTTGTTGTCTATTAGTTGTGCTAAGTGCACAGAGTTGAAGAATCTACAACCGAGTGCACAGAAGTGTAGGAGAAGTTGAGTCGATCCAGGTTGTGTGTGGATCACTAGTAGAGCCAAGCATTGAAGGAGTATAAGAGAATATCAGAGAGCATGAGAGGAAAAAAGAGTTTGTATAGATAAATAAAAAATCTAGAACAGAGTCTGCAACTTAGTGCGCAGACAAAAGGTGCATACATTTCTCGTGCCAGATGAAGAACATCTTTGTGGTTTTTTTCAGATGAGTTTCGACTTTAGATTCTGAAGGAGTAGAAGAGAATATCAGAGAGCATGAGAGGAAAAAAGAGTTTGTATAGATAAATAAAAAATCTAGAACAGAGTCTGCAACTTAGTGCGCATAGAAAAGGTGAATACATTTCTCGTGCCAGATGAATAACGCCTTCGTGGTTTTTTTCGGATGAGTTTCAACGTTAGATTCTGTGTATATGTGTGAATGTTGAATGTGTTTGAGTCACCTATATAAATTCTGCTTTGAATGAATGCTTAAATGTTTGCTTATGAATGAATAGATGCATATCAATTGTGCTGTTATAAGTTGAATACGTTTATGCTATACTGAGACTGTTGTTATATTATTGCAAGGGAGGAGCTGTGTTGTGGTCTAGATGTTCATAGTAAGCATAAGTAATCCACCCATGGGCTTTGGTCGAGTACCTTGGTAGATGACCAAGGGATCAGAAATCCCCCACCCAACTGCAGAAACCTAGTTTTGGCAATTACCCATAGGAAGATATCTTGTGTGAGACTGCATCTATGCCACAGGTGTTGCCAACTGGGATTTGCTTTGTCGGGCCGATATATTGGGCATTCTTGCGCTAAGCATAAGGCACTGATCCTGGGTCGAAGGGAAGTAGGATAGAAAGAAAACAAGATTGAATCACACGTATTTATTAAGAGGAGTATGAATGAATAATTCATACTTGTGATATCTAATGGTGAAAATAAAAATTGCAATGATGCATATAATGCACAAAGCTTATGTATGGTTTAAAGACGAGGACAAGGAGAGGAATTAAGGATGAGAATCTCATGGACGTCACTTGAAAAATTCAAGGAGATATTGTTGGGGATAGTTATGGAGATGATTGAACAAACATTCATATTGTGACATGGTTGTTAAGGTCAATTTTCTTATATAAGGACCTCATTGTACTTTATTGTAACATGCGATGAGTCTAGATCAATACAATTTAAGGTTTGTAGGCTTCTTGTGTTCTTATGTGTGAATGTTTTCATGGTTTGGATGCCCAATTTCCCAACACAATGTAGACCCAATTGACACTTTGGAGGTTTATCTTTAGCATAAAACTATTATTTTCTATGGATAAAAGAGGTAGTCTCCAGTGATTTATGTAACTCTATTGCCAGAGTTATTAAACAAAAAATTAGCTATTATCGATATTTATGGGACTTGCTTTGGTAAAAAATAATTTTATGACTCTCTTGCATTAAAAGATATATTTGATTCATTGCATGTAATAGTTGTAGGAGATCTCAACTATACAACTTCATCCTTTGAAATCTGGTCTTAATAAGCTAGATTAAACCAAATAACTAATTTTTTTCTTCATATTTTTCAATAAAAAGCAATATGTAATAGATATCTAACCATTGATCCTAGAACCTACATGGTTTAATCAACACAAATGCATGGACGCAATGTCTAAGTGATTTGACATATGTCTTATCTAAGGCCCTTTTCTAATTACTTTGGAGAATTTAAGATCCTTCTTTTTAAAGTGAGGGGAGATGTTGACCACTTTCCCATTTTACCCAAGATAGAGGAGCAAATCCACTTGTCCCCTTCAAGTGTAATCTAGTTTGGTCCCTCTACACATATTTTAAATATTTGGTAGCAGATAATTAACAACATTTTTACCATGAAATTACTAGAGTAAGAACTAATATTGCTTTTGTTTGGCTAAGAGCTCATCTTCGTTGGATGTAAGGAAACATTTTAATGACCCAGGACCTATAGGCATTTGGTAGAAGTGGAAGTTTGGCCCTTTATGGACTATCAACGAGTTATTTCAAGTGGCGTAATTTTTCTTGCACAACAGTGATGAGTCAACTTGCATTAGTGTATAACAACTAGTGATCACTCTTCTCACTATTAGTTTGAAAACTGATTTATTGTAGGTTTTTCCACATTCACAATAAAATCCTAGTAAGAATAAGTAAATGACCTAGATCTTGGGCCAAATAAACTTTGAAAAACTCACAAGATGATCCCTATTTCACAAAACCAAAAAATTGAGGCCTATGATAATCAAGGAGATTCTTAGAACATGGACAAACTTGATCTTTTGGATAAATAAAGAAACATTGATGCATTGGGAAGAGGTCGAGTGGCAAGAAAAAATCGAGCAAAACGGTTAGCAAAAGGAGACACAAATATTCAATTCTTCCATCATCAAGCTATTTAAAGGAAATCTTAGAATCCTATATGGAAAGTTAGAAACCCAAATGGTGATGAATACATGTCTCTCAAGGATATAGATGATATAGTACTCTTCAATCAAACAAATCCCTCGGTATTGATGATTGAACGATAGATTTCTACAAAGGGTTTTTTTTGAGCTTCTTGGTAATGATCCCTTTGTGTTGTTGAGGTATCTCGAACTTTTGGTAAGATCTTGGAGGCTATAGAGACTAATTTTATTGCATTTATTCCTACATCAAAGGAGGACCTTTGATGACTTTAGAACCATCTTGCTCAGTAGCATAATTTATAAAATTCTCAAGCTAAAACCATTACTTCTAGACTTAGGTCTCTATTTTTTAGTTACATCTCTAGGTAACAATTGGTATTCTTAATATAAGTTAGATTCATTACACCATATACAATGCACAATAAACTCTTGACATTATTAAATTAAAATACTTCAAGCCTTTTTTATTATCAAAACATACATCTCTAAAGATTTTGACAAAATAAATTTTCTTTATTTCATACTCATTCCCACCCATTTAGACTTCAACCATTTTATTTCTTGGATGAAAGCATGCTATTCCATTGTGGACTTCATTGTTCTTATACATGGTTACGCTGTTGAAATACTAAGAGGGGGGTGAATCAATATTTGCACAATAATACATTTTTTAATCAAGAGCAAGTTGCTAATCACCAATCATAGAATATCATCATTGTACATGAAAATAACAAAATGAACAGTACACAATATTTTGACATGGAAACCCAAGTCTTGGGGGTAAAACCATTGAATCCCTTTTAAAAATAAATTTGACCCATCAATATCTGGGGTAACAAATTTGATACAACTTTTCTAGCTACAACCCCTAAGACTTCATCAATTGCAACTGAAAAGCTACTACAACAGCTTAACTCACAATATTGTGAGCCCTAGCACCACCCTACCAACCTGAAGAACAATAATACTAAACCTGTGGACCTATCAAAACTAATCAATGAACTTGCTGTTGATAACCTCTTCTCTCTTATCACTGCCAAGTCATCATTGTATACTGATAAGTCATTTCACTACCACACATTGTTCATGTACATCATTGTACATCTCATCATGCACAGTCATTGATTAAGTAGTTTTTCTTTGCTTTCACTGAGCATAGTCATCATCATAATCATAGTATGCATCGTGTGTGCACCATAATCAAGTATACATCATCATAATATGAATTGTGTATGCATCATCATCATCAAGTATACATCGTCATAGAGTATGCATCAAATGTGTATCATCATCATCATATAATGTCTAGGAATGCATCATCATTTCATAGAGTGTACATCATAGTGTATAGGAGTGAAACATGCATCATCATCATATAGTGTTCATCTTAGTGTATAGAAGTGCATCATCATATCATCACATGCATCATAATATCATAGTTTGCATCATCATATACATCATGATCATAGAGTATGTATTGATCATACCTTATAAACAATGCATGTCAAAACTTTGGAATCCACACCTGGGATGTGTATGACTGTTGTAGAAGACTCAAGACAAGACGAATCTTGGACTTGAAGATGAACTTAATGACTTCTCAAACTGTAGATGACTCTAAAAAATAGGGACTATGTGTATGTTGAGTAAGTGTTTGTGTAACTATTGTAGATGATGATCATTGTAGTATACTATAGAAGACTTTTAAAACTGAGGACTGTTATGCTGAGGAAGACTTTGAAAACTCGTGTCTGTTTGAGTTGATAAAACCCAAGAGATATCAGATGTGGAGGATCAATTCTTTCCTCAAAAGTTTTGTGGAAAAAGGAGGCAATAGCATCGACAAAATCTTTGTCAAACTGTTCAAGCACCCCAAAAATTTAGACTCTAGGTTGGTAGAAGGACAACATCAACAATAACCAAGTCAACTGTTGAGTACCCAAGACTTTTTTTAACCCCAAAAAATATGTCTCTATGGAAGAACTGGATCATAACTACCTCAGTCACACCACATAATATTACCTTCGTTGATGATGAGAGTTATGACAATATATGTGTATAAATACACAAACTTGACGTTGAGGAAGAGGAATTAGGGTCGACTTCAAGGAGAGTTTACACATTTTATTAATTTTAAATTTTGTTTTAACCTTCAAACTTAATGAGGTCAACTTTTAAAGGGGGTACTAATAAATTTTTAATCAATATTAAATTGTTCTAATACTTAATTGCTTAACGAGCCCAACTTTATCAATGGTTCAAGTGTGGTAGCAAGGTTCCAAACATATTCATTTATTAAGTTTAATTCTTTTGTTAAAGGTCATATGTCAAGAGTTTTAGGGTTTGTTGTAAGTCATCAAGGTTACCACATGTGAGGGTGTTCTTTACTAGCTACCAACAAACCCATCATCATGACCATCAAGGTGTGGGTTCAAGGAATTTATTAAACAATTTTACCATCTCAAGGGTATCAACACACAAATAACCCACAATACTTTTGGCAATCCTTCAAGGGTACAAGGACCATTAAACCATCAAGTGTGGGGGTGCCTAGAATTCTCATAGGGAATCATGACCTCATCAAAACAAAAATGACCGCATAATGGGTCATTTGGCCTATTGCAAATTCTTCAACCCACCAAGGACACTTTCTAGGGTACTAGGGTATAGGTTTTCGACACGAGGAACCATAGAAACAACTTAGGGGAAATTAAACACAGTAAAGGGTAGATAAGGATTTTGCCATTGTCCCAAGGGCTCCAAGGGCTTTAGACTTGGGATTGGACAAGGTCAAAATGTATCCTTTGACAATGACAACTACTTAACCCTTAGGGACTCCTCAAGAGGCATCAAAACACACTTGTTGGCATCAATGACAATTTAGTCAACAATCTCCCCCTTTTTCATTGATGACAACTTCAAAGCCCCCCCTTAGAATGAGCTTCCTTTGTTCACAAATCTCCCCCTTGTACAACTTTTTCTCCCCCTTTGACATCAATAGAGAAGGGTTCTCCCTATAGTTTTAATTCTCCCCCTATCATGTCGTTGTGCTGTTGAAGAAGGATCAATTCAATTAGGAGATAGCATGACTCCCAATTTTTCTCGGAGGTACTCAAAGGTCTCTCTTGGGAGAGGCTTAGTAAAAATGTCTGCAATCTATTCTTTTTTCCCAATATATTCCAACTTAATATTCTTATCTATGACTTTCTCCTGAAGAAAGTGAAACTTGATAGGAATATGCTTGGTCTTGGAGTGCATGATTGAATTCTTGGAGATACTCATGGCACTCGTATTGTCACACAGAATTGGAATTGGCTCATCACATGTCATGTGTATGTATTTCATAGTTTGTTTCATCCAAAGAATCTGAGTACAATAGGTTGTTGTCGCTATATATTCTGCTTCGATAGTTGATAAGGACACTAAAGATTGCTTTTACTTGACCAAGGTACTAGACAATTTCCTAGGAAATTTTTTGCTCCATTGGTTCTTCTTCTTTCGTCAACACATCCTTCCCAATATGAATATGAATAAGCTTTCAATGTTAGCTCATTTCCTTTTGGATACCAAAGTCCAAAGTCCATAGTTCCTTTGAGATATTTGAAGATCCTTTTAACTATTTATAATGTGGGTTTCCTCTGGAGTAGCTTGGAATCTTGCACCTTGTCCAACAACTTGCATCACATCTGGCCTTGATGATGTTACATATAGTAGAATACCAATCATTGACCTATAAATCCTTTGATCAACTTCTTTATATTCATCTTACTTTCTTAGCTTACAACCGATGATCATATGAGTACTCATAGGTTTACAATCTTCCATCTTGAATTTCTTTAACATTTCCTTGATGTATTTTGTCTGAGTAATAAAAATTCCTTATGTTCGTTGAGATATTTGAAGTCCCAAGAAGAAGGTTAATTCACCGAGAAAATACATTTCAAAGTCTTTCTGCATGTCCTTAGCAAACTGTTGACTTAGTGAATTATCATTACTTCAAAGATGATATCATCAACATATACTTCAATGATGAGTATGTTGTCATAGTTTTGTTTGATGTACAAATTACTGTCCAATCTGAAGTACCAATCTAGAGTATGCACTTCCCCTCTTAAATATTTGTTGTTGCAAGTACCTGTCCAAATGGAGTACCAAGCTCTATGAGCTTGCTTTAGGCCATATAAATCCCTTCTAAGTCTGCATACATGGTCCTTGTTTTCTGAAAGATGAAATCCTTTTGGATGTTTGATGTAGACTTATTCTTATAATTCCCCATTTAGAAAATATGATTTTACGTCCATTTGATACACTTTGATGTCTTTGGAGAAAGCATAGGACAATATCATTATGATACCTTCCATTCTATCCACTGGTGCAAATGTTTCTTCAAATTCTATTCATTTGATCTGAGCATATCCTTTACAAACCAATCGGGCCTTGTTTCTAATTACCTGCCCATATTCATTCATTTTGTTTCTAAAAACCCACTTTGTGCCAATCACATTCTTTTTATTTGGTCTAGGAATAGGTTCCCATGTTTCAATTTGATCTAATTCTTCTTCCATTGCTTTGACCTAAAGCTCATCTATACTGGCCTTTGCAAAAGTACCTGGTTTAATTATAGACAATAGAGAGAAGTGCACCTGCTCATTTCTTCCAGATTGTCTTCTTCTAGTTCCTATTCCAACATATTTATCACCAATAATTAGATCTGATGGATGGTTCTTGTTGTACTAGTTCTTAGGAATTTGTTGATCCTTCTGTTCTTCTTGTTCCACAGTTGGTTGATTCTATTCTTCATCTTTCGTAAGTTGCTCTTCATTCTCATCTATCTATTCTTCCATTTTAATTTCCTTCATTTCTTTTTGACTAGAAACTTCCTTTTCTTCATCATCTGATTCTTCTAAGTCTTCTCTAGATGATGTTAGTCTGGTCTCATCTACTTTCACGTTGATGCTTTCAATTATCTTGTTTAGTCTCAAATTGTAGCATTTGTAAGCTTTTCTTTTGGATGAATATCCAACGAATATGCCCTTGTCTACTCGAGAATAAAATTTTCCAATCTCATTAAAGGAAATTTGAGGTCTAAAATGGGCCTCATAAGGAAAATAATAAAATAATAGTTAAAATAATATTTATTAATTTTGGAGGAAGAAAGAAAAAAACAAATTTTTTTGTTTGTATTTTCAACATATCTCCTTGTGTTTTTACTCAAATTTCGAATGGGAGGGCTTGTTGGATGTGGAAATTAATTCCGCATCCAATGAGTACCCACACGACATACTTTTGATGGACCCTGCTACCCCCAAAACAAGAAATACCTGAAAAACGTGATGATGACATCATCATCATTTTTTTTAGGTATTTCTTGTTTTTGGGGTAACGAGGTCCATCAAAAGTATGCCGTGTGGGTACTCATTGGATGCGGAATTAATTTCCACATCCAACAAGCCCTCCCATTCAAAATTTGAGTAAAAACACAAGGAGATATGTTGAAAATACGAACAAAAACTAGTTTTTTATGACAAATATGTGAAGTGAACCATTATGGTTGACTCATTTTATTGAACGTCAATTGGTTCTTGAATTCCAACTCACAAGAATTTATTATTGGATCATTTTCTTATAAGGCCCATTTTAGACCCCAAATTTCCTCTAATGTCTTATCGTCTCTTTTAATATAACACTTGCTTCCAAATATTATGAAGTGTCTTATTTTTTCCGCTCTACCTATCCATAGCTCGTAGAGAGTTTTATAATTTTTGATTCTGAGTAATCCTGTGTTCATGATGTGTATTGCTGTATGAACTGCTTGTCCCCAAAATTTATCCTTCAACTTAGATTCATTTAACATGGTCCTAGCCATCTCCATTACTGATCTATTATTTCTTTCAACAACTCCATTTTGCTGAGGTGTTCTGGATACGAAAAACTGTCTTTTTATTCCATGCTCTTCACAGTACTTGTTGAATTCATCTGAAGTGAATTCTCCACCAGTATTGGATCTAAGGCACTTGATTCATGATCCTGTTTCATTTTCAACTAGTTCCTTAAAATTTTTGAAACATCCAAAAGCTTACGACTTCCTATTGATAAGACATACCCAGGTCATCCTGGTATAGTCATTAATACATAGCATAAAATATTGTTCACCATTTAGTCCTTTTTTATTTGTTGGTCCACCTAATTCAGTATGAACAAGCTCCAAATATTTTGTAGAAGAGTGCTCTTTTGTCTTTGAAATTGACTCTTGTTTGTTTTCCATGTTGACAGTGTTCACATACAGTGTTAGGATTTGTAACTTTTGGCATATTCCGGACTGCTTGGTTTTTGTAGATTTTGACCAATTTGCCAAAGTATATATGGCCCTTTCTTCTATGCCAAATCCATGTTTTATCATCCTTTCCCAAGTGAAATTTTTCATTCTCAATCTTATCCAACACATATATGTTGTTGGGAGTCCTAGTGGTTGTGGCTACTAACTTTCTTGATCCTTGTTTCCTTATTCTGCATTCTTTTGAGTTGAAGAGGAGTTCATGTACTTGATCACACATTTGACTAATGCTCAACATATTATGCTTCATGTTGTCTACAAGCAAGACATTTTTAGCCAGGGAGTTTTTACTTCCAAGATTTACTGTGTCTTTCCCCAATACTTTTGTTGAATTGTTGTTTCTGAAAGAGATAGATCCTTTGTCCTTTTTCAATATTAACAAACACATTTTTGTTACCTGTCATATGCTTGGAGCAAGCGCTATCAACATAACATTCACCAATGCTGTTATTCTAGGCTTGAAGAGCAATTCCACATTCATAATCATTTAAGTTGTCTTTGTGTTTGATCCATACCTTGTGATGTTCCCCCTTTTGATTGTTGGAACTTTCCTCATTTCTTACTGTTGGTATCTTCATTATGCAATCTCTGGCTATATGTCCAAAGTGGTCAAATCTGTTATTGTACTGTGGCCATCTGAGGCTTGCAGGGTTATTCCTTGTTTCAAAATTTCTTCTTTGAAAGAAGTTTCAGCTTTGTGTCCAAATTTTCCACATGTAAAGCAATACCCATAAAAGAAATGTCCATAACTGGGAACAAATGAAGGAGCCGTCCTTCTGAAATATTGTCTTTTTGCTGGTTCTCCTTTTGGTATGGATTGTTCTGGTTGACATTTGATCTCTTCTTCATTAGTGGATTCCTTGATAAATTTTACATAGCTTTTTGACTTCTCTTCATTACCAATTGTCATTGAGCTTGAAGCCTCATCAATATCATGCTTGTATCCTATACCAGTCTTGTAAAAAAATGGCTTTTGATTGCTGATGATCTGTTCTAGAATCTTGGAGTTGATTTCATCACTCTTGCCGATATCTTTTGTCTGTAATTTGGATTTTAGAGATACTATCTCAGCCTCAAGATTTTCCTTTTCTTTGAAGGTTTCCATCAACTGTCCAACAAGAGAATCTTCAATTCTTTTGGCTTCTTCTAGTTTGACCCTAAGATCAATAATGATTTGTTCAAACCCTTGTGTTTTTTTCTTAAGCACTTTTTTCTCTTTCCTAGCTTTCTTTAGGTCTTTCAAGGCGCTTATGAGTTCTGCTTCAAGATATACCTCACCTTCAGTTTCAGATTCTTCATCACTATTAAAAACCTCATTTGAGTTTATTTCCATAAAGAGTACCTTCTATGGTTCGTTTTCATTGTCACTGTCATTGTCACTATCATTCTCAGAGTCCTCACTGGATGATATGTTGTTCCTATTTGTATAGAGACTTTTCTTCTTTGTGAACTTTCCTCTTTTCTTATCCTTGTAATTATTGTACTTCTTGTAGGGTTTGAAGCTGCCATCTTCATCATTATCTGAGTTCTTTGCATAAATACATTTAGAATCAAAATGACCTATCTTTCCACATGAAAAAAATTTGAGAGGTAACTTACCTTTGTATTTCCCATTACCTCTCTTCAAGTTCCATACAAAGTTAACTATTTCCTCATCATCAGATTCATCACTTGTTGGCTTGCCCTTTTTTTATTTGTTCTTCCCAACTTGTTTGGAGGACACCTTGAATGCTGCTTCGTTTCTTGATGTGTCTTTGTATTCAATTCTGATTTCATAGCCCACAAGAGTCCCATGTAGCTGATCTACTGTCATAGTGTTCAGATCTATTCTTTCTTCTAGGGAAGATATCTTAAGATTGAACCTTTTTGGAAGAGTCCTTAGATTTTTTCGGACAACTATGGCTTCAACAAATTATTCACCCAAACCTCTAATGGTGTTCACAACTTGATCAACTTGAAGAATATAGGCTGCGATATCTTCGTCCTCATTCATCCTCAGATGTTCAAATTGTCCTCTGTATGTTTGAATTTTGGCTTCCTTCACTTTACTATCTCCTTCATATGTGGTTTGGAGTTTGTCTCACATTTCCTTTGCAGAGGGGCAGTTTATCACTTTGGAAAAGACGAATTCATCTATAACACCCAGAATATGGTTTCTAGATTTTGAGTTATTATTGTATTGAATCAACTCATCTGGATCTGTTAGTATGGTATTTGGTACCTTGTACCCATTTTCGATGCTTTGTCATATCTCCGCTCCTTGAGCTTGCACATAGGCTCTAGTCATCCGTATGCTCCAGAATGCGTAGTTGGTCCCATCAAACATGGGTGATCCACTTTTGATTTGTTTAGCAAACTTACCTATGACTGCCTTCCAACGGTTAGACTGCTTTGAAGGAACTCGCTCTGATACCAATTGTTGAAATACTGAGAGCGGGGTGAATCATTATTTTGCACAAAAATAAAATTATTAATCAAGAGCAAGTTACTAATCACCAATCAAAGCATATCATCAATGTATATGAAAATAAAAAAATGCACAATACACAATATTTTGACGTGGAAACCCAAGTCATGGGGGTAAAACCACATAAGCATTTTTAAAAATAAATTTGACCCAACAACAACTGGGGTAACAAATTTAATACAACTTTTCCAGCTACAACTGGTAGGTGCTACAACCCCCTTAGAATTCGTCTACTACAACTGACAAGCGGCTACAACGACATAACTCACAAGATTGTGAGCCCTAGCACCACCCCTACCACCCCGAAGAAGAAGAATGAACCTATGGACCTGTTAAAACCAATCACTGAACTTGATGCTGATAACCTCTTCTCTTTTATCACTGCCAAGTCATCATTGTATACTAATAAGTCATTTTATTGCCGCACACTGTTCATGTACATCATTGTACATCTCATCATACATAGTCACTGATCAAGTAGTTTTGCTTTGATTTCGTTGAGCATAGTCATCATCATCATCATAGTATGCATCGTGTGTGCATCATCATCATAGTATGCATCATGTATGCATTATCATCATCAAGTATACATCGTCATAGAGTATGCATCAAATGTGCATCATCATCATCATTATCATCATCATCATATAATGTCTAGGAATGCATCATCATTTCATAGAGTGTACATCATAGTGTATAGGAGTGCAACATGAATAATCATCATAGAGTGTTCATCATAGTGTATAGAAGTGCATCATCATATCATGACATGCATCAAAACATCATAGTTTGCATCATCATAGAGTATGTATTGATCATACCTTATAAACAGTGAATGCCAAAACTTTGACTCCACACATGGGATGTGTATGATTGCTGTAGAAGACTCCACACAAGGCAAAACTTGGACTTGAAGATGACCTTAACAATTGCTCAAACTGTAGATGAATATAAAAACTCGAGACTATGTCTATGCCGAGTTAGTGACTGTGTAACTGCTGTAGATGAGGATCAATGTAGCATACTTTTAAAACTCGAAATTATTATGACAAGGAAGACTTTGAAAACACAAGAATGTTTGAGTTGATAAACCCCAATAAATATCAGATGTGGAGGATCCGTTCTGTCCTCAAAAGTTTTGTGGAAAAAAGAAATAATAGCACCAACCAAATGTCTGTCAAACTGTTCAAGCACCCCAAAAATTTGGATTGTAGGTTGGTAGAAGGACAACAACAACATTAACCAAGTCAATTGTCGATACCCAAGACTGTTTTTAACCCCAAAAAATATGTATATGTGGAAGAACCAGGTCACATCTACCTCAGTCACACCACCGAATATAACCTTCGTTGATGATGAGAGTTATGGCAATCTTTGTGTATAAATACACAAACTTGACGTTGAGGAAGAATAATTAGGGCCGAATTCAAGGAGAGGTTACACATTTTATTAATTTTAAATTTTGTTTTAACATTCAAACTTAATGAGGCCGAATTTCAAAGGGAGGGATAATAAATTTTTTATTAATATTAAATTGTTCTAATACTTAATTGCTTAATGAGGCCGACTTTATCAAGGGTTGAAGTGAGGTAGCAAGGTTCCAAAAAGAGTCATTTATTAAGTTTAATTATTTTGTTGAAGGTCATATGTCAAGAGTTTTAGGGTTTGTTGTAAGTCACCACATGCAAGGGTGTGCTTTACTAGCCACAAAGAAACCCATCATCATGACCATCAAGGTGTGGGTTAAAGGACTTTCTTAAAAAAATTGACCATCTCAACGGTATCAACACACAAATGACCCACAATACTTTTGCCAATCCTTCAAGGGTACAAGGACCATTAAACCATCAAGTGTGGGGGTGCCTAGACTTCTCCTAGGGAACCATAACCTCATCAAAACAAAAATGACCACACAATGGGTCATTTGGCCTATTGCAACTTCTTCAACCCACCAAGTACACTTTCTAGGGTACTAGGGTATAGGTTGTGGACCCGGGGAACCATAGAAACTACCGTGGAGTTCCATAGAAACAACATAGGGGAACTTAAACACAATAAAGGGTAGACATGGATTTTTCCATTGTCCCAAGGGCTCCAAGGGCTTCAGACTTGGGCTTGGACACTTGGTCAAAAGGCCTCCTTTGACACTGACAACTACTTAACCCTTAGGGGCTCCTTAAGGGGCACCAAGACACACTTGTTGGCATCAATGACAATTTATTCAACATATGCTTCATTTTTTCTAACCATTTAGTGGTCTCAATTTTCAAACAAGGTTGCCCAATTTTCAAACAAGGTTGCCCCATATACCCCTTCTTATCCTTGTTGTGGAATATATTCTCAGTTGGTAAATTGTCAATAAAAAAACAACAGCCATATTAAATGTATCAATATTACAGATGATATTTCTATCACTAACACCTAGTTTGCAAACAACATATATATTTTTCGTGCAAGTTTTGTAAATCTTTTATAGAAACTTTTTTGTTTTGCAACTGGTATGAATGTAAATTTTCAAAAATCCACCATAAATTTATACCACTTCCCTCAAGACAAAGAATCAACGATTTATTATTAAATTAGAAAAATAAAATTAATTTTAAAAAACACTATAGATAAATAAACATATTTATAAATAATTATTTTTAAATATAAGTTAAACATTAATAAACATATTTTTTAAATAGTAATTTTTTTAACATGAATTGGTGGAGGGGTTTAAATTTTATTTTGATTCATCCCACATTATTACTTTTTAAGATTATTTGTTCGTCTATTTTCTAATAACTGTATTTGATGTGAAATATTAGATTATGTCAATTCTTTCTTTTTTCATATTTAGTTTGTGGTTATAATGAAATATTTAAAAGTAAAAATGAGAAAGGATATATTAGTTAAAATCAACTTGATTTGGTTAGATGTGTGTTATAGTAAAGTAAAGATTATATATACACACTTTACTATGATTATGACTAGGACATATGTTTAGATATTTATGTATAATATATAATTTTTAAATATAGGGAATCCTTCTCTCTTATTGCAATGATAGATTTCATTTGGTTAGATGTGTGTCAAAATTTGGAGACTTATCATTTAAATTTGTTTGATTGTTTTTTTTTGTGAGTTAATGCTATTTAACTTTATTAACTAATTTTATCACTTAATTTTGTGTTTAGAAAATATATATGCTCATGCATAAAAGCACAAATTAAGAGGTCAAACAATATTTCATATTCGAAATTTGACCAAATTGTCACGTCCTTTTATGAGTAAATATTATTAGTTGTTATGTTTTGAGTTCTGAAATCATCTATAACTAGATTGTTATTGCAAAATAAAACCATTCATGTTTAACTTTTTATAAGAATAAGTTCTTTCAAACTAAATACTCTAATCCATGTCATCATTTTATGTAGGTGCTACCTCTAAGTTGGGAATAAAGTAAGAAAATAAATTGTAATATCTTGAGTTTTCAAACAACAACCCTAATAAGCTATAGAAAACTCAACAAATTCACATACCAAAATTGTAGTATTTTGAGCTTTCAAATAACAATCCCAATGAGGTAAAAAGATCCACAAACATTATAGAAACCTTCTCCTTATAGCACACCACCTCCTTTCTATGTAGAGCAATTCCTTAAATAATCCACTCTATCCAACTCCAAAACTCACTATGGGAGTGTTGGATTTTGTTTCCGAACAAGGTCAAGAAATCCAATGCTATCCTCAATTCCATCGCTCACACATGCCATATCTCTCACAATTAACATGAATTTCACCATACACCACCTCTTTTTAACATATAATTGAAAGTAAGAAGCAATTACAACTCCCTTTACTTCCAAACAAATATTCCAAAAATAATATTTATATATCATAATTCATAACTATTCAATATTAATCAGCCCTTTTAAATAACTAACCAATTTTAAATTCTTATTTATGACCATATCTTAAAATACAAATTATAATTACATTAATTTTCTGTTAAGATGAGGGTCTTATCCTACAAACCAAGATCATTTTGTAACCAAATGAGAGATTGTCAAATTGGACACAATATTGGATGATAAGAGCATGGATCATAACTTCCTTTGAGCGATGTAAACTTAGGGAGTAACCGATGACAACATTCTTCAAAATGGAGGAGTAAGATGTGATAGAGGGAGACAAAATGTAGATGAAGTGATTTGTTGGGGAGATAATACAGCGTGTAAGGTTGGCTGAAAAAATGAACAATGCTGGGGATATAGTGACTCTGAATAAGGAATTACTAAGCCCAAAATGTATCCTAAATAAGAAAAAGGTAAAGAGAGATAAGCAAAAAGGAGAGAGAAATAGAGAATATTGCATTATTTTTGTGATAACTTTTGATCCCGAACTCATATTGGGGCGCTCATAGTACTGTTGGAAAGGTCTCGTTGAGGGATACAACTTTTTCGTTTTGATTTCACAAGATTCCTCATGGTTTTGTAGGGATGTGTGCTTTTGTATATATGGGCATTAGGAATCTTAAAAAACATCTTTGAAAAGATGCTTTTCGAAAATCATATTTCAAAGATGCTTTTAAGAATCTTTATTCCCAGATTTACAAAAACAAACGCCCCAGACAAATTGTGAAGAAAATCATGAATCTCAAAACATGGAAGTTGTATCCATTGATGCTACCTTTTCAACGGTACCAAGATATTCCCAATCCAATTCCAGGATCAAAAGGTATCACAAAATACCGTAATATTCTCTTTTTTTTCTCTCAATTTTGCTTATCTCTCTCTACCTTTTTCTTATTTAGGATACATTGTAGAAGAGGGTTGGTGCCAAAAGAATCACGATTTCCCATGATTTTTTGTGGATTAGGGAACTTGTTTATACATAAAGAATAAATTGTGGGGTCCCCATGGTTTTGAGCATGTCGGAGGACTAATTTGATGATGGGTGGGATTCCCACAGTTTTTGGTGAGTCGGGGAATCAATTTTGATGATGGATGGAGTTCCCACGGCTTTGAGTGGGTCAGGGAATTTTTTCCATGATGGTGTGATGGTTTTTTTGAAAATGAGAAGATGGGTTACCCATGAATTAATACCATGTATATTTTTTATATGAGTAACTAAATGGAATTGGTTTCTTTGGAGGGTGAGGGACCCATTGTTGTCTTCACGGGGGTGGTGATACGAAAGAGATTTGCAAATGGTGAACTAATCATGGGTGTATGAGTGGTCAGTTGTGAATCTATATCGTAACATATTCCAAGGAATTTGATGGCATTGGTTGTTGAGGGTGTGGGAGTAAATGCATAGTTATAAAATGATGAACTAGGGGTTGATATTTTTAAATTGGTTCAAATTCCTCGAACTTGTGGGGGTTTGACATCATGGGTGCCAAATTATGGCAAGGTTTACAGTGATGTGCACACCTATGGGGAAAACATGCTATTCTTAGTGAGGGCGTTGATGGCACATCCTTATCAGGATTTCAGGACCTTATGGTGATGAACGGGAGCACTGGTGAATGCAATGTAACAGAGGGAGAGTGTTGCTTGAATTCCAGTTTCAGGATGATACATGTGATATGATTCTTGCACCATTATGGAGGAGGGTAAAAATATTTATGATCTTCTTGTAATCCTTCTCACATGAAGCAAATACCTAAGTGTAATAAAGATCATGAAAAAGGTATTGATAAATGCATAAATAAGAAGGGAAAACATGTTATTCTCAGTGAGGGCATTGATGGCACATACTTATCGGGATTTCAGGACCCTATGTTGATTAATGGGAGCACTGGTGAATGCAATGTAACAGAGGGAGAATGTTGCTTGAATTCCAGTTTCAGGATGATACATGTGATATGATTCTTGCACCATTATGGAGGAGGGTAAAAATATTTATGATCTTCCTGTAATCCTTCTCACATGAAGCAAATACCTAAGTGTAATAAAATATCATGAAAAAGGTATTGATAAATGCATAAATAAGAACCAACGCATGGGACACCAATGGAGTGTATGAAAAAGAGGAGTTAGATGAAACTTTCTTGATTGAATAGAGAGAAGTGTCATTTTGTAGATATTGATGCGTTGATCGTGGTGGTGCATACAATTTGTCAATCGAAGTTATGGTTTGGTTGTGGTGAAGTTGGGGTGAAATGTCTATAAATAGGGGCGGGGATCACTTTTCAAAATCATTTGTACTGTTTGATTTTCGAGTTCCAGAGGGTGTTTTTGTTGATTCCAAGAGATCAGTGCACCCATTTTCAAGTTGCGAGATCAATGTAATCCTAAACCTTACCTTCTTCATTTGTATCTAGGAAAATTTTAGGTTAAGGGGTCCCATTAACCGTACAATCGGTTTTTAATGGTAAAAACTGTCCGCACACAATTTTTGAATTCTCGTGTGCCATTGCCTGAGAGAATCCATTATCGTGTGCTACCCTCGAACGTGATAATGGATGTAGACATGAAAAGCGCGGGAGGTGAACGCTTCGACCATGTATTGGCTCTGTGTGACTATCCATGGTTCATTTGCACTAACTGTGCCACATAATTTTGCACATACCATGTGAAAATGGATGCATAGGGGCTTGTGGTTTAGTAGCACTAAGCGCGGCTTAAAATGCAGGAGTATCACACTATCTACACAATTTTTTAATGGAAACCCGCATGGGATGGTGTCTTTGTGTCTTTTCCAGTTTTTTGGTTTGAATATCGACCCTGATGTTTATCCATTTGTGCTTGCAGGTGCTAGTAGCTAGTCAAGATGACGTATATCGAGTGAAGAGAGAATCATTATGATGAGCTAGTGACCCAGGTAGAGGATGATCTCATGACCACTCAAACACTACGTGATGGAAGGATCCTGAATTTCTTGAGGCGCCCCTTTATCCGATCGATGGAGTATTAACTGCATGCCCTCATAGATATGTGTGATCTAGACTGGTCCATGTTTCACATGGGGGATGAGGACCCAAGAATCACTGCTCAGGATATCTATTTCCTTATTGAGATTCTTGGTCATGGGGTATGTAAGACGACCAAAATAGCTGTGATGGAGGAGGGTGCACGATAGAGGGTCTTGTGGACCAGTATTGTAGTGGTGACATGAGTGCCTTGAGCTTGGGGCGGATTCTTATGAGCCATCTTACTAGTCTATCAATCCGGGCATAAACGACCAAGATGGTGAGGGTGCTGGGGGTTTCGTACCATTATAGGATTACAAGAGAGAAAATACCATTGGTGGAGAAGGCGATATAGGGTTGCTGGGTGGCCTAAGGGCCTATGTTGCTTAATGTCTTAATGGAGCAACTGAGGGAGGCATGAGGGGGGCAAGGTTAAACGACATTTCACCATGGGAGCTTTTTATGCTATTATTTATTCGAGCGATATATTTCATTGATGCCATAGGTTGTGGTACTGTCGAGGGGGCAGGAGCCTCGAATGATGTATTGGGGGAACATGATCCCTCATGCTAGTGGTGGTGAGGTAGGGCATGCATTAACACACAATTTTTGGATGTGTGGCATCGACAAATAGGTCCGATGGAGAGGTATCCATGGTGTGGCATGGATTATCAGGGGGACTTAGAGTTACCCCCTTCTATTCATGGCTGGGATGAGACATGTATGCTTATGTGTTATGTTTACATATAGTTCTATACATGTTATGGTTATGCACACATTTCTTATGTATATATGATATTGATCGTGGTCTCTTATATGTGACACAGATGTTGGGCATGTGCGGTCGACCACCCCTCACTGTTGATGACATGAGGAGGGTGTGGGACAAACAAGAGTTAGTGGAGCAGCAGGTGGAGAAGTCAAAGTTGTTGGTGTTGCTGCAGGTGGGGTTGCTCCCGTTGAGGGAGAAACTTTAGGGGACATGCCCATTGTGATTTTGGATGACCCAGAGAAGTGGTTCAAGGTCCCTAACAGAGGGTGTTGATGATTGAGGGCTAGTCGAGCTCGATCATGATGAGTTTTCCCATAATTTACATTTGCTAGAAGATTTAGGGGCTAGTTGGTGCCGAGTGATGCTAAGAGTGGCCATATCTTTCCTTTATGTACGGGGATCCCAAGGAGGATGAGGCCCCCTTATTAGGAAGATACCACCTACAAGGTCCATACCAACCCAGGGACCAGGTGGAGGAGCTGTAGCTGTGAGAGATGGAGCAGGAGGAGTAGAGGTAGAGGTGATAAGTCATATGGATATCATTGTTCCTTGTAATCCATATGAATGAGGGTCTGATTGAGTGTCAGGAACTTCATTATGTATAGGGATGAGAGCCCCATTTTGTATAGATGGAGCCTATGGAAGGCATGTTTTTGATGTACTCCCTTAAGGCAGATTATTTAGCTTTGTATATGGTCCTATGGGGACCGCATTTTGTACATGACATATTATTTTTGGTGATATATATATATATATATACCATATTGATGACATTTCCATGTTTCTCATGTATGTGTGATGTATCTATGTATACCATGTATATGTTATGATGATGATGATATGTTTTCTATATGTTGATGTTATCGATGCATAGTGGTAGGTACTTACACATGATTTTAGATGGTGATCAACACATGTATGTATGTATGCTTTGTTTGTTTGTGTAGGGTTAGGTAAAAGCTTGATGTATTAAGTGCCATTTCAACACCTCGTTGGTGACGGAGTTGACGTATGCATTGGCGATCCTGGGGACATGAGTCAAGATAATGGTTTCAAACTATCGTATGAGAAGGAAATCACAAGAACTTGTTATAGAGGAGTATATTAAGGACATGAAATACATTATTTAGCTAGGAGAAAAGTAGTTGGGAATCTAAGTGCACATGTAAATGGCCTATGTCAAGATGGATTGGATAGATTAAGAGAGCAATGGCGACGTCATATTCTTCTTGGTTATTAGTGACTGCCCTAGGAAAATTTCTCCTTTGTGGTATAAATTTTGGTTGGGGTATAAATGGACCAAGAGATCGATGCTAGATTGTTTGACTAATGACTTGCGCCATCTATAAAACCGATGTAGTTGTCAGAGCAAAATTTCATATTCATTGCAAAGAAAGGATAGTTTTAGTTTTCCACCAATGGGATCGAAAACATAAAATGTTATATTGTTCTTTTGAAATTGAAAAAGGACAATGAAGATGGCCCGAAAAATTACTCAACCTTGGTACTGGTAGGGTCCTGGTGTTGGAATTACGAGTCATATCTAAGTGGTAGTGGATTCATATGTATGGACATATATCCAACATTTATATGGATGACCTTGGTAGCTAATTATGTAAAGGATGTGGCAGATTCGGGTCCTCATTGGAGGACGAGGAATCGACAATAGTGAGTAGGCCTGTTAGGGAGGATACACTATTCATGGTATCCGCTAAAGGGGGAACAATTTAATTTGCAGGTGATTCTTGTGGGGACACCCTAAGGTGGATAATTTGATCCTACAAACACATATGCTTGAGGTATACTTTTCGTTTGACACATAGGATGGGACACTGGAAAAAAATAGCAGGAAGTATCGCCACACGATTGGCACGGGTGTGATATCCTGGCACATATATGATCGTGTGCTGAAGTACGGTTTGGTGTGATTGTACTGCTATGGAAGGGGATCATATGAGTATGGTTCCCACAAGATGTACATCATCATTTCGTGGTTCCGATTCAATATGGGCAGACTATGGTC
This sequence comes from Pseudotsuga menziesii, assembly GCA_001517045.1. NCBI lineage: Eukaryota > Viridiplantae > Streptophyta > Pinopsida > Pinales > Pinaceae > Pseudotsuga > Pseudotsuga menziesii. The sequence goes on from LPNX010517237.1 coordinate 121,750, forward strand.
TTGGTGGCATAGGTGTCTCAGTGATAGGTCTCTCTGAGCATACCATTTCGAGGGAAGATAGAATGACGTTGTCATTGATGTAGTGACTGTTGGAATATATTAAATCCACTCAATACTTAGGATAAAATAATTAATCATTATTTGATTAATTATCTACCCACTAGCTTAATTAGTTGGCATCCACTTGCACCTTAAAGTCAAAACATGTCATCTATACCCCATGAATGCTTTATTTCTGATTCTGGGTTGATCTTGACCACTTTATGGACATAAAAAATTAGTAAACATTGCTTTGCAATAGATTCTGCTTTATTCTTCTTTATCTTGCTTTTCTGTGGATAAGGTAAAGCTAGTTAACTAAGAAACTGGGTTCTTTTGTTTCCAACCCATCCTTCATGGCTTTCTCTCCCTTTTCCAAGATTAGCATGTTTTTCCATCTCCCTTGACAACTCACTCATGCTTTTTCTAAATTAGTGAGGTTCTTAACATATTTGGGAAGTGCTTTATCCACCTATGGGGGTTTTCTATATTTTGGTAAGTCAACTTTTTTGAGTTTTATGAGTTGTCTCCCTACAACTCTATTTTCCTTTATAAGGATGTATTACCATTGTAATAATATCAATTATCATTTATTGATCATTAATTAATGCGTGTTCATTAATTCTTCTTCTTCTCTCCTTATGCTAATTCTTTGCAATTCCCAATGAGGTTAATTTTGTGCTTAGATAATTAGATTTTTAGTTTGTTTATGGAATTCATGTTTCCATCAAGGATTTAGAATTTCGACATGGTATCAAAGCTTTGGGATCTCATCAATTAATTCTTCTTCAGATTTGCAGGTGCAACAACTTCAATATGGATTCGAAAGTTCCTCTACCATCCTTTCAACTATGCTGATTGGAAGCCAAACATGAGTGCATACTTGAAGTATTCAACTACTCATATTCTTCTTGGTTATTAGTGACCGCCCCAGGAAAATTCCTCCTTTGTGGTATAAATTTTGGTTGGGGTATAAATGGCCCAAGAGATCGATGCTAGATTGTTTGATTGATGACTTGCGCTATCTATAAAACTAATGTAGTTGTTAGAGCAAAATTTCATATTCATTGCAAAGAAAGGATAGTTTTAGTTTTCCACCAATGAGATCGAAAACATAAAATGTTATATTGTTCTTTTGAAAGTGAAAATGGACAATGAAGATGGGGAGAAATTACTCAACCTTGGTACTGGTAGGGTCCTGGTGTTGGAATTACGAGTCATATCTAAGTGGTAGTGGATTCATATGTATGGACATATATCCATCACTTATATGGATGACCTTGGTAGCTAATTATGTAAAGGATGTGGTGGATTTGGGTCCTCATTGGAGGACAAGGAATCGACAATAGTGAGTAGGCCTGTTAGGGAGGATACACTATTCATGGTATCCACTAAAGGGAGAACAATTTGATTTGCGGGTGATTCTTGCGGGGACACCTTAAGGTGGATAAGTTGATCCTACAAACACATATGCTTGAGGTAGACTTTTTGTTCGACACATAGGATGGGACACTGGAAAACAATAGTAGGAAGTATCGCCACACGATTGGCATGGGTGTGATATCCTGGCACATATATGATCGTGTGCCGAAGTACGGTTTGGTGTGATTGTACTGCTATGGAAGGGGATCATATGAGTATGGTTCCTACAAGATGTACATCATCATTTCGTGGTTTCGATTCAATATGGGCAGGCTATGGTCTTGGTGGCATAGGTGTCTCAGTGATAGGTGTCTCTAAGCATACCATTTCGAGGGAAGATAGAATGATGTTGTCATTGATGTAGTGACTGTTAGAATATATTAAACCCACTAAATACTTAGGATAAAATAATTAATCATTATTTGATTAATTATCTACCCACTAGCTTAATTAGTTGGCATCCACTTGCACCTTAAAGTCAACACATGTCATCTATACCCTAGGAATGCTTTATTTCTGATTCTGGGTTGATCTTGACCACTTTATGGACATACAGAATTAGTAAACAACACTTTGCAACAGATTCTGCTTTATTCTTCTTTATCTTGCTTTTCTGTGGATAAGGTAAAGCTAGTTAACTAGGAAACTGGGTTCTTTTGTTTCCAACCCATCCTTCATGGATTTCTCTCCATTTTCTAGGATTAGCATGTTTTTCCATCTATATTGACAACTCACTCATGCTTTTGCTAATTAGTGAGGTCCTTGACATATTTGGGAAGTGCTTTATCCACCTATAGGGGTTTTCTATATTTTGGTAAGTCAATTTTTTTGAGTTTTATGAGTTGTCTCCGTACAACTCTATTTTCCTTTATAAGGATGTATTACCATTGTAATAATATCAATTATCATTTATTGATCATTAATTAATGTGTGTTCATTAATTCTTCTTCTTCTCTCCTTATGCTAATTCTCTACAATTCCCAATGAGGTTAATTTTGTGCTTAGATTATTAGCTTGTTTATGGAATTCATGTTGCCATCAAGGATTTAGAATTATGACATGGTATTAGAGCTTTGGGATCTCATCAATTAATTCTTCTTCAGATTTGCAGGTGCAACAACTTCAATATGGATTCGAAATTTCCTCTACTATCCTTTCAACTATGCTGATTGGAAGCCAAAGATGAGTGCATACTTGAAGATGCAATGTCTCTTTGATGTCTCCATTGGTGCTTTGAGCGAACTTGAGTCTTATGAAGAGAAGATTGACTAGTTGAATAATTGTGACAGAGCTTATGGAATCATGTTCTTGGAAATGTCTCTAAATATACATCATCCCATAGATTATGCTGAATATCCATTTGAACTTTGGAAAAATTTGGAAAAATATTTTGGTGTATAGGAAGTAGAATATGAAGCATGGAGCGAACCCAACATCTCCTCATGTTCTCTCTCTCAAGATGTATTGGCCTCTACATTCTCTGAAGAATTTATTTATGATGAAGAAGTTTCTCATACAGTTCATGTTGCTACTACCCTCTTTGATTCAAATGCTTCCTCCTTCAATGAAGAAGCAAATATTGAAGAGAAATATTTTTCTGTGTTTCTTAAAGAAACTGATGATGAAAAATAAGTGACATATGGATATTTTATTGTTATTGATGATGATTCACTCACACATTCATTGTTCTCTATGTCTTCTATCTTAGATTATGAGATCTATGTGCTAGATCCTTCACACTTTGTGCATAAATCTCTCATTGGTGATGCGCAACCTAGTGACTTCCAAGATGTTTTCTTAGCCATATCAATTCCTATTAGTGTATTTACACTTACCATACTTGATCTCATGTTCTTTTACATCTCCTCTTGTGTTCTTGGAATCAATCCTTAGAGCCTCCTTGAAGATTTTGAACATCTCCTTCCTTCCTCCTTTCATACTTCTACTATAGAGGATTCATTATCAATGTATTCCCATGAGTCTAATGATATTCTTATATGTGATCTTTTGGATTCTTTGGAAGCTATATCAAATAATGGAGCCCATGCATTCACACTCTTTGATCCTATGGCTTCTCTTTGTTCCTACATGACCACTTGCATATATCCTCTCTGTGTAAATGAAGTAGGAGGAATTATACATTCGCTTGGACAATTATTTCACCTATCTGGAGCTGATTTCATCTCTATTGGTTCGAAGTTCAAGTCATCATATCATATTGGAGCTGATTACAATTCTCAAGAGCTTTCACATCATTGGATCTCAGTTGTTCTACATGGTCCTAGTTTCCATCCTACAACTATCTTTGATCCAGGTGAGCAGATTTCTCTTCTTCCTAAGAAGAAGATTCCTCCAGACATAAAAATTTAGTTTGGATCAGCATCAACAACATTTTTGGTTTTCCTCTCATGTCCTCTCTTGAGGGAGGATTTTCCCCATGCGGTTTTGCCTCTTTCCTATGCTTTTGGACATAGTAATTGTTAAAAGGTGACCATAGCCTCTTTGCTAGGCCCTATATGCATCCATATACCATCATAAAGTCACACTTGGGGGTGTTGGAATATATTAAACCCACTCAATACTTAGGATAAAATAATTAATCATTATTTGATTAATTAACTACCCACTAGCTTAATTAGTTAGCATCCACTTGCACCCTAAAGTCAATGCATGCCATCTATACCCCATGAATGCTTTATTTTTGATTTTGGGTTGATCTTGACCACTTTATGGACATTCAAAATTAGCAAACAATGCTTTACAACAGATTTTGCTTTATTCTTTTTTATCCTTCTTTTCTGTGGATAAGGTAAAGATAATTAACTAGGAAACTGGGTTCTTTTGTCGCCAACCCATCCTTCATGAATTCCTCTCCATTTTCCAGGATTAACATGTTTTCCCATCTCCCTTGACAACTCACTCATGATTTTTCTAATTCGTGAGGTCCTTGATAGATTTGGGAAGTGATTTAACCACCTATGGGGGTTTGCAATATTTTGGTAAGTGAGCCTTTTTGAGCTTTATGAGTTGTCTCCCTACAACTCTATTTTCCTTTAAAAGGATGTATTACCATTGTAATAATATCAATTATAATTTATTGATCATTCATTAATGTGTGTTCATTAATTCTTCTTCTTCTCTCCTTATGCTAATTCTCTGTAATTCCCAGCGAGGTTAATTGTGTGCTTAGATTTTTAGCTTGTTTATGGAATTCATGTTGCCGTCAAGGATTTAGAATTCTGACAGTGACAACATTAATTTAAAAAGTTTAGTTCGGTTGAGGTGAAGGACTATCAACCAATGGGAGGGTGATATGTATGGTTTCTAAGGCATTCCAAGGGATATTGGGACAATGGTACTTTTAGTGTCTGAATGGATGAAAAATGAGCTTCCTAAGGAAAAAGATAAAAAAATGCCATGTGGGCAATTTTGATACTATTTCACTTTTATCGAAGTTGCCTAAGGTTATTTCACTTTTATCAAAGCTACCTTAAATATATATTTTATATTAAAATCAATTTATGGGGATGAAGTTTGATGTAGAGTTTTCACCAAAACCAAGGAAATAAAATTAAATACACAACTCCATCTTAAAAATTTTTGGACTCAACTTTTCAAGGTGTGTAGTATTAGTATTATAATATAATAGTATTATATATTAATATTAGTTATGTTATTAGTTAAAAGTTATTGGACACAACGTTTGATGGTTATTATAAAATATTAATTATAATATAATATTATTATATATTAGTTATAATAATAATTATCCAAAGGATGGATGCGTATATTAGTTATGATATTAGTTAAAAGTGTTTAAACCCAATTTTTGACGATTATTATGAAATATTAGATAATATTAATTACTATTACTATTATATATTATAAATTGGTTACATATGATCTAAAAGATGGATGGGTATATTAGTTATGATATTAGTTACTATTATAGATTAAATACATATTGTATATTAGTTAAAAGTCATTAGGGCTGCGATTATTGTTGCGTCGATAGGTGCTTTACAACCCAGTATGGGGAGATCTTGTAAAGTAATGTTCCGTAACGTTACTCATGTAAATGTCAACTATAAATATTATGAGAGAGATGTTCTAAGTTATGTAACGTTCCTCATGTAAATGTCGGCTATCAATATTATTTCCGATTATGAGGGAGATGTTGTAACGTTATGTAACGTTCCTCATGTAAAGGTGCTATAAATATTTACTTTTTACTTCTATTTATTTATGATGTAGATTTTGTTGGTCATTAATTAAAAGTAATACATAGATCAATCACAATTAAAAATGTTTTAATAATACTTATATTCAAGAAATGTTTTTATGTAAGTTTTAATAAAACTAAGGTAAAAAAAAATTCAATCAAATTTGGGCAAAATGTTTTCATATTTCTCGTAAAACTTCTTCCATTAAAACTTGGGCAAAACGTTGGCAGATCTCATACAATCATGTAAAGAATTTTCACATTTTCATAGTTAGTACAAGATTCAGGTAAAAAATTTTCAAACAAAACTCAGAGAAATGTTTTTAGATTTCATACAAGATTATTAAAACATTTTGTATTAAAACTTGAGCAAAACGTTTTCAGAGCTCAGACAAAATTGCGCTAAAAAGTTTTCTACTTAGAAAAACATTTTCATACGTTTTCAACATAACATCTTATCATGAAGCAAATAACAAATAATCAGTCTTACTATACCCATACTCACCCAAAACAACGAGAATTAATTTAAAATTGTTATTTTAATTGTTTTCAAGGAACAATGAGCATTAATTTGATTAATTAACTACCCACTAGCTTAATTAGTTAACATCCACTTGCACCTTAATGTCAATGCATTCCATCTATACCCCATGAATGCTTTATTTTTGATTTTGGGTTGATCTTGACCACTTTATGGACATTCAGAATTAGTAAACAATGCTTTACAACAGATTCTGCTTTATCTTGCTTTTCTGTGGATAAGGTAAAGATAATTAACTAGGAAACTGGGTTCTTTTGTTGCCAACCCATCCTTCATGAACTCCTCTCCATTTTCCAGGATTAACATGTTTTTCCATCTCCCTTGACAATTCACTCATGATTTTTCTAATTCATGAGGTCCTTGATAGATTTGGGACGTGAATTAGCCACATATGGGGGTTTGCAATATTTTGGTAAGTGAGCCTTTTTGAGCTTTATGAGTTGTCTCCCTACAACTCTATTTTCTTTTAAAAGGATGTATTACCATTGTAATAATATCAATTATCATTTATTGATCATTCAGTAATGTGTGTTCATTAATTCTTCTTCTTCTCTCCTTATGCTAATTCTCTGCAATTCCCAGCGATGTTAATTGCGTGCTTAGATTTTTAGCTTGTTTATGGAATTCATGTTGTCGTCAAGGCTTTAGAATTCTGACAGTGACAACATTAATTTAAAAAGTTTAGTTCGGTTGAGGTGAAGGACTATCAACCAATGGGAGGGTGATATGTATGGTTTCTAAGGCATCCCAAGGGATATTGGGACAGTGGTACTTTTAGTGTCTGAATGGATGAAAAATGAGTCTCCTAAAGAAAAAGATAAAAAATGCCATGTAGGCAATTTTGATACTATTTTACTTTTATCGAAGTTGCCCAAGGTTATTTCACTTTTATCATATCTACCTTAAATATATATTTTATATTAAAATCAATTTATGGGGATGAAGTTTGATGTAGAGTTTTCATCAAATACAAGGAAATAAAATTAAATATACAACTGCATCTTAAAAGTTATTTGACCCAACTTTTCATGGTGTATAGTATTATTATTATTATATAATAGTATAATATATAAATATTAGTTATGTTATTAGTTAAAAGTTATTGGACACAACTTTTGACGGTTATTATAAAACATTAATTATAATATAATATTATTATATATTAGTTATAATAATAATTATTTAAAGGATGGATGCGTATATTAGTTATGATATTAGTTAAAAATGTTGAAACCCAATTTTTGACGGTTATTATGAAATACTAGATAATATTAATTACTATTACTATTATATATTATATATTGGTTACATATGATCTAAAAGATGGATGGGTATATTAGTTATGATATTAGTTACTATTATAGATTAAATACATATTATATATTAATTAAAAGTGATTAAGCCCACGATTATTGTTGCGTCGACAAGCACTTTACAACCCGGTATGAGGGAGATCTTGTAAAGTAACTTTCCATAACGTTCCTCATGTAAATGTGAGCTATAAATATCATGAGAGAGATGTTCTAAGTTATGTAACGTTCCTCATGTAAATGTCGGCTTTCAATATTATTTCCTATTATGAAGGAGATGTTGTAACGTTATGTAACGTTCCTCGTGCTATAAATATTTACTTTTTACTTCTATTTATTTATGATGTAGATTTTGTTGGTCATTAATTAAAAGTAATACATAGATCAATCACAATTAAAAATGTTTTAATAATACTTATATTCAAGAAATGTTTTTATGTAAGTTTTAATAAAACTAAGATAAAAAGAAATTCAATCAGATTTGGGCAAAATGTTTTTATATTTCTGGTAAAACTTCTTAAACGTTGTCAGATCTCATACAATCATGTAAAGAATTTTCACATTTTCATAGTTAGTACAAGATTCAGGTAAAAAATTTTCAAACAAAACTCAGAGAAATGTTTTTAGATTTCATACAAGATTATTAAAACATTTTGTATTAAAACTTGAGCAAAACGTTTTCAGAGCTCGTACAAAATTGCGCTAAAAAGTTTTCTACTTAGAAAAACATTTTCATACGTTTTCAACATAATATCTTATCTTGAAGCAAATAACAAATAATCAGTCTTACTGTACCCATACTCACCCAAAACAACGAGAATTAGTTTAAAATTGTTATTTTAATTGTTTTCAACGAACAATGAGCATTAATTTAAAAATATTCTTTTAATTGTTTTCAACCAGCCCACTTTAAGAGCTAAATGTTAGAAATTAAATTTTTTCAACCAGCCCACTTTAACAGCTGGAATGTTCGAAATTAAATTCTATGTTTTGTGGTAAACTACTCCGCAATAGAGTGAGCTAGCTATGGAGCAATCCTCCCTCCATCGAACGGAGGAGGAGCAAAGTCAACGTTGACTTTGCTCCTCCTCCGTTCGATGGAGGGAGGATTGCTCCATAGCTAGCTTACTCCCTCCGCAATATCCTTGGTTGACATCTCTTCAATTTGTAAGTTACTTGCTAAAAAGGAAAAGTCTACTCCATAAAATAAGATTTTAAATAGAAAGTAATTTACGTTGACTTTGCTCCTCCTCCGTTCGATGGAGGGAGGATTGCTCCATAGCTAGCTTACTCCCTCCGCAATATCCTTGGTTGACATCTCTTCAATTTGTAAGTTACTTGCTAAAAAGGAAAAGTCTACTCCATAAAATAAGATTTTAAATAGAAAGTAATTTACGTTGACTTTGCTCCTCCTCCGTTCGATGGAGGGAGGATTGCTCCATAGCTAGCTTACTCCCTCCGCAATATCCTTGGTTGACATCTCTTCAATTTGTAAGTTACTTGCTAAAAAGGAAAAGTCTACTCCATAAAATAAGATTTTAAATAGAAAGTAATTTACGTTGACTTTGCTCCTCCTCCGTTCGATGGAGGGAGGATTGCTCCATAGCTAGCTTACTCCCTCCGCAATATCCTTGGTTGACATCTCTTCAATTTGTAAGTTACTTGCTAAAAAGGAAAAGTCTACTCCATAAAATAAGATTTTAAATAGAAAGTAATTTACGTTGACTTTGCTCCTCCTCCGTTCGATGGAGGGAGGATTGCTCCATAGCTAGCTTACTCCCTCCGCAATATCCTTGGTTGACATCTCTTCAATTTGTAAGTTACTTGCTAAAAAGGAAAAGTCTACTCCATAAAATAAGATTTTAAATAGAAAGTAATTTGTTTTTTTCCTTTCATTGGTTTCCCACCTTCTCTCGACGACATACTGCGAGAGAGGATTTAAAAGAAACGAAAATCATAAATTAATTAGAGTGGGCGTTATCGAAGGTAACGTGAAGCTCGCTGTATACAACTTATTTTCTTTGAAATTAACAGAAGTTCTATGTAAAGAATCCAATATTTAACCATTAAAACAATGTGTTTGGGATGGGTTGGAACTGATGTTATGGAAAATAACACGTCCATTGGAAGCTTGCTGTATACAACTTATATTCTTTTAAGTCCTCTGTAAAGGATACGGATATTTAACCCTTAAAGCACCGTTAAACGAGAACGACGCAGGGCGGGGTAAATGCCTGAAACTTGAAGGAATTTTAAAATCCCAGTCGTTAATGATGGAATTCGGTAGAAAATGTAAGTGAAATTCCACCAAAGAGCTATAAATTTGAGCTGTGTTTGACTTGCCGTCTCTGGCACATTGAAAAATAGTTAAATTTTCATGCTGTGAGCTGAAAATTGTTGTTATCTTCAAAAATATTTGAGTTATGTAAATTTACAAGGGAAGACAACTTACGTAAATTTACCAGGTAAAACTTCTTCCATTAAAACTTGGGCAAAACGTTTTCAGATCTCATACATACAAGATTGAGAGATACAATGTTTTGTATTGAAACTAGGGTAAAATGTTTTCAAAAGAATTTTTGGTCAAAACTTGGGTACAAGATTCAGGTAAAACGTTTTTAAATAAAACTTGGAAAAATGTTTTCAGATCTTATACAAGATTGGTAAAATGTTTTGTATTAAAAGTTGGGCAACACATTTTTAGAGACCATACAAGATTGCGCTAAAATGTTTTTTACTGGGAAAAACATTTTCATATTTCATACAAATTTAGGTAAAACTTTTTCGTGGGCAAAACGTTTTTAGATTTCATTCAGTTAAATGGTTTTCTATAAATCCTCGGAAAAACGTTTTCAATTTTCATACAATTTCTAGTAAAACTTTTTCCATTAAAACTTGGGAAAAACTTTTTCAGTTTTCACACAATTTTTAGTAAAACGTTTTTCATTAAAACTTGGGTATCACGTTTTTAAATCTCATACAAGATTAAAAGGTAAAATAAAAAGAAATGTCTTTTGGTTTGAATCAAATCAATGGTTATATATAGGACACACCAAAGTTGAGAACTCCTTGAGTGCAATAACTAAGAAGAGGTTTGCACCTCGAGAAATTTGATCCCTCTTGACGCTTGGCGCTTGATAGAGACTAGGATTTGGATGGATGGTTATATTAGTTATGGTATTAGTTAAAAGTTATTTGACCGAACTTTTGAGGGTTGTTATAAAAATATTAATTATAATATATTATTATTATTATTATATATTAGTTATAATATTAATTACTATTACTATATATTATATATTGGTCATGTATTACCTAAAACGTGGATGGGGGTTTGACTAAGTAATATTTTTGGACCGAGTTAAAGTTATCGGACCCGGTAATATTTTTCCACTGAGTTAAAGTTATTGGACACATTAATATTAAAGTTATTGGACCGAATAATATTATTATATATTAGTTATGATATTAATTATTTTGACTATTATATATTATATATGGGAGAAGTATTACCTAAAATCGGTTAGCATATTAATTTCATTTTCAATATGAAAGATAATTTTGTGCAGCTTGGGCAATGGGTAGACAAATTATATTATTAAAAAATTTCACATATCCCCAAATTTATATTAAAAAATTGTTTAAAACTTATACAATATTTGGATTTTAAATCAATTTCATTGGCTAACACATGATCACATGGAATTTGAATTGGGTTGAAAGGCCCATTTTGAGATTATAATATTAAAATTTTTCACCTATCCACAAATTTATATTAAAAAATTGTTTAAGACCTATAAGGTATTTGGATTTTAAAGCAATTTCATTGGCTAACACATGATGACATGGGATTTGAATTGGGTTGAAAGGCCCATTTTGAGTTGAAATTTCCGCTAATGCATGTGTCTTCATTCAAGACACCAAAGGAAGTATATGATTATTTGACAAAGATGTTCGAAGGAAAGAACATCAACCAGAAGATGACTTTGAGGAACTAGTTGAAGAATGTGAAGATACAGATCTCTGAGACTATATAGTCTTACTTCACAAGGGTTGCTCAAATCAAAGAACAACTTGAAGCGGTTGAATAGAATGTCGAAGAAAATGACTACCTTGAATGGTCTCCCTAGATCATGGGACTCATTCATTCAAGGGATTTATAAAAGAAGAAGGCTGATCTCTTTCAATAGACTCCGAGAAGAATGTGCACAAGAAGAAGTTCGACTCATGACAAGAGAAGAGAAGATGGGAGAAATAGGAGATCAAACTCTCACAATTGAAACCAGGAATAATTTCAAGAAGAAGGAGAAGAAGGATAACTTTCATCACAACAAGATTAAGGACAAGAAACAAAAAAAAAAACCAAAATAGATACTTCCAATGTTTGATGCTATACCTGTGATGAAAAGGTACACTTTGCAAGAGATTGTCCTATCAGGGAAAATCGACACCATGCTCATATTGCTAAAGATGATGAACCAACAAAAAAAATATTCATACAAGAGAAGAATGATTTAGATGAAGAGTATGTGATAATCTCAACACTTATTGGAACTATTACACACAGAAGCAATGAATGGATTGTGGATAGTCAAGAGCTTCTAAATATATGACGGGATACAAAGAATCATTCATTAATATGTCTAAACATGAGTCGCCACACAAGGTGAAACTTGGGGATGATTACCAATACCCCATAAAAGGGAGTGGAGAAGCTTCATACAAGATTGACTCCGGGAAATCCTTAAAGATGAAGGATGTGCTATATGTTCCAGGATTGAAGAAGAATAATCTCTCCATCTCTTCACTAGATGCAAAGAGAATCAGGGTTTCATTTTTCGATGGACAAGTTCTGATGTGTCTTAGAGGAAATAAAATAGAGGATGCAACAATGATTGGAGAAGAAGAAGGAGGCTTGTACAAGCTAAAGGGACAGCCTGAACAAGCACTTGTTCACGAGTTAATTGGACCAAGAAAACTGTGGCACAGAAGGCTTGCACATCTGCACTACAGAGCACTACTGATGGCAAGCAAATCAGTCTCAAGATTGCCAGAGATCCAGGAAAACAATGAAGGAATTTGCAAAGGATGTGCACAAGGAAAGAATGTGAAAAAGACATTTCCCAGCAATGAGAGCAAGGCCAAAGGAACACTATATATATTACACTCGAATGTATGTGGACCCATGTATTTTAACTCATTATGCGGGTATGTGTACTATGTTTCCTTTATAGATGATTTCTCACATAAGACTTGGATATATTTCTTGAAAGGAAAAAGTGAAGTTTTCAATAAGTTCAAGGAATATAAAGCCTTGGTTGAGAACCAGCCTGATAGGAAGATCAAGATTCTACGGTAACATAAAGACTGAAAATTCACATCGAAAGAATTCAAGGAACTTTGCAGAGAGTCTGATATTAAGAGAGAGGTGAGCACTCCATACAATCCTCAACGGAATAGGGTTGCAGATCGAAAGAACCAAACCATCATGGAAACAACAAGAGAAATGTTGCATGACAAGGATATTCCTATGCACCTTTGGGAGGAGGCAGCAAGAAAAATTGTGTACGTACATAACCGTACTCCTCATTGAGTACTTGATAACAATACTCCCGAAGAGGATTTCTCAGGAGAGAAACCAGAATTCAGCAATTTGAGAATATTTGGTTGCCCAGTGTACATACAAATCCCAAAGGAGAAAATGACCAAGCTTGACCCTTCTGGGAGGAAGGGTATATTCGTAGGATACATTGATACATTAAAGGCTCACTGAATATACTTCCTAGGATTCGAGAAGATTGACATCAGTAGAGATGTAACCTTTGATGAAGACTCGACATACTTTAGATCCAGGAGGACATCTATTCAAGAGGCCAAGGAACATGAAGAGACGAGAGTCCGAGATATGGAAATTGGAGAAGTAATTCTAGAAGACCATGAAGATCATGACATGACAAAACCACAAGAATTGATAGAGATAATCCTCGAGAAGGACTCCCACAAGAGGAAACCAACATGGGAACGAGAGCTCATACGAGACGCTGAAAGGTATGGCGCTCCTGAAGGAATACATAGAGAGAGTTAGAGGGAATCCATACAATAGCTATGTGGCCCTGCTGTGTGGCGTCATTGACAGAGAATCTTCCACCTATGAAGAGGATACATAAAAGAAAGAATGGAAGGATGCTATGATTGAGGAATATCAGTCGATCATGAAGAATGATGTCTAGGAGATAGTTCTGAGACCAAAGATTAAGTCTGTCATGAATTCAAAGTGGATCTACAAGATCAAGCATGCTGCATATGGCCACATCGAGAAATATAAGGCAAGGTTCGTAGCACGAGGATTCTCATAGAAAGAAGGCATAGACGATGAAGAGACAATTGTACCCATGGAAAGATACACTTACATTAGGACCATACTTTCATTGGCAGTAGTTATGAAATGGAAAATACACCAGATGGATGTTAAGACAACTTTCTTGAATGGTGTAGTCAAGGAGGAAGTGTACGCGGAACACCCACTGGGATCCGAGACATATGACATGAAGACCTATGTGTGCATATTGAAGAAGGCCTTGTATGGATTGAAACAAGCACCAAGGACATTGTACGATAGGATAGATAACTTCCCTATAATGAGCTTGGTATTTACCAAGAGTAAAGTGGATTCCAATCTCTAATTCAAGGTGGAAGATGGAAGACCAGTGATACTCCTGCTATATGTTCATGACTTGTTTCTGACAGGTGATGCGAAACTCATTAAATATGCAAGGAGGAGACTTTCTACAGAGTTCGAGATGAAATAACTAGGTATGATGCACTACTTCTTAGGCATGGAGGTGTGGCAGAGTGTAGATGGTATTTTCCTTGGTCAAGGAAAGTATGCAGTGAAGATTCTAAATAAATTTGAAATTTTGGACTGCAAGGAAATATCCACACCTATGGAATCTAACTTGAAGCCTCTGAATGATTCTTCATATGAGTCGGTTGATGCCACGATGTATCATTAGATTATTGTCTCATTGATGTATCCGATGAATATAAGACCAAACATATGCTTTATGGTGAACATCCTGAGCCAGTTCCTAATAGATCTGAGATATGTTCACCTGATAGCTGTAAATCATGTTATAAGGTACCTAAAAGATACAGTGGATTATGGGCTCAAATATGATGCGAATTAGAAGATTAACCTACATGGTTATGTTGATTCAGATTGGGTAGGTAGCAATAATGACAAGAATAGTACCCTAGGTTACTACTTTAGTTTGGGATCTGGCATGATCTCCTGGTTCAACATGATGCAATCATGTGTGGCGTTGAGTACATACGAGGAAGAGTATGTTTCCGCTTTCTCGGCTAGTTGCAAGGCAGTGTGGCTATGGAATCTAATATTTGACTTATTTGATCTCCAGTTGGATGTGAATTTTATCTTCTATGACAATCAGAGTTGCTTGAAGTTGTCGGAAAACCCTATGTTCCATGACAAGTCGAAGCACATTGAGATCAAGTTCCATTGTATCAGGAATATGCTATAGAGAGGAGCAGTGAAGCTCCAATACATGGAAATAGAGGAGTATATAGTTGATGTGTTGACCAATCTTCTAGCTAGAGTGAAGTTCGAGTACTTTAGAGAAAGACTTGGTGTGGTCCAGATTGAGCTAGAGAGAAGGTTGTCTGAGCATAACATCCCAACGAAGATCGTAGGTTTCTCAAACGTAATTAGTCATGTAGGTTATCCTTGGATGTGATAAGTCCTAAAAAATATCGCTGGTTATCCTCAGATGTTCAGTCTTGATGTGAGTCTATGATAGAAATCGCTGATGCATAATATCTCACATGGGAAATGAGACAGGTTGTCTAAGCAGGAAAAATCTCGGTGAAGCAGGATGCTCGAACGTAATCAGTCCTCTAGGTTGTCCTTAGATGTAATCAGTACTGGAAAAGCTCGCAGGTTATCCTTGGATGTAATCAATCCTGTGACATGTTATTCAAGTGTAAAAGGAGCCCTGGTGTTGTACGCAGGTTACTCGAATGTAATAAGTCCCGTGGGTTGTCTGAGTGTAAAAAGATCCCTGGCATGGTACGTAGGTTACTCGGATGTAATACACCCCAAAAGTTATATGAACGGAAAAGATCCTGGATGCAGGTTGTTCATATGTAATAATTCCTTGAGGCTGACCTGGAACGTAAAAGGTCTTGATGTAGTAGGTTATTTAGTCGTAATCAGTCCTTACCTATATATCTATATATGTGTTCTCATGTTGAGATGATAAGGTCATGAAGCATGAGAGGTACACCTAGGCGTTTCTCCCTTTACTAGTAGAACGTAGGTTGACCATACAGAGACGTAATGCAATAAGTGTGATCCTAGGGGATTCTTGCATAGTAGAAGCTATAGGTTGTCTTAATGACGTGAAAATATCTCGGCTTACTCCGGTGGTGAAAGAACGCAGGTGGTCTGCATCTAAAGCTTTGTTCTTTTTTTTGTTATGTGCAGGACAAAAGAGATGAAGGTAGGAGATGCAGGTTATTGCCATGGAAATGTAAAGAACACCCTGAACTGTTCCTACGAGATGGATTTCTTAATATGTGATGAAGACCTAGATGAGGACTAGTCCTACACCTAGTCGAGAGAGGGATGGCTCTATAGAAACTTCCGATGATAGATAGTACCATTTGATGATCGATAAGAAGATGATGATGGTAGAAGATATGATGATGAATATATGACTCCGTCACGAAGACTTGACTATATGCGTTGATGATTGTAGAAGAGAGAGAATACCTTCCTAGTTAAGAGGGAGTGTTGATGTATTTGTAGCTTTCGAAGATATTATGATGTATATTATCATTGTATGTTTTTGTACCCCCATTAGAGATGTGTTTACCTCCTTGTGAGATTTATTAATTGTGTCTATACCTTGAGGTACAACCTCCATTGTAAGTTGGGGAAATAGTCCCCAATGTAACATCATGTAATGTGTATTTGGAGTCTCTCTAAGAGAAGTTAGCCCTGTTAGGGAAGACAAGTGGGCCCCAATATTATGTTTGGTTAGTCACCTGAAAGGTATAAATAGGGAGGCACTCTCCCTCATTTATACACACCTCACACTCTCAAGTTCACATGAGAGAGAGAGAGAGAGAGAGAGAGAGAGGAGGAGAGATATATAGTTGTTGAATAATTTTTATTACTGGGTTTGATCATCTTACTATTACGAGGAAGTTTGCGGGGTTTTCTCCTTTATGGTTTCCCTGGTGAAAATATTTGTGTCTCGTGTATCTTTTAAATCTTATGCATCTTTTTGTATTTGTTACTATTTCAGATAAAGATCCTACATAAACTAATCATATCTAAAGAAAAACTCACATCTTATCTCAGGTCTCATTAACTACTTTACATCTTTGGAAATCCATATCCATTATTAAACTTTTATCATTGACATAGTTCAAATAAGGCTTGAATTTTGTAATTTCCACTAATAGTGCATCCCATCTAATATGTTTGGCCCCTTTCAGATGTACTTTTCCTATTATTTTATCTTTTACCTCATTGACTTTCTTTTGCAACTATTTATTTTCATTTAAAACCTTATTCTTTTCTTCAGTGTTTCGGGCCAACTCTTGTTTGAGCTCCTGATTTTCCTCTTTCAACTCTTTAATTTATTCTTCCCTTAAATTAATCCATGACCTGTAAAATGATAATTCCTCTAGAGGAGATTCATTTTTCATTTCTTCATCGTGAATAAAAGGTTGGTTCATCAATTCTTCTAACACTTCTTTCTCTTCTTTTTTGGATTGCATTCAAAACTGAAATTTGTGATAATAATCTAGTCTTCTTTATTTCCCATGCCTTTTTTTCTTCTTACAAATTTAACATTCTCCCTTTGTAATCTATCATTTCCTGGTGTATTTTTTCCTTTTCATGTTGCAATACAGTTAACTCATAGGATTGGACATGTTGTGTACCTGGGACCTTACATTTTTTCTTAAGCATTTGAATAATATTTTCTTTCTCTTTAGAATTTTTTTGGTTAACTGTGTATTGTTTGGTTCGGTTCCTGAAACTATAAGGTATGTCTACAATTTTTTAATCTGAATCCAATTTTCTTTATTCTTGGCCTTCTCTTTTCTAAGCTAAATTTCCAACTTTTCTACAGCTGATTACAACTTTGCGATATTCAAACTATATCGTAAAATATTTGAGTGGAGAACATCTCCAGTTTTTCGATGGATTTGGATTTTATGAGGAACATTGATCTTTTCCAATATCACTTCCATTTCTGATACACTTTCATGACTTACAACTGCAAATTTTAGGGTATTTATCTCTAAGTATTTAGTTGAAATTAGCGAGACCCTTTGATCTATCAACTTCCTCACCCGAGGAAATAGATTTTGTGTTTCATCAAATGATTGCTTTTTCTTTTCTGCATAACTTGAAATTAAATCAAACTTTGATTGACATTGAGATTTTGACTATGTTTTCTCCTTATTTGAAAATGAATATTGTTGTATATGTACATGCTTTCATTGAAAAATAACATTCTTCCTTGAATCACTTAAATTTTGTTCATCTACAATAACACTATTTCCCCTTGGAATTGTATCTTAATTCTCTTATTTTAAATTTATTCACCCACTTCCATATTATCAATCTCTGAAATGGTCCTCTTATTAACTGGATCAGTATTAGCATGTGTTTGAACCGCTAAAGTCAAATTATATCTTTTTTCCATATCAATTTCTATTACTTATTCTTTTATTTCTTCATGACTTTGATCAAAGCTCAATAGATTGACAATATTTTCCATACCTTCTATTACTTGATGTTCAAAATATTTGTTCTTATTTTGTTGTCTCCTATTTTGTTCTTCATGACTTCGATCAAAGCTCAATAGATTGACAATATTTTCCATACCTTCTATTACTTGATGTTCAAAATATTTGTTCTTATTTTGTTGTCTCCTCTATGAAATAACTTGATGTGGATCATAATTCATTTGTTCCATTTTTTGAAAATCTATAATTCCTAGTAATCTTTCAACAATAGATAATGATGCTTTATTATTGAAAATGAAGGTATTGATTTTAAGAGGAAATTTCACATTTGAATACTTTTTGAAAGCACCAAAATGATCTTCTTCTGAAAACAATCTTTGTATGATGAATTCTAAGGAAAAAATTATTTGTGTCAAGAAAGCCGGTAACTTATATGGTGCTCTAGTGAAACCATAAAATCGAATAACAATGAATGTTTTATATAGAAACCAATTACTTGTTTGACTTTCTAATGTAGGATGTAGCGTATTATTCATATCTTCTATTAATATAGGAAAATTGTTGGGATATTATAAACTCACTTCATACTTAGAATAAAATATTTAATCATCATTTGATTGATTTCCTGCCTACTAGCCTATATAGTTGGCATCCACTTGCACCACTTGGTTGATACTTTCAATATATACCCAAGAGCGCCTTTATCCCGATTCTTGTTATATCCTTCCCACT
Source organism: Pseudotsuga menziesii (assembly GCA_001517045.1). Classification (NCBI taxonomy): domain Eukaryota; kingdom Viridiplantae; phylum Streptophyta; class Pinopsida; order Pinales; family Pinaceae; genus Pseudotsuga; species Pseudotsuga menziesii. The sequence goes on from LPNX010517237.1 coordinate 140,801, forward strand.
TTAATGAATTCCATAATTAGTATTTGCGCCTTCCGGTAGTTTATGTCTTTGTACTACTTTTATCCTTCTTTTCAGTGGATAAGGTAAAGCTATTCAATTAGGAAACTACTATCTTTTGTTTCCAACACATCCTCCATGATTTTCTCACAAGATTATAGGATTAGCATGTTTTCCCATCATTCATGAAAAATTACTCATGATTTAGCTAATTTGTGAGGTCCTTGACTGATTAGGAAAGTTCTTTAGCCACCTAAGGGGTTTATCATATTTAGTAAGTCTTCTTTCTGAGCTAGATGAGTTGTCTCCTATGCAACTCGAATTTAACTATGAGGGATGTACTATTTATGTAAACTATTATTCATCATTAATCAATGGAAGTATACACTTCAATATTCATCTCTTCATGTGATTCCATCTCTCTATCTTCTCTCTATTTTCCTTGTGTATACTGGTGAGAATTATACTGTAGCAAGATCTACCTCTTGTGATTATTCTTTGTATCAAGGCTCTATTTCTATATGGTATTAGAGCTGCAATTTCTACATGGTATTAGAGTGCAAGGTTGTTTAAGTTCAACAGAGTTGACTAGCTATCTTTTCTCTCTATCATAGCACATCTAGTCTCCTATTCCTCTCTGAAGAAGAGCTTGTTATTAATATTACATGATTTTCTCCTAGTTTTATTTGTGCAGGTTGCAGAGAGTATCTTATTGAGAACATCAACATCTCAGTATGGATTCTTTTTCAGATATGATCTTGAATCCCTTCAACTATCATGAATGGAAAGACAAAATTGGAATTCTATTGCGTAGTAAGGGACTCTATAGAGTTTCTATGGCTTTAGAAAATGAACCAAATTTTGTTGTTGAGAAAGTTAAGTGGAATAATAGGTTGGATGAAGCATATGGATTTGTTTATCTCTGTATTTCCCATGATATACTATGTAATCTATATGGTGTCACCACTCCAAACCAAGTATGGACCAAACTTGAGTCTCTCTTTGCAGTTCAAGATGAGATAAGAGCACATTAGTTGGAGAATGAGTTATTCTCATTGAGTCCAAGCAGTTTTGAATCCATTGAGGGGTTCTTCACCAAATTCAAGTCACTTGTTCTATTTCTCAGGAAATGTGGGATTGAGAAGAAATAATATCAATTGATCATTTCCATTCTATAAAAAATGAGTCCTGAATATTTAGTTTTTGTGTCTACTTTTCATGCTACTAGGCTTTCTATTTCGAATTGGAAAATGCCTTCTTTGAGTACATTCTTTGATTCACTAACAAAGGATAAACATAAATTGATCCATATGGGTTATATTAGATCTTCCAATGGAAATGATCATGCTCTCATATTTTAAGTAAGCATGAATGCAATATCAAAAGAGAAGCACATATTGAAAGAGAAGAATCCAAAGTCAAATAATGAAGATGAAAGTTTGAAGCCTACTGATGAAGGTTCAATGAAGAAAGTTAAGAAGAAAGGAAGTACATCCAAGTGTTATTATTGCAGCAAGGGATTTCATCTTGAGAAGAAATGTTTCAAGAATAATATGGACATCATGTCTCAACTTCTTAAGAATCACAAAATTGAAGTTCCAGATGAGCTAGAGAATCCTGTTAATTCTTTAGAACACTGTTGTAGTGCATAGTTCCAAGGTGATATAAAATATTCCTTGAGTACGAGAATGAAATCATTTCCTCACATATATGATTCAAATTTAATTTATGATATATCAGAATAATAAATATCAATTTATTTCTTTAGTAATCCACCTATCAGTCTCCTAGATTCATCTCCCAATACTTGTGATTTTTCACTAGATCATGACTTATCTTTAAACAACTCTTCCTCACTTCATTAAAATGGTTATAATTATGATTTAGAAGTATATTTTTAGTATTATATGCATATCATGACACCATACATACCACCATCCACCATACCTCTGAATAATCCTAATACTATACAAACCCCAAGTTCACTAGTTGATTCCTCATTGGTTTCATATGCAGTGTTACTTATATTTAATGGTTTCAAGTCTTGTCTATTTTTCACTGGTTCATTATAAATGAAGTTATTCATTATTGGAATTATATTACACATGTTTGGATATGTTGTAAACACTATGGTTCATATCTCAAGGCCATCCATCATTCAGATTTTACACTCAGTTTTTCCCAATTGCTTAACATTTTTTCCCTATATCCTCAACATTTCACTCAACAGTTTTTTCCTATATCCACATGGAGACACTGAAAATTTGGTATTTTCTGTTCCATATGATAATACTTATGATATATAAGAGTATTTTAATCCTCATATCAGATATGGGAAGGTTCTACATAAAGTTGGAAGAATGATATGTGATCCACATCACAATTTTGCAGTTATACAAGGAACTGATTGTTTGACTGATTGTCTTATTTTTTATAATATTTGGGAAGGAGTATGCATAGATATATTTTCCATTTCAGATTGTGTTTTCATGTCATATTTTGTTATAATAAAGAATCATTCGGATAATTCTCCTACTTCATCAGATGATGAACTACAAGGAGTCTCTCCTCTTCTTTCTTGTCGATTCTATATTCTAGCGCATAATCATGGAGTCTACAAATTCTTCATCAAATTATTTCACCAGAAGAAGTTAATTCAAATTATTAAAGTGAATATAAATCCATATTGAAGACATGTTTCAAATTTGGTGCCTTGTCCTTTCTTGAGGGAGGATTTTCCCCATGTGGTTTTGCCTCTTTTCTTAGTTTGTCTGGACATGAATAATTGTAAAGGGTGACCATAGCCTTGTTGTTGGGACCTATATACACCTATACACACCTATATGCATCCATATGAATCTGATTATTTCATACATATCATCATAAATTCATAATTAAAGGGGGGTGTTGGGATATTATTAACCCACTTCATACTTAGGATAAATGATTTAATAATTATTTGATTAATTTCCTACCTACTAGCCTAGATAGTTGGAATCCACTTGCACCACTTGGTAAATAATTTCCATATATACCCCAAGAGAAACTTTATCCCAATTCTAGTTATATCCTTCCCACTTTATTGACTGTCAGAATTAGTAACTGTTCCTTCCTGCAGATTCTGTCTTTATACTATTTTTATTCTACTTTTCAGTGGATAAGGTAAATATGGTCAACTAGGAAACTGCTATCTTTTGTTTCCAAACCATCCTCCATGATTTTCTCACCAAATTCCAGGATTAGCATGTTTTTCGATCATTCATGACTAATCACTCATGCTTTAGCTAATTCGTGAGGTCCTTGTTTGAATAGGAAAGTGCTTTACCCACCTATGGGGGTTTATCATATTTAGTAAGTCTGATTTTTGATCTAGATGAGTTGTCTGCTATGCAAATCGAATATACCCGTGATGGATGTACTATTTATGTACACTATTATTCATCATTAATCAATGGAATTATACACTCCAATATTCATCTCTTCTTCACGTGATTCAGTCTCTCCATCTTCTCTCTATTTTCCTTGTGTATGCTTGTGAGAATTATCTTGTAGCAAGATATACCTCTTGTGTTTTTTCTTTTCATAAAGGCTCTATTTATACATGGTATCAAATCTACAATTTTTACACAAATTAGCATCAAAATTAATTTTGTACACTTATGCCATGATTATGTTGACAAATTCAAACATATTAATCTGCTTAGGAAGATCGAGAGAAAATATTGTGCCAATAAAATATAACTATGATACATTTGAGCACAAAATCATATTTAGCAGATAAGACTAATATTTGAAATATCTCAATGTGGGGAAATTCACCAACTGGGTGTGAATTAAATTAGATAATAACTCGTCAAAGTTAAGACTTGACTCTAACTCAGGTGAACCCATTCTCAAAACAAGATCTAACATGAACTCATTTACAAACTTATCATTATCACAACCCAGAACTTGAATTAACAATGATAATACCAATTGAACATCCTCCAGAAAAATGTCGATATTTAAGGGTAAATAAATATTTTCAAGTGATTGACCAATTTTCAAAATTATTGACAAGAAACTATGTTTATCTTCAGGTTTACACACTCTATACAATATGATCAGAACTTATTCATTAAAAGGCTTGGGGTTTTCAGGAAAAAATTCAGGTAAACCTAATACTTCATGAGCATCTTTTGCATTGAATTAAAAGAGAATTTTGGTTTCCCCATTGTTCATAATCACCTTTTCAGTTGACAAATAGTTGGAGGCACATCATTCAACAAATTCCAGAAAATGCATGGTTTGTTCAATGGGAACATAGTATAAAAAATAACTGCAAACATTCAATACGTCCCTTCCTTGCAGACTAAGTTCCTGTAAACGTTCTTTTGACTGAGAAATTATGCCTATGGATAAAATTGGGTCGAAAATGCTTCCCTCTCAGTCAATTATAGCTTCCTCTTTTTCATCCAAAACCCTACATAGTAACAAATATTCTCGACTTCTTTCCATGATGAAAGGACTTAGTAAAGTTTTTGGGGTTTAGAGGTACCTAGAAAAAAGAAGAATGTTTGGAATTGACCTTTGAACCCAGTCAAAAAGAGAATCTGGTGTGTTGTCGATGCTCCTATTTACCCACAACGTAAAAAATAAAACAACCTTTTTCTTTTTCCAACACACCATTATATTCCAAATAAGATGGTTTCAGAATTATCAATAAGTTGTTTCTTTATTACCACTTTTCCTAGCGGACTTCACCATAATGCTCCATGTGTAAGGCGGTATAAAATATGTTACCTCCCTTTCACTTTAACACCCTTGCAACTTTGGGCTCCGGACTATGTAATAACTATTGATAACATCTACATTCAACCTTTGTCATTGATTTGACTTTCATGCTTTTATTTAATTTCATTTGGATCCTCCTTCCTCTGCCCTTGGTTTTACAACTGGGTCCCATGTTTTCACGTGATTCCTCCACGTTTCTTATTCCATTTATCCTTTTAATCTCCACTCTTGATCATAGCATAAGGTCACATGGACTTATTTATTTTACGAAATTTTCTCATATATCATTTGATCCCACTCTTTAGGAATTTTAACTTCTCTTTTTAGATTTTGAGGAGAATTAAAATCAAATGTTAAGATATGCCTCCAATGGGAATGCTATCCTCCCTGAGAGGTAGCAAAGAACACATAGACCCCGTGCCTTATTCATTGGGTTATTCTCTAGTCAAACCGAAAATTTCACCCCACAATTCTAGACCTATGATTATTTTCAATCGTTATCCCTTATCTCTATTTCATATACATCTAAACTTAAAAATTCTTTGAAAATAAGAAAATGAGAACCACTTCCAACTGAACCTTAGGGAATACACTTCAGGCTTCGAGTTCGAAAGTGTTGTCCACACTTGTAACTTAAAAATACAATGGAAATGTACAATGAATATACGCAATGAGTTTCTTGATTCCCTCACTTAGAATAATGTTTTAAGAACCTCCCATTCATTGGGCCTCCAACTATCAAGTCTCCATTAAAATCATGCAAAATGAACGTGTTGTTTCCTCGAAAAGCAGCTAATGTATATGGTCCTTTCCATAAATTATCAATTTTTTTAGCATCATCTGCGTTTTTGGCATCGTGTTGGCATCCCATTTAATACAAAATCACCAATTTGAAAATCATCAGGCTTTGTTCTCTTGTCAATGAACTTTTCCATTTCTTCTTGAAAAACTTGAGCTTTATAATATATCACTTGCCTTATTTCATCGACTTCTATCAATTAATTAATCCTCTTTTGAGTATCATTAGGTTCTTCTTCCTGATATTGCAAAAAAATCATTACAGGTAATCCCAAAGGAGGAAAAATTACTTCTTCTCCATAAACCAATTGAAAAGGTGAAGTACCAATTTAATTTTTAGTGCTAACTCTATCAGCCCATAAAGAAAATATAAGTTTTGAGTGCCAATCCTTCTTGTTGTATTGCAATAATTTTTTGATAATCCTTATTAGACTTTTATTTGATGATTCATCCAAACCATTTCCTTGAGGATAATATGTTGTCGAATGACTCAAATTGATGTTATAATCTTGACAAAGCTTACCATGTTTTGGATTTGAAGTATTGAGTATGATATGTAATAATCATTCTTGGGCAACCAAATCTAGAAATGATATTTTCTTCTAAGAATTTAATAATTACAGTATATGTAGCTCTTCGAGTTGGTACATCTTCGATCCATTTGGTGAAATAATCATTTGCAGTCATAATCCATTTATATTTCCCTAAAGAAGTGGGGTTTATTTCACTAATAAATCTAAGCCCCATTGCTGGAAGGGTGCTTCAGCAGGAATAGGTTTTAAATGCAAAGGTAACAATATTATTCTTCCTTCAAATATTTGACACTTGTGGCAAGATTCTATTTATTTATATACATAAGAAAACATTGTTGGAAAAAAAAAACCTGCTCTCATAATTTTGTTTATAGTTGCTCTCCAGTAATGGTGACCTCCAAAAACTCCTTCATGGAATTCTTTCATAGTCAATTTGGATTCTTCTTCAAGTACACAATTGATGAAAATTCCTCCTAGATCATATGCAAGAAGTACACCAATCCATTTTCCCCTACGACCTTCATGATTTGATTGTGTTAAGATACCTTTCACTCTATTATTAGGAACAAATGCAATAACATGATAATGAAATATATATACTGTGAAATATTTAAAATCTTTGATTAGAGTGTATGCTTGTTTTTCTATGATATTGTACTTTAATACAACATCTCTTAAAGATCTGCTAAAATAAGGAATTGGATGTTCAAAACATTCATCATCTTTTTGTAGCAATACCTCTGTTGTTGTATGTTCTGAAGCAAAAGAAAACAACAAGAAATCTTTTGAAAAATTTGGACTGATTAAGACAAGTGTTTCTGCTATTTCCCTTTTTATGTTGTCAAATGTTTTTCTAGCTTCAACAGTCCATTTGATTTCATTTCATTTTCTTAGCATATTAGTGATTGACTTCAGGATTTCTACAAAACTTGGAACAAATCTTCTCAAAAAATTTACCCTTCCATGAAATGACTGGATCTCTTTCTTGTTCCATGGAATACCAATATTTTGTATTGAATCCACTCTATTAGGATATTTTTTATTCCATCCCTTGATATTATGTGTCCCAATAGTTTTTCTTCTTTCATAGTAAATTGGATTTCTTCGTGTTGAGTGTAATTCCAAACTTTCTTCACTTCAAGAAGACTTTCTATGGGTGTTGAAAATGGCGTGCATCATATTTAGAGAACACTGTTATATCATCCATATAGACAACCATAAACTTGTATTTTTCTTCTACAAATTCTATATCCATTGCTCTCTGAAATGTAGCCCCTGCATTCATTATCCCAAAAGGGATTTTTGCATACATAAAAGTTCCCCAAGGTGTAGTAAAAGTTGTTTTCTCTTGGTCTTCTGGGTGAACTTTGATTTGGGTCTAACCTAAAAAACCATCCAGCATTGAAATTGTTTTGGACACAACAAATTTATGCAAAATATGGTCCATTTTTGGGAGGATAATTATCCTTCAAGAAACCTTGTTTAGATTTATGAAATCTACCCACAACCAGATCTCTCCATTTTTTTTCTTTACAGGTACCAAATTTGCTATCTATTTTGAAATTCTAAGAGAGACTATGATCTTAGCATCAAAAATCATTTTAACTTATTTCTCTATGAGCGAAATCAACATAGAATTTATTCTTCTCATTTTTTGTTTGAATGGATTCTCGTTATACTTTATAGGAATAATATGTTGAATAATGGAAGTGTCATATTCTTTCAAGTCCTCATAACTCTCGACAAAAAATTCTGAATATTTTTTCATTAGCTCAACATACTTATGTTTTTCTTCTTGGGATAAAATCATAGACAGTTTCGCCATCTTGGGATTCTATTCTATTCCAATATTGCATCCCTGCACTTCATTATCATCTAGGACAGCTTTGGGATTTCTAGCCACACCATTATTATCAAAAAGTTTTTTCTGAAGGAACTAATCCTTTAGGAATGGAATTATTTTTAAGATGGATGATTTATTTACCTCCATTGGTATTCAACAACTCTTTTGGATCAGTATCCTAGTCTTAAATATTATATTCTTGTTCATCCTTTAGATCACCTTGGTTTTCCGCATCAATTATAGTACCAACAAACTCATCTGTCATCTCCAAAAACTTTTTTATTTGTTGATCATCTTCAAATACTTGCCAATGTTTTACATTATCTGGTATAGAAGGTATGTGTCTGACCATGATTTCATATTTTATATTCGGATGTACTGGAATATTGAAAGTACTAGCAGTAGTAGCCAAGGTATCAACAATGTTGTTTTGTTCTCTATGGATCAAGAAAATCTTATGCTTAGTGAAAAATTTCCAAATAAATCCCATACTTCATTTCTGTATGATCTCATCTTTGGGTGTTTAGTCTGATAGGTACCATTCACTTATTAACTATCAATTTTGAACCTCCATATACAATTATCCTTATAGCCCCAAAATCTTTCAAAATATTCAACCCTAAAATCAAAGCTTCATACTTAGCATCATTATTTGTGCACTCAAATACAAGTTTGAAATAATGGAGTTTTGAATCATTGCTAGGATATTTTATCACATGAAAATATGAACCAAAAATTCTATGGCATATATGTTCGATTTTCGACATAAAGTTGTTGACAATATGACAAGCCTCGCCTTTTATAAACGTCGGTTGATTTTCGTCAAATCTTCGACAACAATATGGACTCGTCGGATATCCGACATGCCATTATCGCATATCCAACCACAAATCTATTAATATACATGTTAGATATGCGACACATACATGCTAGATATCCACCCACATACTTTTCGGATATCCGACCCCCAATAATTTATAGAAGGTCGGATATCCAACCACATGTCCGTTGGATATCTGATACATACACCAACAAAAAAAGAGAAAGAATGACGGCATTTTCCATCGGTGGTGTGGCATGATCGTCGGGATCGTAGGAAAGGTCATCAGATATCCAACCACATAAACGTCAGATATCCGAAACATATACCAACAAAAAATATAAATGTCGTCGATGGTATGGCATAGTCGTCGAATATCGTGGGAAGGGTCGTCAGATATCCGACCATGATTGAGAATTTAAAAAAAAATACTGGTTCTATGTAGATTTGTCTACACATGAAACTGTCCATGTGTCACAAATTGAAGACATTATAAGTAGCCCCACCTCCTTCAATTTTTTGTGTAAGTAGAGAAAGAGCCTCTCAAGCCATGGAAAAGTTTGAAATTAATGTGGAAACTTAGGATCCATTGAAGGTTCAGGCTCAAGCTAGGAAATGTGCCATGGAAATGAAGAGTCACAAAAATTATTGCAAAAACCACAGACTACCCATAAAGAAAATGAAATGCCAAAACATCGAGTTCATAAGTAATATAGTAATCATGACCGATCCATATAATTTTACTTAAAAGTAGAGACCAAAAACAAATAACAATAGAGTAAGGTGGGCCATTGCAAATTTTAAGAAAACACAGGTTGAAACTAAGGCTACAAATAAATTTACCAAACTCCAAAGTATTAACTCATGGCTCAATAATATGAATACAAGTATCTAACCAACATATGGTAGAAGATCCATCCCAAGACCATGAATAAGTAATGACACAACTCAAGGGAAACAAAATGATCAGGAAAAAATGCAATTGGAAAGCCTATATAATCCATCACTATAACATCTCAAATTCATTGACCAGGAAATCCAACATTCAATGAAACAATGCAAATGGGGAATTCCTAACTTTTCCAAATTCAAACCAAGTGAGTAGTTAGATAATGCCTTAGAGATACCAATAGCAGGTGAAGCCTTACATATTAGCCAAAAGAAATAGTCTTAAGAAACATAACGAAAGTTAAATATTTTCCTTACCATGACCAAGATGGGAAATCTTTATAGTCAGAATCCTCTCTAGATTCTCTATTTGCAGGATGGAAAGACCTCATGTAGGGTCCCTCACAACTACACCATATTACAAATATTATTATTACCATGAAAAATGAAGATAAGAGATAGAACAAATATTCCAAAATTGTAAATACTACATTATTTTGCTAACAAACTTGTGAATTAAAAAACATCGATAATTCATTTATTGCCTCAGCTTGTAGAAAAAAATAGATGAAATCTAACATATGTAATCATTTTTGTTCATCCTAGTTCCATTATAAATAAGAAATGCAAAGATTACATTCTAGAAATGTACCTATTTCAACAAGTATAGTAAGGTCTTCACTCAATGAATTATCTAGAAATGTACTATAACTATAACTAAAACCCTCCCAAATCCTATAATGACGCAATTTTACATTTGGCATAAATTGGGAAAGGACCCATGCCTCATGCGAACTTCCTAATCTCTTGAATACAAGAGATTTATACTATGAGCACCCTAAACTCTCTTGTTATTGGTTTTCATCTTCTCTCTAGCCCACTTATGGATTCTCCCTATAGTACTGCACCCATAAATCATCTCTAATACACTTCTTAGGTTGTAATGTTGTTTTACCCTAACATTGTTTTTCTCCTTGTTTATTACAGGAATTAGGGTTGCTGGTTGGTTCAATTTCATCTGTGCGGTCTCTTATGAACCTCAACATGGTATACAAGAAAGTATGGGAATCCCTTACTCATTTCTGTATTGGCCTATGCCCATAGCTAGGTTTTATGTCCTAGCTGCAACCCTAGGGTTTATAGACCTACTATTGTGTTGATTCAATGGACATTGATAAAAATTTATTATCAATCTTGTCTTTTGTCATCCATAGCTACATGCCCATGGTCTATTGTTAAACATTGAATTGATTAGTGATATTCTTGTTGATGCTTAATTTCATTTGATTTTACCCTTTCTCAAACTATCATAAGTATTCCATGTCTCGATTGTCTTACCTATTTGATTTTGAACATCATCTTGCCTTAAGCCTTTTTTGAGTTCATTACATCATTTGTATCTCGAAGATGCATTTGTCTTGATTCTTTGTACTTGTATTTATGCAAGTAAGGAAGGAACCAGGGTTTTTTGGGGAAAACATTAGAGGATACTTGAAGTGTTAATGTTTGAGTCCTTTTGTGAGATGGAGGTAGATCCTAGGGCATGTGACAAAGAAACCCTAGAGGATACTTGGAGCTCTTTTCTCAGAGAGTTTGTGTGAGGCATCCTTAGTGAAATAAAAAAATTAGACTTGATGGTGTTGGTGCTAGCTTGTTGTAGAGCCTTTGGTGTGGCTAGAGAGCATGGTGGGTAGTCATATGTGCAAACCACCAAGGAATGTTGCAAGTTGATAGGATCTCTAGCACTGTCATGAATATACAAGGACATTCTTGTTAGATTTTTAACATTAAGCTAGCATAACATTAGGATATTTAACTGAGAGAACAACAAGCACAACAATCAAAATATAGAAGACAATGAACACAATGTTTTCCTCGGGAAAACCATAAATGGAGAAAACCCCGCAACTTCCTCAGAGATAGAATCAACACCAAAATAGAAAAGCCCAATACAGTAAGTGATCTCCTGACAACAGTAACCTTCTTCTTATCTAGCTCCAGTGTCTTCTCCTTCCTCAACTATGCGCTACACTTGAGTGTGTATGTGATGTGTACTAAATAGAGAGTCTAGCTCTCTATTTATACTAATCTTGGCATGACTAAAACCCTACTAGGGCCGACCTTTACTAGGAGAGTCTAATAACCCTAGTGCCCCGGAACTGCGGGGACTTTAACCCTTAGCCAATCGGAGGGTTACCCACAATGACTTGACATGAATTGTTTACATTATTTATTCTCCCGATTGGAACATCGGGGTATGACATATCATGATAACATCCTGAAATAAAAATTGGGTTACAATAGATAAGAAATACAAGTGAATACATTTCGAAGTTATAATTACATCAACACTCCCTCTTAACTAGGAAGGTATTCTCTCGACACAATTTTCACCACTAGTCTTCTTCTCTGGGTCTTCTCGTCATCTTCATCTTCTCGTCATCTTTGTCTTCAAGTCATCTTCATCTCTGGATCTAGATCATCACTTGATATGGATCATCACTAGACATTATCATTGGATCTGGATCATCACTCGATTTGGATCATCACTGGACATCATCACTGGATCTGGATCATCACTGCTGGATCATCATCACTGGATCATCACGGGTACTATCTCATGATTCTTCTTGTCACAGGAAGTTCTACATAGCCAACCCCTTTTCATGCTGGTTATAGGCCTAGCCTCCATGTAGGTCTTTCTTCAGCACTTATATCTGACACTAAGTCAGAATGGCCTGCCCAACACTTACATCTGACCTAATCGTCAGAAAGGCACGCCCAACACTCACATATGATCATGTAGGAACCTATCCTATAATCATATCAGAAAGGCCCAACACTCACATTCACCAGCATGATAGGAACCCAACTACTATCGTCTATGAAAAGGCTCAGCACTTACAACCACCATCATGATAGGACACAACTACTATCATCTATGGAAAGGCACAACACTCACATACACCAGCATGGTAGGACACCATTTGTGGAAAGGCACAACACTTACAATCACCAGCATGATAGGAACCCAACTACTATCATCTGTGAAAAGGCATAGCATTCACATACACCAGCATGATAGGAACCCAACTACTATCATCTGTGGAAAGGCACTGCACTTACATCTGATAATGTGGGAACACATCCCTCAATCACATCAGAATGGCTCTCAGTCCTAGAATGAGGATTCTTGGTACCTCACCAGGTAGCTCCATTCAAAGAATGGTGGTAGCCCTTATATCTGACACCAAGTCAGAATGGCCAGCACTCACATCTGACATGGAAGGAACCTAATCCTTTAGCCATGATAGAATGGCTCAGCCTTTACATCTCATCAAGTGGGAACACATCCCTCTATCACATCAAAATGACCGTGCACTCATATCTAATCATGTGAGAACACATCTCACAGTCATATCAGAATGGCCCTTAGTCCTAGACTGAGTTTTACTGGTACCTCACCAGGAAACTCCATTCAAAGAATGGAAATAGCCCTTATATCTGATCATGTAGGAACCAATCCTATAGTCATATCAGAATGACTCAACACTCATATCTGACATGGAAGGAACCAATCCTCTCACCATGACAGAATGGCTCAGACCTTACATCTGACCATGGAAGGAACCAATCCTCTCACCATGTCAGAATGGCTCACGGACTCATCACTTCCCTTTGGGGGAACCTCGATCTGGAGAACACCAAGCTTCTCCCTGAATTACTCAAACTTCACCCTAGCTAATGGCTTTGTCAACACATCAGCTATATGATTGTCTGTCACAACATATTGGAGCTTCACTACTCCCCTCTGCACCATATACCTGATATAGTGATACTTGATCTCTATATGCTTCGACTTGTCATAGAACACTGGATTCTATGACAAATTCACGAAAGTATGGTTGTCATAATGTATACAAGTAGCATCCAATTGGAGATCAAATAAATCAGACAGTAGCTTCTATAGCCATACTGCCTCACAACTAGCTGAACAAGATACGACATACTCTGCTTCAGCTTTACTTATTGCCACACAGGATTGTTTCCTGCTAAACCAAGAGATCACACCTAATCCCATACTAAAGCAACACCCTGAAGTGCTCTTCCTATCAATGGCACTGCCTGCCCAATATAAATCAACATAACCCTCCAGGTTAATCTTTTGATTCACATCATACTTGAGCCCATAATCAACTGTACCCCTCAGGTACCTCAGAATATGCTTTGCAGCAATCAAGTGAACATTTCTTGGATCTTTCAAGAACTGGCTCAAGGTGTTCACAGCAAAGCAAATGTCTGGTCTTGTGTTCATCATGTACATCAAGTACCCAATCATCTGACGATACATCGCAGCATCAACCAAATTTGATGAAGCATTGCTCAATAGCTTCAGGTTCGATGCCATAGGAGTGGCCATAGCCTTGCAGTCCATCATTCCAAACCTCTTTAGGATCTCTATTGCATACTTCCCTTATCCAAGGAAGATTCCATCTGTACTCTGCCACACCTCCATACCTAGGAAATAATGCGTCATACCCAAGTCCTTCATCTCGAACTTGGTAGCAAGCTTTCTCTTTGTATCGGTAATCAACCCATCCATACCTGTCACAAACAAATCATCTACATATAGTAGAAGCATCACTGGTTTGTCACCTTCAACCTTGTAGTAAAGGTTGGAATTTGCTTTACTCTTGGTAAAGTCCAAACTGGATAGAAAGCTATCAATTCTTCCGTACCAGGTCCTAGGTGCTTGTTTCAAACCTTACAGGGCTTTCTTCAGTCTACACACATGAGACTCCTTATCATGTGTCTCAAAATCGAGTGCCTGCTCTACATACACTTCCTCTTCTACTACACCATTCAAGAAGCAATCTTGACATCCATTTGGTGTATTTTCCATTTCATCACTACAGCCAGAGCAAGTACTAATCTGATGGAAGTGTATCTAGCTACAGGTGCAAAGGTTTCTTCATAGTCTATTCCTTCTTTTTGACAGAAACCTCGAGCCACAAATCTTGCTTTATATTTTTCAATGCTACCATCTGCAACATGTTTGATCTTGTAGATCCATTTGGAAGTTACAACTGAATTCCCTTCTGGTCTTGGAACAATATCCCAAACATCATTCTTCATGATCGATTGGTACTCTTCGATCATAGCTTCCTTCCATTCTTTTCGTTCTGCTACTTCTTCATAACTGGAAGGTTCTTTATCAATGAAATAACATAGTAAATATACATACCCGGAGCAGGATCTGGTCCTCTTTCTTTCTCTGTGATTCTCTTCTGGAGCCCCATATCTTTTCGCACCTTGGATAATTTCACGTACCCAAGCAAGTTTCCTCTTATGAGGATTCTTCTCCAGAGGTGGATCTACAGGTATTTGTGGTTCTTCGAAATCTCGATTTTCTTCTTGAGTTTCTTCATTCATGGTTGTATCATGAATTCTAGGTGCTTCTGCTTCTTCGGATTCTTTAGCAGGTCTCTTTATGGATTTGTTGTAAGCTGTGTCTTCATCAAAGGTCACATCCCTACTGATGTCAATCTTCTTGTATCTTGGGAAATATATTTTGTAAGCCTTCGAGCTTTCAGAACCCAAAAATATACCCTTCTTTCTTGAAGGATCTAACTTTGTTCTCTTCTCTTTTGGAATGTGTATGTACACTGGATAGACGAATATTCTGAGATGGTTGACTTCTGGTTTCTTGCTGGAGAAGACTTCTTCAGGAGTCTTGTTCTCGAGTACTCTATGTGGAGTACGGTTCTGTACATACACCGCTGTTCTGGCAGTTTCTGCCCAAAGATGCATAGGAAGATATTGATCATGAAGCATTGCTCTTGCAGCTTCCATGATAGTTCTATTCTTCCTCTCTGCAACCCCATTCTGTTGTGGACTATAAGGAGTGGACAAATCCCTCTTAATCCCTGAGTCTTTGCATAGCCTCTTGAATTCATTTGAAGTGAATTCTCCACCATTGTCTGATCGAAAAATCTTGATCTTCTTTTCAGTATGGTTCTCGATCAAGGCTTTGAATTCCTTGAACTTGCTGAACACTTCATCTTTGTTCTTCATGAAGTAAACCCATGTCTTCCTAGAAAAATCATCAATAAAAGAAACATAATATGCATATCCACTTAGTGATTTTGATGACATAGGACCACATACATCGGAGTGGATGATTTCCAAGATTCCTTTTGCTTTGCTTTCACTACATGGAAATGTCTTCTTTGTATTCTTCCCTTTCGCACATCCTTTGCAGACCCCATTATGTTTTGCTTGGATTTCTGGAAGACCTTCAATAGCTTTGCTTGCAATAGGTAGTGCTTTGTAATGCACATGTGCAAGCATTCTATGCCAAAGTTCACTTGGCTCTACTGTATCATGGACCATTGCTTGTTCTGGATGGCCCTTCAATTTGTACAATCCTCCTTCTTGTCTCCAATCACTACCGCATCATCGATAGTCTTTCCTCTAGGCCACATGATGATTTGACCATCTATTAATGCAACCCTCATTCATTTTGCATCCAATGATGATATGGAGAGAAGGTTCTTCTTGAGTCCTGGTACAAACAATACTTCCTTCATTGTTAGAGACTTACCAGAGTCTAGTTTATAGGAGGATTCCCCACTACCTTTTATTGGATATTGGTAGTCATCTCCTAGCTTCACCTTGTGAGGTGATTCATGTTTTGACAGTCTCACAAAGGATTCTTTGAATCCAGTCATATGTTTGGAAGCCCCACTGTATATAAGCCAATCATCACTTCCATGAGTAATGTTACCTATGAGAGCTGAGATCAAAACATATTCATCCTCACTTGAAGAATCTTCACTTTCATATCTGGTTCTCTTCTTTGATGGTTCATCATCCTCTGCAGCATGAGCATGATGTCTTATTTTGTTTCCCTTCTTC
The DNA here is from genome assembly GCA_001517045.1 of Pseudotsuga menziesii. Classification (NCBI taxonomy): domain Eukaryota; kingdom Viridiplantae; phylum Streptophyta; class Pinopsida; order Pinales; family Pinaceae; genus Pseudotsuga; species Pseudotsuga menziesii. The sequence goes on from LPNX010517237.1 coordinate 157,371, forward strand.
TTATGAGAGTGAACCTTGTTCTTAGGACAGTCTTTTACAAAGTGTCCCTTTTCATCACATGTATAACATCTCAATGTAGATAGGGCCTTTCTATTGTTATCTTTATGATAAGAGTTCTTACCTTTGGAGTAATGAGGTTTTCTTCTTCCCTTCTTGGAGTGAACTGTGTGGGCTTGATATTCACTTCCCATTCTCTTCTCGGGCTGCTATCCAAGCTTCTTCTTAAGAGTATTCTTCCCATAGTCTTCTGAACTTGACTAACTTATTTCTTGCACAGGTTCCTTGGATGAATGAATCCCATGACCTAGGGAGGCCATTCAAGGTAGTCATCACAATCTCTGCATTTTCCACTTCTTCATCTACTGCTTCTAGTTGTTCCTTGATCTGAGAAACTCTTGTGAAGTAAGACTGGATTGTTTTTGCATTCTGAATCTTCACATTCTTCAGTTGGTTTCTCAGAGTCATCTTCCAGTTTATGTTCTTCCCTTCAAACAATTTGGTTAGGGAATCGAACATAGCTTTAGGTGTCTTGAGAGAGGACACTTGTGGGATAAGGTGATCCTTGATAGAATCAATAATGATCCTCTTTTCCATAACCAACTTCTTCTTATGTAAGGCCTTTTCCTCATCTCCCTCTGGAACTGGAATCTCCTCATGGATGTAGGAGTCCAACTCATTCTCTTCCAGGACCAGGGAGATCCTATACTTCCAAGCTCGGAAGTTATCATCTCCCTCAAGCTTTTCATCAAGCTTGGTATGATGAGACATCTTTAACTGAGAACCTCAAATGGAAATATAAAATATTTAGATATTACCAGGTCAAGATGTCGGATCTGGATTTGGAGCTAAAATCCCGTAGTACTGGATCAGGAGCAAATTAGGGTTTTTCTTTTCTGGAGTTCTGTCCACCCAAATGCCTTGAAATTTATTCCTAACTTCAATTTTGGGGAGGAGATCAATCCAGTCCTGGGCTCACTGAAAAATTTCTCTTCTGTGAAAAGCCCTAATTTTCGGTAGTAGTATTGGGTCCAAAATTGAAAAACCTCAGAATTGGATTCTGCTTCGACAGAAAGATGCGCCCTATGGAGGAGAGTTATTCCAACCTTCTTTTTCTAAAAATATATGGAGAGAGATCCATAAGGTAGGAAGCCCTAGTTCCCACAGCTGCACAGTGTCTTCTTCTCATGTTAGCTTTGATACCATGTTATATTTTTAACATTAAGCTAGCATAAAATTAGGATCTTTAACTGAGAGAAAAACAAGCACAACAATCAAAACATAGGAGACAATGAACATAGTGTTTTCCTCGGGGAAACCATAAATGGAGAAACCCCGCAACTTCCTCAGAGATAGAATCAACACCAAAATAGAAATGCCCAATACAGTAAGTGATTTCCCGACAGCAGTAACCTTCTTCTTATCTAGCTCCAGTGTCTTCTCCTTCCTCAACTATATGCTACACTTGAGTGTGTATTTGATGTGGACTAAATAGAGAGTCCATCTCTCTATTTATACTAATCTCGGCATGACTAAAACCCTACTAGGGCTGACCTATACTAGGAGAGTCTAATAACCCTAGTGCCCTGAAACTGCGGGGACTTTAACCCTTAGCCAATCGGAGGGTTACCCATAATGACTTGACATGACTTGTTTACATTATTTATTCTCCTGATCGGAACATCGGGGTATGACATATCATGATAACATCCCGGAATAAACATCGGGTTACAATAGATAAGAAATACAAGTGAATACACTCCGAAGTTATAATTACATCAACAATTCTGACAATTGTTAGGAAAGAGATAGGACATGCAGAGATCTGTAGGATCCACTATGTATTGCAAATGAAAATGGATCTTGAACATAAATAGGTTTGTGGAACTTTATTTCAACAAACTTATATCTGACAATATCACTATGTAATAATTTCTTACTTATGTATATATTGTTGGTGTTTAATTTCATTTGATTTTAGCTTTTCTTAAACTGTCATAAGTAAGTGAGAAATATTGGATAATTCCTTCCCTTGTTAGAGGCTTGGAAAGTAGGATAAGATGCTTTAGTTTGACAACAAGCCCTAGGAAATTGTCAAAAATTAGATGACATGTGAGTGGGTTGTAGAAAGTCACCATTGTAGCCATTCATTGAGCTCCTCTTTGTTTCAAGAATAATTTAATACTCTATTGAAAATGACCAACCACGTGAAGGTGGAAGCTATTATGGACCCTCCCCCCTTCACACCACTCTCAATTCCCCATACCCAATGCACGTACTTGAAAAACAAATATGTGCAAACATGCAGATTTCATCACAAAGAAACATTTACCATTCACTCAATAAAATATAACATCTATTAAATCATTCATTGATTCAACAGGGAAAAAAATATGCATGACATTATATTATAAAAAATAATTTCACAGTATTTCTTCAGTCAATTCTTTCTATTTTTTTTCTCGTTACAAAATCAAGAAGAAACTCATCGTCTAGAACTTGTTGTTCAGTTCTTAGTGGTTCATCAACTTGACATGGATTTTGCAGCAAGGGTTCTGGACTTGCTGTAATAATTTGAAAATGTTACATTGATATATTATGGTATTATAATGACAAGTATTTCATTTAAAAAAACATTACAAAGGTGTTTTTTTACCTGATGTGGCCACATGATGTACTTCATATACCTGTCTAGGATCAACCTATACATTGTGTCCCTCGACATGCTCTGCAATTAAAACATGGAAAAGTAAAATTAATGTTCACCATCTGCAATGAAATATTTAAGATTGTGGCATATGAATAAATTCATTACCAAGATTCGAAGCATGATCTTCGATTGGTTGTTTTCCATCCTCGACATTGATTGGATTGTTGCTTTCCTATTTAAAATAGAGTCAATATTTTATGGCATTTTTTTATAATGAATAGATTGCACAAGTAATAAATCTTCATTAAACTACATGTATTTTATATACTTGTGTGCAATATGGATCACCAGGAGACTGTGTTTTCCAAGACAAATTTTTTCGGCGTTCAACAACATCTCCAAAGTTGTGGTGGAATCCAAGCTTCAAGTCTTCCTCGGTGGGAAATTTCCTTGAATCGGTCGGCCTACATATTTGCATAACGTCATGAATTTACCTTTTATGGTGCAATAGGATGAAAATAATTTGCAATTTATTATTTGGATGCATTTTTGGTTTTTCGATACTTACAATTCTTGCTGCCAAATTTGAATAACCACTAGGCCCAAGCTTGTGTTGACCAATTTTTTCTTGTCGTGCCTTTGTGTCCTTTGATGTTTCAGACAACATATGAAAGTGTTGAAATACGTTAGATGTTCCAAATTCGATATATAAATTAATAACAATAAGGTTTAGAATTACATTGTGGAAGTATTGCATACCTCCCTGTGCTTGGTGGTAGCTTTCCCTTTTTTCTCAAAGCCCTCTCCTTTCCATCTTCCACTAGGGATTTCCACTCTCTACCTGGAATCATCGAAGGGAGCTCACACCTAGGGTTCCTTTCTAGGTGAGCCCTATATTGGTTTTGGGAAATATTCATATGTTTTCCAACTGTTGGAAAGCAATATGGATGTGCATGGTGCACAAGTCAAATCATGGTGTGCAAGTCAAAGCATGGTGCACAAGACAAAGGATAGTGCGAAAGGAGGAGAAGTCGAAAAAGAGTCGGCTTGGTCATTATTTTGTAGTTGTTGGTCCAAGTAGTTAGGAAGTAGTTAGAAGTGGACCATTTTGTAAAGGTGCAATACTATATATAGATTTATAAATGTAGTAGGAGATATCAATAGATAAAAAAAGGATCAATAAAGGAAATCAGTTAGATCACGCACATTGGCGATTTTGTTTGAGAGTATCTATTGAACATATGTAGAAGATTGGTCTTTGTGTATATTTTGTCTTGCCGCTTTGAGAATGTATTTTGGGATCATGTTTTGATATGTGGAAGTAATATGACATGCACAGATGATGTTGGAACCACAACACCTTGTTTTATGATGTTATGTTTGCTGCTTTCACTGTTTTAAGGATGCAATCTGAATAAGTAATTTCTATGATATGGTTTATATTCTTGAATGATGCGATGTTTCTGCGTAATGAATGAATCTATGTTTGTCAATCTATTTATGAAGACAATGTGATTATTAGATCTAATATGAATGGTTTCTGATGTGGTTGAATATGAATAAATAATGTTAAAACCCTCTCCCGAATCTTTGGTTAATATTGCGATAGTAATAAAATAGTCAGAAATAAGTGCGAAAATCCTCCTCCTTACTATTAAAATGTGGTTCCTAAAGATTTCCCTTGAAGATCTTCGCTGAGACTTCATCTAATTCGCAAGTGTTCCTGGACAAGGTAAAACCTGTCTGGGTCGATGCTCAGGGAGATTGCGATGTTTAGGGGTGTTGACAGAGTGTGAACCCATGTTGACATATCTGTGTCAACAAATGGTTCCATTGCTGGGACATAATGCGAGGAAGAGGAGGATATGTTTTGGCATCCGACGAGACCGAAGATTCAGGATTGGTTTGATAAGAAGGTTCGAGAATTCACATCAGAAGAAAATTTGAGTTCTATATTAATGACATAGGAGTGGATAGGAAGGAATATCTATTATGATATCCATGAGTATTTCTTCACGAAGTTTCTGATTATCTTGTACAAGTGGTTGGTGTAGTTGACCTATCGAAAGACAGATTTTCAAGGAGGAGAACCTACTTGATGGACCCAGGAGCCGATCCAACATTGAAGGAGGTAGACAACAGAGCGTTGAGGGCCGTCGAAGTGTGGCTCGATAGCATCTTGAAGGGAGACATCACTGAGTTTGTAGTCAACATAGAAAGGAAATTCTTCAAAGGACCAAGAGGTAGGTTTCTATTGTCTTTGCAATTATGGATTAAAATGCTTATTTGTGAAAATGGAATATTGAATATGAACTCTGAAGAGTAAAGCTATGGTGTGAGGAGGTTGTGTGTAATACGGAGATGAGGGTTGGATGGAATGATACAGGGTAGATGGATGGAAGTCATGACAAAATTGTGAGGGGAGTTGAGGAAGAGTGTGGTATTCTCTGAAGTGGGGTAAGGTTTCGACAAGAGAAGAAGTAGAGGACTAAGGAGAGTCCTGGTGCGACTAGAACAAGAAGCTATGAGAGAAGACCACAAGTGACTAAGTGACTCTATAGAAAGGAGGGACCAACCCATAGCAACAACATACCTACACCTCCGTGCACTGCACCACATTCATGAAGGAACACCAGATCAACACCAAATTAATCGGTGTGTCATCAACACACTAATAGTAGCGGGTCAACAAACAAAACAAGAAGGCCCAGGATGGCGGTCAATGATGTGAAATTACCTATGTTTCATGGAAATGAGACTAAGGATCTCGAACAATATTGGTTTCTTTGTGAAGCGGTATGGATTGTGAAGCAAGTCTAAGATGATAGTAGCGGGTCAACAAACAAAACAAGAAGGCCCAGGATGGCGGTCAATGATGTGAAATTACCTATGTTTCATGGAAATGAGACTAAGGATCTCGAACAATATTGGTTTCTTTGTGAAGCGGTATGGATTGTGAAGCAAGTCTAAGATGAAGTCATCAAGAAGGGTCAGTTGGCGACAAATTTCTAGGGTGGCCCATTAGACTGGTACATGAAGTTCATACAAGTTTCAATGGGGAATCAACAAAATAATCTAGCAAATATTATAATTAGATTTATTGAATAATTTAAAAAACCCAAATCTTAGTCACCGTATATCACAGAGTTAAAGGAAATCAAGCAATATCCAAACACATTAGTCTGGGATTTCGATTAGCGGTTCAAGACACTGATGAAAAAGTAAGTTTTGGAATGAGTGACGTATAACATAAAGAGTGGTTCATTGTGATGTTGGTACCACATGTAGAAATGCCATTGATGCAACAAAATATTGCGACACAGAGTGAGGCTCTGGAGATCACAATGAAGCTGGAAGCTTCCCCAGTCGATGAAACTAGATTTGGAATGAATCAGATCCAATAACAATTAGAGAATCATATTATTCAACTTCAAGATATCAAAAAAGGAAAACAAACCCATGAAGAATTCTGAGTTACTCGATTTCACACAAAAGGACATCACAAATATCAATGCCCAGACTTCCTCAATTACTTGTTATCAGGAGCTCCAAATACGCTAAGTCAAGGTGGCTTACCATGGTGCCAAATCTATCAAACTCATGGACATCGACATGAGGAATGTGTGTATCTCTAGAGATGGTATCCAAGCCTATGAACTTCTTCTGTAATTTTTGTCATTATGTTGGCCATGAAGAGAAGGATTATCGAGCATACGACTTTCTCCAAGAAAGGATGATGGATACGTACTACATGAAGGGAGAAGAACATTGATCAGTGGAGCGGCCACCACCACCACAATAGCCGCAAGCGTAGTTTGTGTAGCTGAAGACACATTTTTCTCTGACACGGACACAATATAATCAAATGCAGTATGTTCCACAACAACCGCAATACACTCAACCGCAGTTTGTTTCGCTACAGCCGACTCCATGGCAACAACAACAGTTTAATCAACCGCAATATCAACAACAAGGAGGATTTTGTGGAGGATTACGAGGAGTATGAAACGAAGGTTTTGGTCAAGGAGGAGGAGGAGGTCGAGGACCAATGCAGTGCTACAATTGTGGAGTACTGGTGCATTATTAGCAAGATTTCCCAAACCTTCATCCCCAATGTACCTACTGTATCACTGTCGATCACACACTTGAATATTGTCCACAACTGATTGCAAAATGGAGGGCGAAGAATGTTCCGCCACCGCATAACCATAATCAAAATATGAACTAGAATGTGAACCATCCTGTGAATCCAACACAAAACCAGAACCAAGGACCAATAGTCAGGAATATCTTAGCGCAACCCATGAATCAACTCGTGGATGTTGGAGTTATTACTCACAAAGGTGCGACAATAGGAGATGATGGTATGATCCCACAGGTTCAATTGGTGAATCAAAAAAAGGTTCAATTTGATGTCGACGCTGAGAGGAATATATTATTTGACACAAGGGATACCATAAAAAGAGATACGGGTAAGTTTCCTATTTATGAAATGCTGCATGTTTTTTTTTCAACACTTGTAGTAGTACCGTCATGGAAGCATGTTATGTTGCAAAGTTTATTTGAATGTTTATTGTCACCATAAAAGATCTTGATGTGCTAACCGAGATTGCAAGTCTTCCATATCAACTAGAGAAAGGTCGAGAGGACTTCACTGTGAATTCCTTGCACAAAATTAAAACCGGAAAGGAAATGAGGATGAATGTCCAAATTGGTGATTACAATGTGAAATCAGTGATTCTTTATCTGGGCTCGGATGTCAATGTTTTGACAAAGAAAATGTGGGAGAATATGGGGAAACCACAGCTAGTTCCATCCCATGTCCAACTGCAACTGACAAATCAGGCTAGAGTTTCACCAATTGCATGAGTAGCACGTTTAGTGGTGGAAGTCGGAGGAATAAGATATATGCGGATTTCAATTTGATCGAAATTGTTGATGAAGGAAGCCCATATCCCACACTGCTGGGGAGTGGATGGGTTAATGACAGCCTGACAGTGATCAAATTCAAGAAGCGTGTAATGAATTTCAAGAGCTACGACATGAGAGTCATAGCCCCATTGGATCCGAGCGAAGGAAGAAGATATGTTGAACCAATCAAGGAAGAAGTTGTAGGAGGATGGGACCATCCATACAACATTTCGGAGGATTATGTCCATCCCAATCCAGATAGAGAACTAGGCTGGAGGAGATCCATCTTTGCATCCTTAGATTTTGATGATGTACTAGAAAATTGGCAGAATCAACTACATGAGGTGTTAATTCAGAAGTGTGGGAAAATCACTTAGTCACTGCGTTGGGTCACCATTGAGATGGTCAAGCTACCAACATATGAAGGATTACTCAACTTGCCTAAGTTCATCAATGAATTTGAAGATAAGGTTTTATAACTACAGAGACTATTGAAATTAGAGGAAGAGTTTAAGGATACTCCAACATGTTGGTGGGCGACACATACGTAATCGATCAATGGGTGGCCACTGTGTCGCACATTGATGGAAGTTCACTTTGGTGAAGCAGAGTGCTATCAAGGTGAGAAGTATGATGGAATCAATAATCCCTATGATCATTTGATTGAATTCTAGACCATGTGGGTGTCACGATAGAAGGATGAGTGGGTACATTCTTTTGTACACATGTTGGATGAAATTCTCCGACAGTGGTATGTCTCAGTAGAGCTTTGAACTGAAATCACGACCTGGGAGGACTCGACGATCTGTTTAAGTCACACTCTTAGTTTTATGAATGTCGATCCAGTGATTCATAGTGCGATACAACATATCCATGATGTTGTATTAGAGATCATTCCAATTGAATTTCCCGAGGAATAGCATGAGGTACCAATGAGGTAACCAATGATGGAGTGTTACAATTTAACAAGGGGACATACCGATGGGGATGACCCAAGGCACATCAACATCCTTGAATATGAAGGAAGTAAAGATATCGCAGCACCTAAGATGCCAATAGACAAATTTTATCAGCTGCTGAAGATTTGAAAGGTCAACATTGGTATGGAAGATGAACCAAAGTTTGCCAATATTGGAGATTAATGGGATGAAGAGACTATGGCGAAGATCACTGATTTATTGCATGAGTTTCAAGACTTGTTCCAGAACAAATTCCCTGAAATGAAAGGGATCCTAGGAGATTTGGGTGAAAACAAATTCCCACTCAAACCAGATGCAAATCCAGTGAGGCAACGTTTGTATCGTATGAATTCGCGATACAAGGAACAAGTGAAGGCTGAACGGTTGGATGTAGGAATCATTGAGGTAGTCGAAGATTTAGAGTGGATCAGTCCAATGGTCATGTAAGACAAAAATACAGGTGAAGTCTAGATTTGTTTCGATCTCCGAAAATTCAATGATGCATGCCTTTATGATCCATTCCCTACGCCATTTACTAACGAGGTGTTAGAAGGAGTAGGTGGTCAGGATATATATTCATTCATAGATGGATTTTCAGGATATCATTAGATCAAGATTGCGAAGGAAGATCAGCATAAGACAAATTTTGTGATTGAGTGGGGATGCTTCCAGTACACGGTGATGCCCTTTGCACTCAAGAACGCACCTAGGATATTCTCCAGGATGGTAGTTGTTGTGTTTAAGGACTTTATTCATAAATTTCTGGGGGTATACATGGATGATTGGACAGTGTATGGGTTGGTAAAGGATCACCTCACAAATCTGCGGCTGATGCTGGAGCGGTGCTAACAACACTAGATCGCACTGAATTCGAAGAAATGAATATTCTATGCACCATTCAGGATTTTGTTGGGGCACATTGTCTGCAAGGAGGGAATTTTGGTTGATCCAGCTAAAATTGCAATAATTGTTAACTTACCTCCACCAACGAATGTGAAGAAACTTAGAGAGATGTTGGGCCATACATGATACTATCAAAAGTTCATCAGAGGATACACAATGATCACTGATGCAAAATTTTACTGGATTCTTGAGTGTCAAGGGAGTCTCGACACTCTCAAGAGGAAGATGGTCATCGCGTCAATTTTGGTCTTTCCAGACTGGAAAAAGGAGTTTCATGTCCATGTTGATGCATCATCGGTTGCATTGGGTGTTTTCTTGGTGCAACTAGGTGAACTAGCGATTGATCATCCAATTTTTTTTCTCAAGTCACAAGTTATCATCGGCAGAAAGGAATTACACACCGACCGAGAGAGAAGGATTAATGATAATCTATACATTAAAGACGTTTCGCCACTATATATTGGGAGGACATTTTAAGATGTTCACTGATCATTTCGTGTTGAAATACCTGGTCAATAAGCCTGTGTTGGGGGGGAATATATGTCTTTGGCTGCTATTCTTCCAAGAGTCTGATTTCAAAATCATTGTGAAGTCAAGTCGCTTGAATGTGGGACCTGATCATTTGTTGCAGATTGAGACAGGTGAAGAACCAACCATCATTGATAATGGGATACCTGATGCACAACTATTCATTGTTGGAATGTTTAATGATCACCATGAGAAAATTATCCAGTTTTTATTGACAGGAAAAGTGCAGGGTGATTTCACCACAAGTCAGAAGAAACAATTGGTGGTTTAGGTTGCATATTTTCAGTTAATTGCCAGACAGATCTATAATATGGGACCTGATGAGATTTTACGTCGCTACATCTTACCACAGGAAAAATAAAGGATATTGGTGAAAGTGCATGATGGGGTTGTAGGAGGACAATATGGAGGTCACAAAAATTCTAGGAAGGTACTCAGAGCAGGCCTCTAGTGGCCAACTGTAAACAACGACGCAACAGGTTATGCAAAGAGTTGCGATGTATGGAAAAGGACTAGGAAGCCGTCACGAAGGGATGAGATTCTGTTAGTACCTCAAGTAATGTTGCAGCCATTTGAAAAATGGGCAGTGGATTTTGTGGGACCCATCAACCCACCAGGAAAAAGGATAGGGGTATAGTATATTATAACAACGATAGATTATCTCACTCGATGGGAGTAAGCAACACCAATGACGGATTCCACCGCTGCGACAACAACAAGGTTCCTTTTCAATAATGTTGTCACTCAATTTGGCTATCCAAATATATTGATGACTGATCAGGGGAGTCATTTCATCAATCGCACCATTAGCACAATGACATAGGAGTTCTAGATTCAGCACAAGAAGAGCATTCACTGTCATCCACAAGCTAATGGAACAATGGAAGTGTTAAACAAGGTATTGGAGCATGCACTCACCAAGGTCAGCTTTGCAAGCCGCAATGATTGGGACTTGAAGATTTCGATGATATTATGGGATTATCGTACTACCTGCAAATGGTTGAAAGGGCAGACAACATTAAAGTTGGTGTATGGCCAAAAAGGAGTGATGCTGATGGAATATATTATTCCATGCCTGAACATCATAGCAACGACATGAATGGATAACGAAGGAGTGCTGGAAGAATGCATGACACAGTTGCTATAACTTGAAGAAGATCGGTTCGTCACAGGATTTCACTAGCAAGTTGAAAAGGATTACCAGAAGGAATGACATGATCAACACATCAAAACCAAGCACTTCCAACAAGGCGATATTGTGCTACTCTATGACAGTAAGTTTGCGAAACACCTAGGTAAGTTGCAAATGCATTGGTTAGGTCCTTATGTAATCACTTTCATTACCGATGGAGGTGCGGTACAGTTGCAACAAATAGATGATGTGATGTTGGCTAAGTTAGTTAATGGAAGCTGGCTAAATCCCTACCAGGATAGCCAGGTGCGATGCGATGCTTAAGGAACTGTGCAATGAAAAAAAAAAAAAGTGGTACAGGGTTGGCTGGTGCACTAGAAACTAGTGGCAACACAAGAGAAAATGGTTTGAGTCATAACAGGAAAGAGTCTGGTGATGTACACAGGGATGTGATAGGGTCAAATAAAGCAGTAAATGCATCAATTAAACTAGTTGGGCGACGACATCATTGGATGAGATGTGCATTTATGGGGAATTCGATCGTTAGATCAGGAGGATTGGCGGTGGATTTGGGTCATGAATGGCATATTTGGTTGTGATGATTGGAAATATTTTGCACAAGTGTTTTTGAGCTATAAGCAATGGCAGGGTGCGAGTGGGATGAACCATTGTGACTATTGATTTCAGCCGAGCATCAAGAGATAACATAGCATAGTTGTGAGGGTGTGAGTGATTGAATTGTAGTAATGGTGCAAGTGATTTTTAGTGGCAGCATCCATGATTTTCCACCCACAGACACGTCGATTATGGAAGAGATGCCCAACATACAGACAAAATATACACAGATTCCATGGAAGAAGAGTGGGGCTAATTAACCCAAGTCACCGCAATAGAAGAAGAGAACCACCAAAAGTTCATCCCAATGGACAAAGGCTGGGGAGGAGGCAGGACCATTGACGACTGGTGCAGAAGAGTCGACCACAAGGAAGGGGGTGATAGCTGCTGCTATCCCTGGATATATTCCCCCATGAAGGACCAACGCACTTCAGGTTATATTGACAAAGAACCAGTGGTATCTTCTTCAGATGCCGACGACACCGAAGGGCATTCATGTTACGATGGACATTGCGCCCAAATTGATGTGGATGACATATAGTGACCACAACTTGTTGGCCTATACATAATTTACAGTGGATCCATATGTGAATCAACTGCTGGGAAGTGACAAACCAATTGTTCAGGTACCAAAACAATGGGCGATGGGTTTTTGGCGGTCGGGGCTGTTGGGCCTCACTCACATGCTACATTTTGGCCGAATAATGAAGGCCAATGCCTATGTAAAGTAGATGTTTGCATGATTTCATAGAGGGTACTTATGGATGGATATGAAGGTATGAGTCACAATGGAGTTGATTTCGTGAATAACTGGATTACCAACAACGGGTCCAGAACCTTCGCAATATTTCCAGGAAAAGGATAATGACAAGTGATTAGCCACTAAATTGAAGAATAATTATGGAGTGGATCATGACAAAAGAGCTTACGTTATCAACACAATAAACGATCGTGCAGTTCGAGTTACAGCCAAGATTTTGGTTGTCAAAGTGGTAAGACAAATCGCCCTAATCAATGCACATCTGGAGTTATCGCATGCGCAGAGGGCATGCATATGAACTGGTCACTATTTTTGTTGAACCAGCTTACAGAGGATATGATTCTTGTTCAGGAGAGTAAGCAGTCATTCACTTACTCTTGGTTTCTAATACTCATTGCGTTGGTAGGATGGATGGAGCCTGAGGAGTGAAATCCAATTTTATGTATATTGGACGGAGTTATGGGAAGAAAAAAATAGGGTTCCACGCCTTTCGAAGGTGACAGTGCCAAAATATCAGCGGATCACAAGTTTTGCGATGGGACCGCATGACATTCACATCAAGGCACGGTGAGAAAATGAGAAGAAATGGCTCACTACCATGTATAAATTGAAATATGAATAACTTGACGCCATCATTAGTGACTAGCAGGATGACTGGAAATTCCTAGTAAGTAATGATGAACTATCAGATACCGAAGTGGGTATCCCTGCCAATGCACAAGTAGATCAGAAGCAAGACCATGAAAGCAGGAAGGAATCATAGGAAGAGTCCTCCAGGACTCCAACGAATTCCAAGGATGACAGACAATTTTAAGAGACGAGGAAAAAGCAAAGGCAGGAGAAAGGAGAATGTAGCAGTACTACGGAGATGACTCATGAGCAGGTAAATTGCATCATAACGACAATCACCACTGCGACAAGCGCTAGTGAGGCACAGTTGAAAGAACACTCAGCAGGGTTCTTTCACCAGGTCAAAGACTTATTGTGTCTCTGACCAATGTTGTTGTAGGGAAGGTTTGTCATGAAAATCTGCTGCAGCAGGAAACCAAACTTAGTATATGGAAACATGTCAGGATCATGCAGATTCCACCACAAGTGCTGGAGTTTGGAAGTGAAGAAATTGATGTGGTGATGCACCAATTCCATACAATTTCTCTGGACATCAATGAGTTGCCAACCCACATTCTGGTGCGGTTGCAAAAGGCAGAGAATCAGGAGCTCATGGACCGTGAAGAAATCATAGGTGACCACCTGATGAAGTTGCATGAAAAAATGCAGAAGATACAGGAAGAACTAGAGTGTATCAGGAAGGCGCAAGAGGAGAAGAGAGTATAAAAGGAAAATATTTGGATGATCAAGTGTGGCTCGAGAAATCCATAACATTTTCATGTCAAGAAATCCCTGACATCGTAGAGGCAATGTTCGTAGAGGATAAAGTTCTGTGACTGGGGTAGGCTATCGTAGATCTACAAAGAGACAATGAAGAATTGCAGGCATGCGTAGTTCCTAGTATAACTCTGAAGCAAGTAGAGGGATGAAAGAGAAAGATCGAGGAGGTAGCTGTAGAGCTGGAGGAATGTGAGCGAGAGGCCAAGGTCATGACAGAGAGTACCACATCCTTTTGGATGAGCATAGTGCAGTATGAGCAACTATATCAACCTGGTGCGCAAATGCATGAGAAAAACACATAGTTAGCTGCCATGCGGGATTTTTTGAATTCGATGCCCCTAGCGATCCAAGACACAAAGAAAGAAAAACTGAAGGATATCCAGAGTAGAGAAAGAAAAGAAAGGGAAAGGATTCAATGTCGCATGATGCAACTCAACACATTTCAGGAGCTCAACGAGGCATTCATTCTCAAGGCTAAGGATGCGCTTGGTCGCATTTAAGAAGCTTGCACTCAGGTCACGAAAAAGATTGTAGATCATCCAGATGAACAAGATGTGGAAGACTGTGCAACGATCACTACCCGGGTGAAAGAAGTAGTGGAGCAGTTCCAAAAAGAATATGAAGAATTCAAGGAAAATATCAGTGCGCACACAGTCTCCAGCTAACGTGGCTCAAGGACGAGCCACGAGTTTGTGTTGGGGGCCTGTTGGAAGGAAATATGGATGCACATGGTGCGTAATTTGAAGCATGGTGCGCAAGTCGAAGCATGGTGTGAAAGATGAAGGATAGTGCATAAGGCAGAGAAGTCGAAAAAGAGTTGGCTTGGTCATTATTTTGTAGTTTTTGGTCCAAGTAGTTAGGAAGTAGTTAGAAGTGGACCATTTTGTAAAGGTGCAAGTCTATATATAGAATTAGAAATGTAGTAGGAGACATCAATTGATTGAAAAATGATCAATCAAGGAAATCAAATAGATCATGCACATTGGAGATTTTGTCTGAGAGTATCCATTGAACATCTGTGAAAGATCAATATTTCTGTCGTTTTTGTCATGTGGCTCTGAGAATTTATTTTAGGATCATGTTTTGATGTGCGGAAGTAATATGACATGCACGGATGATGTTGGAACCAGGATGTCTTTCTTTATGAAGTTATGTTTTTTACTTTTACTATTTTAATGATGCGATCTGAATAAGCAATTGATGTGGTATGGTTTATATTCTTGAATGATATGATGTTTCTGCATAATGAATGACTCTATGTTTGTCGAACTCTTTATGAAGACAATATGATGGTTAGATCTGATATGAATGGTTTTTGATGCAGTTGAATATGAATAAATAATGTTAAAAACCTTACTTGAATCATTGGTTAATATTGTGACAGTAAGAAATTAGTGAAAAATAGGTGCACAAATTCTCCTCCTTATAGCGGAAATGTGGTTCCTACAGCTCTCCCTCGAACATCTCGAGCGATACTTCATCTGGTTTGTAGGTGTTGCTAGACAAGGTAAAACCTGTCTAGGATGGTGATGAGGGAGATTGCGGTGTTTAGGGGTGTTGAAAAAGTGTGAACCCCTATCGACAGATATGTGGAAAAAAATGGTTCAATTGAGGGGACTATAGTGCGAGGAAGAGGAGGATATGTTGTGGCATTCAACGATACCGAAGATTCAGGATTGGATCGATTAGAAGGCTCAAGAATTCACAACAGAAGAAAATATGAGTTCCATACTAATGATAGAAGACTGGATGGGAAGGAATATCTATTATGACATCCATGAGTATTTCTTCATGGAGTTTCTAATGATCTTGTACAAGTGGTTAGCGTACCTGGCCTATCGAAAGACGCATTTTCAAGGAGGTGAACCTACTTACTAGACCCCGGAGTTGATCCAGTAGCTGAAGGAGGTAGACAATAGAGAATCAAGGGCCATCAAAGTGTGGTTCAATATAATCTTGTAAGGATACATCATTGAGTTCATGGTCAACACAGTCAAGTCCTATAGCCATGCAGAAAGGAAATTATTCAAAGGACCAAGAGGTAGGTTTCTATTGTCTTTGAAATTGTGGATTAAAATTGTTATTTGTGAAAAGGGAATACTGAAGATGAACTATGAAGAGTAAAGCTCTGGTGTGTGGAGGTTATGGGTACTACAGAGATGACATTTGGATGGAATAATATGGGGTAGATGGATGGAAGTTATAATGAAACTGTGAGGGAAGTTGAGGAGGAGTGTGGTCTTCTGCGAAGTGAAGAAGTATAGGAATGAGGATAGTCCTGCTACGACCAGAACAAGAAGGTACAAGAGAATATCACAAGGGACTAAGTGACCCTACAATGATGAAGGAGACAACCAGGCTATGCCTGAGATCGAGGAAGGACCAACCCACAACAACAACGTACCTACACCTCCATGCACTCCGTCATAGTCAGGAAGGAACACCAGATCAACACCAAATTTCCTGGTGTGCCATCAACACACTAATAGTAGCAGATCAACGAACACAACAAGAAGGTCCAGGATGGTGGGTGACGATGTGATGTTACAATTGTTTCATGGAAATGGGATTTGAGGATCCCAAAAAGTATTGGTTTCTTTGGGAAGTGGTATGGATTGTGACAAAAGTCCAACACGAAGACATCAAGAAGGGTTAGTTGGTGACATATTTTCGAGGTCGTGCATTAGATTGATACATGAAGTTCATACAAGTTTCAACGAGGGGTTCAATAGAATACACTAGAAAATATTAGAACCGGATTGATTGAATAATATGAGTCACCGTATATCACAGAGTTAAAGGAAGTCAAGCAATATTCGAACAAATCAGTCTGGGATTTCGATCAGTGGTTCAGGAAGCTGATGGAAAAAGTAAGTTTTGGAATAAGCGATGTACAACATAAAGAGTGGTTCATCATGATGTTGGTACCACATATCATAATGCCATTGATGCAACAAACTATTTCAACATATAGTGAGTCTCTGGAGATTGCAATGAAGCTAGAATTTTCACCAGTTAGTGAAACTGGAGTTGGCATGAATGATATCCGATCACAGCTGGTGAATCTGATGATTCAACTGCAAGATATAAAGAAAGGAAAATAAATCCATGAAGAAGTCTAGTGTACCTGATGTCACATAGAAGTACATCACAAATATCGATGCCCAGAATTTTGCAATTACTTGTTGTTGGGAGATCCAAATCTGCTAAGTCAAGGTGTTTTACCATGGTGTCGAATATGTCAAACTCACGGACATCAAAACAAGGCATTTGTGTATCTCCTGAAGATGGTATCCAAGCCTATGAACTTGTTCAATTGGCCATGAAGAGAAGGATTGTCGAACATATGACTTCCTCCAACAAAGGATGATGGATACTTACTACATGAAGGGCGAAGAACATCGATCAGTGGAGCGGCCACCACCACCACAACAACCACAACCGCAATTTTTACAATTGCAACCATATTTTTATTCAACATAGCCATAGTATAATCGGATGTAGTATGATCCACAATAGCTGTAGTACACATAACCACAATTTTTTCTACCACGGTTAAATCCATTGCAACAACAACAGTTTAATCAATTGCAGTATCAACAGCAAGGAGGATTTCACGGAGGATTTCAAGGAGGAGGATGAGGTCAAGGACCGGTGCAGTGCTACAATTATGGAGTACTGTGGAATTATCAGTGATATTTCCCAAACCTTTAGTCACAATGTACCTACTATAACACCACCAATCACACTGTTGAAGATTTTCCACAATTGATTGCAAAATGGCAGGTGAAGAATGTTTCGTTACTGCAGAAACAAAATCAGAATAGGAACCAGAATGTGAACCAGCCCGTGAATCCACCATAAAACCAGAACCAAGGACCAACAGTCAAGAATATCTTAGCAGAAGCCAGGACTCAACCCATGGATAGAGTTATTACTCGTGGAGGTGCGACAACATGAGATGATGGTATGGTCCTACATGTTCAATTGGTGAATCAGAAAAAGGTGAAATTTGATGTCGATGCCGAGAGTGATACGTTATTTGATGCAAGGGATACCATAAAAATAGATACAAGTTAGTTTTTATGAAATGCGATATGTTTTTTATTCAACACTTGTAGCAGGACCATTACGAAAGCATGGTACGTTGCAAAGTTTCTTTGAATGTTTTCTGTTGTTAGAAAAAGATCCTGATGCACTAGTCGAGATCACAAGTTTGTTATATTAACCAGAGAAAGGCTGATAGGACTTCATTGTGAATTCCTTGCACAAAAATAAAATCAGAAAGGAAATGAGGATGAATGTGCAAATTAGTGATTATGATGTGGAATCAGTTATTCTGTATTTGGGTTCGGATTTCAACTTTTTGACAAAGCAGACGTGGGATAATATGGGGAAACCACAACTTGTTTGGTCCCCTATCCAACTGGGACTGGAAAATCAAACCAGAGTGTCATCAATTGGGCAAGTACCATGCTTAGTGGTGGAAGTCGAAGGAATGAATACATATATGGATTTCGATGTAATAAATTCAAGAAGCGTGTAATAAATTTTGAGAACTAAGACATGAGAGTCATAGCCCTATTGGATCTGATAAAAGAAAGAAGTCGTAGGTGGATGGAACAATGCATAAAAAATTTCAGAGGATTATGTCCATCCTAGTGCAGAAGAAGAATTGGGTTGGCAGAGCTCCAGCTCCGCATCCTTAGATTCTGATGATGCACTGGAAAATTTGCAGAATCAGCTACATGAGGTGTCGATTTAGAAGTGTGGGAGAATCACTCAATTGATGCATTGGGTCACCACGGATATGGTTGAGATACCAAATTCTGAAGGATTACCCAACTTTCTTGAGAACATCAGGGATTTTGAAGACACTGTTTCATAACCATAGAGACTATTGGCATTAGAGGATGCACTGAAGGCTATTCTAGCACGTTGGTGGAAGACACATAAAAAATCAATCAATGGGTGGCCACTATGTCACAGCCTGAAGGGATTCTTCTTTGGTGAAGCAGAGCGGTATCAAGTTGAGAAGTATGATGGAAAAAATAATCCCAATGATAATTTTATTACATGCTATAACATGTGGGTGTCATGACTGAGGATGAGTGGGTACATGATTTTGTACACACATTGGCTGAAATGCCGCGACAGTGGTATGTATCAATAGATATTTGAAGGGAAATCATGACCTGGGAGGACTTGATGATCTGTTTCAGTCACACTTTTAGTTTTGTGTATTCTGATCAATTGATTCATGATGCATTATATCATATCCATGATGCTATATTGAAGATCGTTCTAGTTGCATTTACTGAGGAATCGCATGAGGTACCAATGATCTAGTCGATGATGGAGTGTTGCAATTTAACAAGGGGACCTGACAATGGGGATGACCCAAGGAACATCAACATCCTAGAATTTGAAGGAAGTTGGGATATCACATCACCGGAGATGCCAATAGACAAAGTTCATCAGTCACTAAAGATTCAAAAGGTCAACATTGGGATGGAAGAGGAACAAGAGTTTTCTAATATTGGATATTATTGGGATGAAGATACTATGGAAAATATCATCGATCTGTTGCATGAGTTTCAAGACTTGTTCCCAACAAAATTCTATGAAATGAAAGGGATCCTAGGATATTTGGGAGAAATGAAAATCCCACTCAAACTAGATGTGAAGCCAGTGAGTCAATGTCCGTATCGCCTGAATCCGTGATACAAGGAATGAGTGAAGGTTGAACATGACAGAGTGTTGAATGCAGGAATTGTTGAACCAGTCAAAGAGTCAGAGTGGATCATTCCAATGGCTGTGCAATACAAAAAGACAGGTGAATTCTGGATCTGTGTCGATCTCTGAAAAATCAATGATGCATTCCTTCATGGTCCATTCCCTACACCATTTACTGATGAGGCATTGGAAGGAGTAGGTGGTCAGGAGATCTATTTGTTCAGGGATGGCTCTTCAGGCTATCATGAGATCAATATTGCAAAGGAAGATCAACATAAGACACATTTTGTGAATGATTGGGGATGCTTTCAGTACATGACGATTCCCTTTAGACTCAAGAACACACTTGCAATATTCTCTAGGATCGTAGTTGTTTCATTTAAGGACTTTATTCATAAATTTCTGTCGGTATACATGGATGATTGGACAATGTATGGGTTGGTAAAGGATCACCTTGCTAATATGTGACTGATACTGGAGCGGTGTCGACAACACCAGATCACACTTAATTCAAATAAATGCACATTCTATGCTCCATTTCATTTTTTTTGGGGGAATATTTTCTACAAGGAGGGCATGCTGGTCGATCTAGCTAAAATTGTGATAATTGTTAACTTACCTCCACCAACGAATGTGAAGTAACTTAGAGTGACGTTGGGACATACATGATACTATCACAATTTCATTAGAGGACACATAGTGGTCACTGCATTGATGGATAATTTATTGAATATGTGGAAATTAAGCCCAAGCTGTAGATCAATTACACTCACAAAATTACTAGTCAAACATGCAAAATTACACAAAAAAGAGACTGAATATGGAGCATAACACAATCCTGTATTAAATAAGTGTACATAATCCAACCTCATAAATTAATAGGCTGTCAAAATATATAATTACATCATATATTTGAAAGCATAAGGATGCTATTCGAATTGGACAAAAAGAAGGCTTACTAAACTAGTCAAAATCCCCCATAGGTGCATAAATCACTTTCCTAACTTGTCAAGAGGCTCACTAATTGGTTGAGTGAGTTGTACCAAATGATAAGTGATGTAAATATATCAGATCCATGATTTTGTATGGAGAAAAATAAGGAGGATGGTTAAGGCAATAAACAAGACAGTTATTCCTAAACTAGCTTTTCCTTTTTTCCTTAAAAATGCTAAAAGCAAGGCAGCTTTCAAAAAAAGAAGAAATGCACTTTTAATATTATGGAATTATTGCATATTTGTCAAAATATTTCCTAGGATGTTTCTAAATCACTCCTTAAGCCATTTTTATCATTTATTTTCTTCTAGGTGCAAGTGGATGCCAACTAGCATAACAAGGATTCTAGGAATCTAGGAATAAGACAAAAACGAATAATTAATGTCAAATATGGGTAGCTATGGGGTTGATTATTATAAAACCCCCCCCANATGAATTTATGTGAAAATATTATAAAAATATAAGGCCTAGAAACAAGGATTAGTCACCCTTTACATACTGCTTGCCCATACAACCAAGGAAAGAGGCAAAAACCCAGTGGGAAAATTCTCCCTTAAACATGGACATGAACAAAATTTTTAGAAATATTGTTATCAATCATTATTCACCACATGATCATCAATCCCCAATAGTGATTTGATATTATTGAAGTTCTTCTCACAAAACACCTTGGTGAAGATGTCTGCTACTTTCTCTGAAGATGCGCAGTAGAGTAGAGCAATGGTACCGTCATGCACAAGCTCCCTGATATAGTGCATATGGATCTCAATGTGCTTAGTTCATTATCTTTGAATTGGATCAATAGATATTTTAATTTTTCTTTGATTGTCAAAATATATGACAGTGGAAGTCTCTTATTCAATCCCACATTCTCCAAGTATCCCCTATAACCACAAACATTGAGTAGCTGCATTCACAGCTCCTCTATGCTTTTCCTCTGTAGATGAGAGTGATATGATACTTTGCTTCTTACTTGAATATATGATTGGTCCATTTGAAAGCATGAAAAAAAATCCTGAATTAGACTTTCGATCCGTGTTGTCACCTGCCCAATCACTATCAGTAAATCCAACTAACTCTAAGTTAGATTTTGTTGCATAGAAAATCCCATGAGTTCTTGTTCCTTAAACAAAGTTTAGGATACTCTTGGATACCCTCCAATGGATCTCATGGGGCTGATCCATGTATCTGGAAGCCAAATTAACTACATAATATATGTCAGGTTGAGTATTTATAAGATAAATCAAACACCCAATCAACTGCCTATACAGTGTGTTATTTACCAATGGAGAAGAACCTGCTTCTTCAAACTTAACTCCAGAAACGAATGGAATATTGCTTGGCTTGAAATCCTTCATGCTGAACTTGTTGGGAATATATGAAGCATACTTGGACCAATGAAATTTGATTCCATGTGAGGATTGAGAAATCTCGAGACCCAAGAATTGGCTCAACAATCCCAAATCTGTCATGGAAAAGGCATGGTTCATTACATCCTTGAAGGAGGCAATCTCTTTCTTTGAAATTCCCGTTATCAATAGGTCATCCACATACAAAACAATAATAATTAAAGAACCATTTCTCAGCTTCAAATAGACATTCGGATCAGACTTGCATTGAACAAAATTCTGTGAAAGCATAAAGCCATCAATCTTGGCATACCAAGCACTGGGGGATTGCTTTATCCCATACAATGATTTATTTAACCTGCACACTAAATATGGATTAGATACAAAATATTTAGGTTGTTTCATATAAATCTCTTCATTCAGATATCCATGTAGAAAGGCACACTTCACGTCCATGTGATGCACCTCCCATTGCCTTGAAGTTGCAATGGCCAAAGCTAGCCTTATGGAGTCCATCTTTTCCACTAGTGCAAAGGTATCCTTGTAATCAATAACTTTAACTTGTGATTATCCCTTAGCTACAAATATTTACATATATTTCAAAGGTTAAACATCAGCAGCAAATTTGGTTTTGTAAACCCACTTACACTTTACTAGCTTTCTCCTCGGGGGAAGATCAACTAGTTCCCATGTGTCATTCTTTGGGAGCGAGTTGTATTATTGCTTCATGAATTTTTTCCATATTGGATCATTTGATGCATATTAATATGTCTGAGGATCAGAATCAACCATTAAATAGCACTTCTTAGCAAAGAGTGAATCTTTCACACAAAGGGCACTATCAAATTGAGATCTAGTCCTCCTAGTGTCACTAGGATTTCCATCTAGTTCCCCAACTTCATGAATGGTCCTTGCTGACCACTTTGGTCTTGTAGGACTGTTAGGATTTGAAATTAAATCATCATTATCAGACATATCAGAATCATAAAACTCATTAGTCTCTTCACTTACAATCAGTGGTTGACGTGATGAAGAGGACTCTCCAACTTCTACTGTCGCTAAAGGTTATTCTTCAAACTAAACGATCCTTTCAATGAAATATTTTTGATTTCTCAAGTTGATCAGATTGTACCCTTTTGAATATTTAGAATACCCAACAAATAGGAATCCTTGTCTTTTGGGTTTCAAATCCTTCCTCTGTTCAGTTGGAATTCTATCCCAATCCTTTGGGCTAAAAATCCTGAAATGTGTCACATTTGGCTTGTACCCACTCCAAGCTTCGAAAGGAGCGAATACATCAAGTTTCTTGTGTGTCACCCTATTCTAGATATAGGATGCACAATTTATAGCTTCAGCCCAAAACTTTGGTGGCAAATTTTAGACTCCATCATGCAAGTTTCCATGTCTTTGAGTGATCTATTCTTCCTCTCAGCAACACCATTTTGCTGAGGTGTGTAGGGAATAGAATGCTGCATATGGATACCTGAATCTTCACTATAATGGATGGAATCAGACTTGAAGTATGTTTCCTTAAGCATATTTTACCTTTTTGTTTCAAGCTTGCATAAAAATGAAACCATGTTCCAAGCATAGTTACCTTCTGTTTCAAGCTTGTGTAAAAATGAAACATATCCCCTTCCCTTGAGTCGAGTCTTCCCTTTAGTGTTAGAAATTGAACCTTCTTTTCACCTGCTTGATTCTCATTCTTCCTACCGCCCTGTGAAAATTTTCATATTAGTAACTAGGTTTTTAGGTTGAGTATGGAAGAAGAATTGTCAAACGAAACAAAGCAGCTTCAGGGTCATGTCAAGCCCCTAGCAACCATGCTAGGGGTAAGCTTCGCTAGCAATCATTCTGGGGGAAAGATTCCAACCTCTATATATCATGCTAATGGGATTTTTCAAGCATAGTTTACCCATTGGTTTCTATCTTGCATAAAAATGAAACCGATCTTTGAGCATTCTTTCAACTGATCTTCGAGCTCATTAAAAACAGTAAGATGGTGTTGAGCTTACTTTTCATTTTTCGCGCTTTGGTTAAAACATGAAAAGTGGTTTGAGTTTAGTTTATTACTTTTTCGTGCTCTAGATTCAAACATGAAAAAGGTTAGTAGATTCCTCTTTAAGTTCTTTTCGGACTCTTAAAATGTGAAAATATAGTCGAGTACTTGTCTTCTTCATATTTGTAAAAGTATTTGAAGAGTCGTCTCTCTGACGGTAGGTTATCTCTTTTTCGGTTCGGATCGACTATTTACAAAAAAGGAACACTCCATCCAATCATGTCTGTAAGAGTTCTCTAAGGTATTATTTTATACTTTTTCGGGCCTTAGGGACTAAATCATACGAAAAAGGACCCTTTGGAGTTTTCTTTAGTTTGTTCAGACTCTCTAAACATGAACTACATTGAGTTTTCTTTCATTGGACTCGTTAAATTAAACATTGAAAGACCCTTTTTTGGGAATGAACCCCTCCTTTATTAGGTTCGTAAAACATATGAGTTTGGACTTGTCTGAAGGATGAACTAAAACAAGTGTTTGTTACCCTCTTTGAACTCATAAAAACGAAAAGAGGCACTCATCAATCATGATGGGGAAATTAAGAGAAAGGGAAAAAATTTTGCAACAATGGAAGTTGTTAGTCACCTTTGAACATGGTACTTGTCTACATTTAATTCAGTCAATTGGGTATTTAGATTGTTTTCAATTCGATCCACTTTCATGAGTCATGCCACTCCTTTGAGTCTCTCAAATATTGCATAGTCCGTTGTCACATTGTGTTCTGCCTCGTCAAGTCAATGCTGCCAAGTATTCGGTCGTGCCGCCTTATGTTCAAAAGGGAAACTGTTTTGAGAGTTTACACCTGCAGTCAAAACAACCTTTTTGAGTCAGTTACTTTTGAGTCAATCCTATGGTTACATTATCTACAACATTCTAGAACTTTGTTCCGAGTTTCTTGTCGTCGATGTGGGATTCATCATGGCCCTCCTTCGATGAGACTATTCCTGTAGACTTCAGCTCATCATCCAGGAATTAGTCTTAGAAAGAAAAGATAGTACCTTGAATTCTGTATGCCCTAATGATAGATTCTCTCGCTTTCGACATAGGTTCAAATCATTGACCTATGATTGAAAGATTCAATTGAGTATTCGACATCAAAACATCTATTCAAACTCAGTATATTATACTAGAGTACCTTGGGAATCATTGACATTAATGGTGATCTCCCTTGCACTTGTTGATGGTTCACATCATTGACTGGTAATCAAGTGGTTTCTACCATGTTTGACTTCAGATCATTGTAATCACATGGATAGAATCGTACTTTGTGGAAGACGAGACGAAGACCCTGGGTATCTATTAAAAGTGCTCATTACTTTCCCCAAGTTGCGATGGAGTATTTTGTATGAGTTCTAGCATTGATCCACATTTGTATGTTCGTGGCTGTGCTCAGATTTGCGTCTGTATGACATAGATCTACATTGTATGTTTGGTAGATATGTCCAAATTTGAGTCTTCTTCGCATGGATCTACGTTTTATTTTAGTAGCCATGAATTTTTTGTATCTCACATGGATCTGTGTTGTATTGGTCGGTAGCCATGTTGTGAGTCATTTGGGACATGTATCAAAATATACTGCAGAAAGTTGGTGATGTTTGAGAAGTTCTGACCTTTGGACCTTTTCCTCGAGACTATACCTTGTTCTTTCAAAGTATATTGCCTATCGTTTCCCTCTAGTCATTATACTTTGGGGGGCATCTCTATTATACCAAAATATCGTCACCCTCATGTTATGAGATAGGTATCCCCTTGTCTTCTCCAATCCCTCAAAGTTTTCCCTAGAGAAATGAAGGAATAAATTAACCCCTTGCAATTTTTCCCTCTTTTGAGATGGTAACGCTCTTTCCCCATTAGAAAAAAGCGTTACCCAAGTCAACATCCCTCATGATACATGAGCAAAGAGAGGTGCCACATCTCTTTCCCTTACTGCAAGAAGCGATGCCCCCTTAGCACTGCCTATTTGCTTCATTGGAAGAGCGGTGCTCAAGTTTTCAAGGCAAAAACAGAAGCTTCGAGAGGATTCTCAAAGCTGACCTCCATGGAGCCTCATCCCTATGGTTTAGGACCAGCTGGAGCTCAAGATCCTCCCTTTTAGGATCTAATCTCCACCTCACCCATGAGATCCTCAACCATACCTATCCTCCCATGCCTTTAAATACTGGCTCACCCCCCATGGGAAAGAGGAGGAAGAAATGTGTTTCATACCCAAACTTTGTCAAAATCATTCTTGAGTCTTTGGAGGCAAGGAGACATTGGAAGGAACTCTCAACACCAAGGCATGGAGGTTGTAGTCTTTTCAATCATTTATTAATAAATAATGTATTTTCTTTCCCATATTTACTATTTTATATGTTTATATTGCTTGATTCCTTGGTCACAAGCATAGATCTAGTTTATTATATTGTATGCTATCATGTTTTCTCTTGTTGTTTTCCATCTTTTACAGGTTATTATGCAGCAAGATTCAAGGATAGCGAGGACAACCTTTGAGAGAAGCATCATGGCGTACCAATCAAGTTATTAACCAGATCTAGGGAGAGTTTAGCATTCTGTGTCTGTGTTTTGTTCTAGATCTGAACCATTCATACTAGGGAACTAGATCTTGTCTGTAGGAGGTGTGTATTTCCGGCTAACAAAATTGGTGACTTCGCTGGGGAACTACTTCGAATTCTGGATCATTGGTAAGTTGAAACCTCCACCTTCATTTTCAGTTTGTAGATCTACTTTTTCAATTGTAGATCCATAGATATGCTTTGAGTTTGATTGATTTGCCTCTATCAACCTTTGGATTTTCATATTTTTGGTTCACTGGGTTTTCTGGTTATTGTTTGGGTTCATTTTTCAGTCTGTAACTTCATTTTCTGTTGTTTTTTTTATTTTTCAAATCCCCATCTTAGGAACCTCTCTTGAGCTGTGTTATAAGTGCGGTTATGGAGGTGTCACTGCTCTTCCTCTATGTTAAAGAAGTGGTGCCACTACCCTTTCTCTATGTCTAAGAAGTGGCGTTGGACCTGGTAATGCCCTGGTGTGAATTTGCTGTAAGCGGTGCCACCGCTCTGTTCTTGTGTGCAAGAGGCATTGCTCAGGCTGGTAACGCCCTGTTCAACACCTATAGAAGTGGTGCCAGGTATTATTTTTAGCCCTGTTTGGCATTTGATTCTTAAATTCTTGTTATTAGTATTTGGATCCGTGTTTCATATAGTTACAGTTTTTTTTGAACTCTGCAATTCATTTTTAAACAAAAAACTCAATAAAAAATAAAAAAATAAAAAAAAATGAGCCAAAATTTTTTCTCGGGGGCTCACACCCCCGAACCCCCAAAGAACACTTAGGTTAGGAGGGCGGAAGCCCGCTTGAGCGTGTATGAATTCATATGTATTTTCAAAAAATTTGATTGATGTTGGTCTTTTAAAGCTTCAAATCTGGCTTTGAATAGAACTTGGTTTTGTTAGATCTCTGATTTATGTCTTCTTTGATAGAACACGAAAAGTTTCATTTCAGTTTTTCTTCATTTGTTATACATGATTTTTGTATGTTTTTTCCTTTTTTCATGAAGTTGTGGAAAAGTCCATATGAAAGTTATTGTATAATTTTGTGTTTAGTTCATTCTCGTTTTAGTTGAAAAATATGAACACTTTTGTATAAAGTCGTAACAATCTTTTCTTGCTTTCCATTAGAGTTTTCACTTCTTTTTCAGTTCAGAAGAGAATATTATGTTTGTTTCAGTTAGGAAAGGACCATATAAGAAAGTTTCTTTTATTTTTTGGGATTTATTCTGTGTTTCAAATGAATTGAACCTCTCTCTCCCTTCCTTAAGTAGGGCATACGTTTAAAGTGAAAGTGAAAATTTTGCACTATCATACTGCATGGTTTTACTTTTTATGTCACCTCATGCATTCACCTAACCATTCAAGATAAAATTAAGCGCTAGCTTAGATTTAAATTTTTTAGCAATTTGTGTGATAGGTTAGAGATGTGTTCGAGCGTCGTTAAATGTAGGAGCTATCATTATTTGTTTGCACCACAACGTGGGACTCGCGTAGTTCTTCCACGTACCGTTGGTATATCGAACGACCTTGCACGTACCCTTGAGGTATATAGAAAGGTACTTCATGTACTCGATTGTATATAGGAAGGCCCCTTGTGAACGGTTGTGCATTAGATAGAACTACTACCGATTTGATCTCCCACGTACCTTGTGTATATCGAGAGACCCTTTTAGGAATCCTCAAACCATATGAGTTATCATTTTGGCCTGTCTCGTGAGGTTCCAGACCTTTAATCCACTCCTCTCACATATTTTGCTTGATTCTTTAGTTTGAGTAGCGTTTGTTGTCTGTATAGTTAGGATTTTTTAGAAGAGAGAGATAGTTTTGTCACATAGTTATGGCTTCGCCTTCTAGGACTACCAACCAAGAGACTCCTTTACCTAGCATGTCTTTTATCTTCCCTCCATATAGGGATGTTGGTCGTCCTCTCATGGCTACATTAAGCGTTCCTGGATTGACTATTGGATTACTTGTTTGGTTATTCTCTAGTCCAGTTATCCCATGTACACTAGTTGCTTCTGATCCTAATCCTTCATCACAAGAGCATCAACCTCATGTTGATCCCTCTCCTTCTTCATCAGATGTGTATTCTCCCATTTCTCCCTCTTCGCCTATTGAAAGTTGTAGTACTAGTAGTTAGGTGGATAAGAAGAAGAAGAAAACGAATATTAAGAAGAATAAAAACAAACAGAAAACCAAGTCTCAACCAATCACTCCTCCCAGTGCAGAGAGTGTTGATCTGCATACCCCAATATCAAGTAAGCCCAAATTCCCTTGTAGGATTTGCAAGGGTGATCACCTTCTGAAATATTTTCATGGTTTGGTCCTAGTTTTAGAATAGTGTTCTAAGGTTTCCCTGCAAGAGATGTCATTAGCCTCTGGTCATCATGCTGATGATCCCCCCTCAACCAGTGACTCTATGGTTAAGAGTCAGAAGGGTAAAGTCAGAAATCCTTGCTTGCTTTGTAAGGACATGCACTTTACTTAGCTTTGTCCTTGCATGGATGAAGCTTCTAAGTTGTTGGAAGATATTACTGTTTCTCATCAATGGCTTCCAACAGGTTATCGCAATTTGTCACTTGACATCCCATTGGTTGATAAAGTGGTCGATCCATTTCTAACCTCATTCGATCCCACTCTTTTGTTGAAGAGTGAAGTCAATGTGGTCAATCCAAGTACATCCTTGGTTGATCCCACTCTTCCTTTGGAAAGTGAAGTTAAAGTGGTCGAGTCGACATCATCTCCACCCGATCCCACTCTTTCATCAGAGAGTGTTAAGACTGAAGTAGTTTCTTTGAAAAAATATTCGTCTTGTTCTTCTCTTCCAGTAGAGAATGAACTGAAACCTGCTAAAGTTTTTATGCTTCATTTTGATTGTTCTCGACAAGAGGAAATTTTGTCTCTTTTGACAGAACCCTCTCCAAGTACTGAGGTTATTTCCTTTGACTGGAGTAACCTAGTAGAGTCTCGTCTTCATTTGAGTGTCCCTTTCTAGATAGTTGTGAATGTTACTGCTAGGCAGATGCTCCGCACTATTGTTGATGAAGGGGATTTTGTTAGTATTCTATCCTCAACTGCTTGGCAAGATTTAGGTTCTCCTCAGCTTGTGCCAGCCATTGATCAGATACTGGATTTTAATTTAAGATCTACTGCACCTTTAGGGACCCTTCCTTATTTTCGTATTACATTAGGAGGAAAGACTATTTGTATTGATGTTATGGTGGTCCAAGGTCTTTTAGATTTCAATATACTCCTTGGACGTGATTATGTTTATGCCATGAAGGCTGTTGTGTCCACACTATTTAGAGTTATGCATTTTCCCCATGATGGGAAGATTGTGACCATTGATCAGATTTATTTTGTTATAATCGACCATCGCATGACTCCTAGTAATCAGACTACCCTGAATGTGTTGCATGTTCTTGTGATTCCTTCCCTTTCTTCTAGTTAGCTTCTTCCCATCATAGGTAAAATGGGGGGCATGGCTCTAGTCTATGGACATCATAATGGAGTTAAGCCGTAGCCTTTATGTAATGGGGGAAACCTACCAACCTCTGGACCAAAGGAGAAAAACAAACAAAAAACCAAGTCTCAACCAATCACTCCTCCCAGTATGAAGAATGTTGATCTGCACACCCAAAGATCGTGTAAGCCCGAATTCCCTTGTAGGATTTGCAAGGGTGATCACCTTCTGAAATATTGTCATGGTCTAGCCCTAGTTTTAGAAGAGTGGTCTAAGGTTTCTCAACAAGAGATGTCATCAGCCTCTGGTCATCATGTTGATGATCCCCCCTCAACCAGTGACTCTAAGGTTAAGAGTCGGAAGGGTAAAGTCAGAAAGCCTTGTTTGCTTTGTAAGGAAATGCACTTTACTTACCTTTGTCCTCACATGGATGAAGCTTCTAAGTTGTTGGAAGATATTAGTGTTTCTCGTCAACGGCTTCCAACAGGTTATCACAAGTTGTCACTTGACATCCCATTGGTTGATAAAGTGGTCGATCCAGTTCTAACCTCAGTTGATCCCACTCTTCCTTTGAAGAGTGAAATTGAAGTGGTCCATTCAGTTTCATCCATAGTTGGTCCCACTCTTCCTTTGAAGGGTGAAGTTAAATTGGTTGATTCGGTTTCATCCAAGGTCGATCCCACTCTTCCTTCTAAGAGTGAATTCCAAGTGTTTAATCTAGATTCATCCGTGATTGATACCATTCTTCCTTTGAAGAGTGAAGTTAAAGTGGTCAAGTCGATGTCATCTCCATCCGATCCCACTCTTTCATCAGAGAGTGTTAATATTGAAGTAGTCTCTTTGACCAAATCTTTGTCTTATTCTTCTCTTCCAGTAGAGAATGAACCAAAACCTACTGAAGTTTTTATGCTTTGTTCTGATTGTTCTTGACAAGAGGAAATTTTGTCTGTTTCAACAGAACCCTCTATGAGAAGTGAGGTTATTTCCTTTGACTGGAGTAACCTAATAGAGTCTCGTCTTCATTCGAGTGTTCCTTTCTAGATAGTTGTGAATGTTACTACTAGGAATATACTTCACACTATTGTTGATGAAGGGGATTCTGTTAGTATTATATTCTCAACTGCTTGGAAAGCTTTAGGTTCTCCTCAGCTTGTGCTAGCCACCGATCAGATACTAGCTTTTAATCGCAGTCCTACTACACCTTTAGGGATCCTTCCTCATTTTCCTATTACATTAGGAGGGAAAACTGTTTGTATTGATGTTATGGTGGTCCAAGGTCCTTTATATTTCAATCTTCTCCTTGGATGTGACTATGTTTACACCATGAAGGATGTAGTGTCCACACTCTTTAGAGTTATGCATTTTCCCCATGATGGGAAGATTGTGACCATTGATTAGCTTTCCTTTGTTACACATGACCATCGCATTACTCTTAGTCATCAGACTACCCTGAATGTACCGTATGTTCTTATGGCTCTTTCCCCTTCTAGTTAGCTTCTTCCCCTCATAGGTAAAATGGGGGGCATGGCTCCAGCCTATAGACATCATTTTGGAGTTAAGCCGCTAGCTTTTACGTAATGGGGGAAACCTACCAACCTCTGGATATCATGTTGGGTAGGAGCAGGTTGGAGAGCATAGTTTACTTTTGGTTTCAAGCTTTTTAAAAAATAAAACCACTCCTTAAGCATAGTTTACCCTTTTGGTTTCAAGCTTGCATAAAAATGAAACCATGCCTTAAGCATAGTTCTTTTTTTGTGTCAACCTCGTTAAAAAATGAATCAGATATCTTTGAGAAAAGTTCCCATTCTATGTCAAGCTTGTTAAAAAATGAAATGGATGTCCTTGAGCATAGTTTATAATCTATTTCAAGCTTGTTAAAAAATGAAATAGGTTGTTTCAAGAAAAGTTTACCCTTTTGGTTTCAAGCTTGCATAAAAATGAAACCATGTCTGAGAGCATAGTTCTTCTCCTGTGTCAAGCTCATTAAAAAATGAAACAATATCTGACCATCATGTCAAGTCCTGACCATCATGTCAGTTTTCTCCAAGCATAGTTACCTTCTGTTTCAATCTTGTATAAAAATGAAATAGATCCCCTTCCCTTGAGTCGAGTCTTCCCTTTAGTGTTATAACTTGAACCTTCTTTTCACCTGCTTGATTCTCGTTCTTCCTATCCCCCTGGTGAAAATTTTCATATTAGTAACCAGGTTTTTAGGTTAAGTATGGAAGAAGAATCGTCAGATGAAACAAATCTTGGGGGGCATGTCGAGCCCCTAGCAACCATGCTAGGGGTAAACTTCACTAGCAATCATGCTGGGGGCAAGATTCCAACCTCTGTATATCATGTTAATGGGATTTTTCAAGCATATTTTACCCATTTGTTTCGAGCTTGCATAAAAATGAAACCAATCTTTAAGCGTTCTTTCAACTAATCTTCGAGCTCGTTAAAAACAGTAAGATCATGTTGAGCTTACCTTTCATTTTTCATGCTCTGGTTAAAACATAAAAAGTTCTTTGAGATTAGTTTATTACTTTTTCGTTCTCTGGATTCAAACATGAAAAAGTCTAATGGAGTCTCCTTTAAACTCTTTTTGGACTCCCTAAATATGAAAATATTGTCGAGTACTTGTCTTCTTCATACTCGTAAAAGTATTTGAAAAGTTGTCTCTTCTATGGTAGGTTATCTCTTTTTCGGTTTGGATAGACTATTTACGAAAAAGGAACACTCCAGCCAATCATGAATGGAAGAGTTCTCTAAGGTATTATTTTATACTTTTTCGGGCCTTAGGGACTAAATCATACGAAAAAGGACCCTTTGGAGTTTTCTTTAGTTTGTTCAGACTCTCTAAACATGAACTACACTGAGTTTGCTTTCATTGGACTCGTTAAATTAAACATTGAAAGACCCTTTTTTGGGATGAAACCCATCCTTTCTCAGGTTTGTAAAACATATGAGTTTGGACTCGTCGCTTGATGAGCTACAACCAGTGTTTGTTACCCTATTTGAACTCGTAAAAATGAAAAGAGGCACTCATCAATCATGATGGGGAAATTAGGAAAAGGGAATTTTTTTTGTAATAATAGCAATTATTAGTCACTTTTGAACATGGAACTTGTCTGCATTTCATTCAATCAATTGGTTATTCAACTTGTCTTTGATTCGATCCACTTTCAAGAGTCATGCCACTTTTAGTCATGTCCATTGTCGCATTGTGTTCCGCGTCATCAAGTCAATGCTGCCAAGTCTTCAGTTGTGCTGCCCGATGTTCAAAGGGAAGTCATGTTGAGATTTTACACCTGCAGTTAAACAAATTTTTGAGTCAGTCCTATGGTTACATCATACTTAAAATTTTAGAACCGTGTTCCAAGTTTCGTGTCGTCGATGTGGGATTCATCATGGCCCTCCTTCAACGAGACTATTCCCGTCAACATCAGCTCATCATCCAGTAATTAGTCTTAGAAACAAGTTTAGTACCTTGAGGTCTGTATGCCTTAATGAAATATTTTTTCACTTTCGACATAGGTTCACATCATTGACCTTTGATTGAAATATTCAACTAAGTGTTCGACATCAAAACATCTATTCACACTTAGGAGATTGTACTTGGGTACCTTGGGAATCATTGACATTAATGGTGATCTCCCTCACACTTGTAAACGGTTCACATCATTGACTGGTAAGAAAGTGGTTTCTACCATGTTTGACTTCAGAACATTGTAATCACATGGATAGAATCGTACTTTATGGAAGACGAGACGAATACCCTAGGTATTTGTTAAGCACTCATTGCTTTCCCTAGGTTGCGATGGAGTATATTGTATGGAGTCCTAGCATGGATCCACATTTGTATGTTCATGGTTGTGCTCAGATTTGCATCTGTATGACATAGATGTACATTGTATGTCTGGTAGCTATGCCCAAATTTGAGTCTTCTTCGTATGGATCTACGTTGTATTTTAGTAGCCATGAATTTTTTGTATCTCACATGGATCTGCATTGTATTGGTCGGCAGCCATGTTGTGATTCTTTTGGGACATGTATCAAAATGTTCTTTAGAAAGTTGGTGATGTTTGAGAAGTTCCGACCTTTGGACCTGTTGGCCTGATTTTCTGACATAGGCCAACTAAGGAGATTAAGCCTACACAAGTTGCTTAGAGTAGCTCCCGGTGTGTTTTAATATGGAAAAACCTCGCAGGTTATGGTCCTACTACCAACTAAAATTTTCTCTTAAGGAGAATTTAAAATTTAGTAAAAATTTATCCTAATCTAATTATTATTTAAATAAACCCTAGAATTAGTTTTCTAAGACCTAAGTTATCCTAAAATGCTTTCTTAATGAAAGTCTTCAATTTTTGAGGATTTTGCTTCAAATATTCTAATTCAAAGACTATTATAAATATTACAGAATTAATCTAATCCTATTTAACAACTGTTAAATATAAATTAAAGTTTTAAAATAGACTATATTAAGACTAAAATTAACTAATTATTCTATCTCAGCTGAGAACAACTTAAATACTAGATTAATTATTAATTAATATTTCAAGTAAATAGAGAGATAGATAATTATGATTTAAATGAAAATATTTAAATCATTAACATTAAATCACTTTGCTATATATTCATAATAACAGAAAATTAAAATAGACAACTACTTCAAACTTCTCTGTAATGTTTTATTAATTAACAATCAATAATCAATACTAAATATTTGAATAAAAGATGATATTTATAATGAAAACATTGTAAAATACAAATGAAATCAAAATAAACATAAATATGTATATTACTAAGATTCGAATTTTCAATAAAAATATTGATCGATTTAATATAGTAACATATTCATTCAAACAGCAATATTGTGTTAACAGAGTATTATATCAGATAATGAATACAATCATAACAAAGTATAACTGTACCAAAGTATAACTAGAAGACGATATATTGAAATATATATAAAAAGAAAGTGTTCAAAAATAGTATCGAACAGTGATACCAGTCTTAGAACTTAAGTCACACTCCTTCTCCAAAGGTAAAACTCCAGTAAAGAGATAAAACTAGAACTGAAATGATATTTCAATTATGTTTTTCTTCTGATACTCCATCCCCCCTCCTACATCAGTCTTTCATAGTTTTATAAGAAGGGCCAATAACTGCTTCTCCTATTTTTATGTCACTAAAATTAAAAACAAACTATACATCATCGAACAACTAGAATCTGAGACATTAACTATCATCTTCTTCATTAGTGCACCTGGCATTTGAACTGTCAAATTGATAACTGCTTCCTTATCTATGAATGTTGACTTATCCATGTAGCAAATATGGTTTAACATCTGGCATCTAGATCATTCCAGCTTGAAAATGACTTCATCATTTGTTGGCAAAAAAAAGGAAAGAACACCACCCAAAACCGAGGATCCATATGCCACCTGCAAAATCAATAAACCATGCATAAGTTTTATCATAAATATTAAAAACTGAAATAAAAATAAAAATTTAAATGATATGCAATGCCTACAGAATCTATGATTATGTGGGCATGCCAATTACCTGTTCATTAGTAATAACAAATTTAAGGTGCATTTCTGAGTTTGATGACTTGACGAGCCTTAGACAATTTAGCTCTTAATTTTATATTTTCCATTTTACGGTGTTCTTCTTGTTTCAAAAGCTTCCTGTTAGCAGTAACCCAAGATTTTTTTAGAGTTTTCAACCTGTCCCTTTTCTCCTTTAAACCTTGCCATCATTTTATCCAAGTTAATAATTCATTCCTTAAGTTCTGCACCTCATCCTTCAACACAATAGAATTCGACTCACCTTTTTCCAGTTTTCCCTTTAATTGTTTAATTTGTTGTTTCAATTTTATGGCTTTCATAGTATTGCCTGGCGTATGCTCAGATGAAGAATTATTATTCAAGGCACACCCTAACTTGATTTCTTTGTTATTTGGTAGAATCAGCGATTGATTCTCACTATAATCATTGTTCAAAGGCACAATAGGATTATCCATTTTTTATTCGTACGCCCGTGAGGACACTTCTACTGATCTATAATCTTCTTCCTCACTTAAAATTTCGATAAATGACAAATCCTGGGTATGAACTGGTTCTTTTAAAGTGGACGATTTCATGCTTCTTGTAATCCTGCATAAACCAATTCCTGTGATGGGGAATTCTGGTAAGCTCGATTCACCATCAAATTTCATCTTTCCTTTTAACAATTTTGATTTTTCCCTTGCATCCAAAGATACGGTATGAGGATCTTCATACAGAGCTGAGGCCACAGGAGTTTCAAATTTTACAGGAAGGGTTTCTATTGTATGCTTTAGGTTATCCTCTGTCGGCATTCTTAATTTACATGTTTCAACATCTTTTGACTTCGAATTGGCCTTAGTTTGAGGAAAATGTTTACGTTTTCTGCGAGTTTTTGGATGCAAAGTGGGCCAATACTGGGTTAATCCAAAACTGTTTACATTGAAAAATTCATCCCAAGACCTGCCAATATGATTTAACTGGTACTGAAATAAGGTTTTAAGGAGAACATGATGAAAAATACTTTGTTATATATCTCCAACCATGTTCTGTATAGTATGATCCATTTTCTTAAGACTCCGAAGCAGAAAGAAAGGAAAATTGATTTTGCTACCTTTTAAGGCCATCAACAATCGTAAATGATAGTAGTGTATATGACAGTAGTAGCCATCATAGGTAACATACCTGATTAAAATCTCAAAACAAGCCCTCCATTGCGGTTTCAAAAATTTAACAAAAATGCCTCTTTCAAGATCCGAACCCTCTGGTAATGGTAAGAGGAACATTTCACACTTCTTCTTATTGACCTTATGACCTTTGAACCAATGCTCACCAACTTGAGGAAGTTTAGTAGCTTCAGCAATTATATCTTCTTTCAAAACTAGCCGAAAATCCCCAACTTGAGCTGCATCATTCTTCAATGACAAAGAGACTTGTCTAGTTATTCCTACATGGTGACCACTAAAACCCTTAAAAAATAAACCCCAACCTATCTGATCAAATAATGCGGCTACTTTTGGGTTTGACTCAACCAACTCAGGGCCTAAAATATCAAATTGATTCAAGGGTGCCATTTCCTCTCTGCAAAGGTTTCGATTAGGGTTCGGGATGAATGGATGCATGAACATAGATGGTATTGGAATCAATGCGAATGGCATAATGTAAAATATCACATCATAATTCAGTTCACCTAAGATGAGAACTAAAACCCTAAATTCAATTTTAGTAATAATAGTTTCAATGTAATGGAAACAAGTTCTGAAATTCTTTTTCTTCGAAAATCGAGACCACCAAGCTAACCAAATCATTGTGCAATGTTTCTCAGCAACCATTATTTGATTTCTGGATTCGTTTCCTCAACGAAGTAAATTCGAGGTTAAAATCATAAAAAACAAGATTTGAAAATGATAACCCTGTACGTAAAGATTTATGAGAATCGTTTAGAAATGATAAAGTTAACACACTACATTATAGGTGTCTGATTTATGAGATTCCATATTTTAATCCCAATGTGTTAGAATGATGACCCCAAAATCAACCGAACTCACCATTTAATGGATAATGATTTTGCGTTGAAATTCCTGTCAATTCGTGATGTAAAAATAATAGGTGTAAAGATGTCTAGGTTCGTGTCATAATCATCCTCTTCCAGCTGTTTAACCTTTGCTATGATAAGTCTAATACATGGAGATTAAGTGTAACATTAATTTAAACAATAGGAAACTGTATATTTGCAAATGATTATGGCTTTAAAAATAAGATCATCAATAATACTCGACAAGTAAATCTTTCCAACATAAATTCATCAAAAGTATTAACTTTGAAAATCAGCTTGTTGATTATCATTCATAAGCCATATAAATATCAATTAGAAAACATAATATCAAGCCAATCTTTTGAATCAAAATTGATTTTGATTTATCATTAGAATCCTAGATAAAAGTTTTTTAATCAAAATTTGAAAGAGGCAAGATCCTTTTATTATAAGAATATATAAGGAAAACCTTATTTATTCACACATTATATGAGACATAGGCTATAGAAGTTTGTGATGATAAAAAATGTTCAGTAATCATATAAAGGTTTTACCATAATAGAGATTAGCCAACCTTACATATGTGTTTGATCACTTTGTTTGATAAATAACACTATGTCAATTATTTAAAGCTAACTATTTAAATAAAAGTTTTAATAATACAAAGGCTTTGAATCTCTTAAGCTAATTTTTCTTACCAAATAATGTAAAGCAACAATTCATTTATATTAATAATATATGATCATGGAATAATGAGAATGAATATAACAGCTGCAAGAAATGAAAGACTTAGCTTGAGTCAAAGTGTTTCATAAGCTACCATTTTGACCTCTGATTTTTCCTTTATTGAGAGTACCTTCAGAATTGAAGATTCTAAAGGCACTCTTATATAATATAGAAGAGTACTAATCAATTTTACTCAACAAAGTAGAAAAATTTGAGAAGGTTGTTGCTTGTCAACAGGACCTTTTCCTCGAAACTATACCTTGTTCTTTTAAAGTATATTTCCTATAATTTGCCTCTAACCATTATACTTTGGGGGGCATCTCAGATTTGAGGATCTTGAGTTTCCTCCCACACTGGTTCTCAACCAAGGCTCTAAAGACCTTGAAGAGGTAAAAAAATTCAGACTTATGCTTTAGGAAGTAGACCCAACAATATCTAGAAAATTCATCTATGAAGGTTAGTGCATATTTGGCTCAACTCATGGACATATGATGTAATTGGATAACAATGTCACTGTGGATTATATACCTTCAAAATGTGATCCACAACACCTTTGATATGACTTTACCATTCGAAATATCTGTGATTTTAACTTCATTGGGAGAAAAGATGACTTTCTTAGGAGACCTAGTGTGGGTCATCTGATACACTGACAATAGGTTAGTAGCAAGACCTGGGACATACAAGACATCATTGAAGGAGCCTTGGTTAATATCAATCCTACCCTTCCCCATACTATCAGTAACAGATTCATCTCCCAAATTTTTTTTGTACCTTTCGAATCATCAAGAGAGGAAAAAGTCTCTCTTGATGAAACCATGTTTATAGAAGCTCCAGAATAGATGATGAAGGTGGATGATCTTGAAGTGTTGGAAACCAAGGCATGTACTCTCTCCTTGTCATCTAAATTCGATCCTCCTTCCTATTTCTTACACATTCAAGAAGGGAGATGTTGTTCTTCTCCAGGAGTTGGGTCAACATGTCAATTTTATTTTTCATACAAGAGCTCTAAGGATGATAGCCCTTACTGCAGTATGCACACTTGCTCATTTCACATTTGTTCTTCTTCTTCTAGAATTTATTCTTGGAGCCTGAGGACTCCTCTTGAGAATTTGAATTGCCTCTCTTTTTCTTAGGTGGCTTTTTGGTTTTCTTCTTTCCCTTTGAATATACCCTCAAATCTCTAGCGACCAAAGCTTGGTCTTTGGAATGTTTGATGGTGCCCATCATTACCAATTTTTCTTGCTATTGGGTGAGGTATTCCATGAATTTAGAAAGCTTAGGCATATTCCAAGTTCATGCTGTCAATTGGGTGGCATGGAAGGTTGAAACAAACACTGAGTAGTCAGGAACAAGCTTCGAAATAATGGCCAAGACTAGTTTCTCTTCCTTCTTTTCGATTCCACACTGTTTTAACTATAGAACTAAGGCCTTAAACTTGGAAAAGTAGACTTGCAAGGATTCGAAGCTGCTAGGACTCAATGATATCAGATCATTCTCGAGTTGATGTCCTCTCATTTCATCTGTATTTCCAAAAATATCTTCAAGCTTCTCCCAAACCTCATTTGGTGATGTCAATCCATCAAGATGGAAGAGGAGGTCTCTTGAAATGCTCAAGCACAAAATACCATAGGCCTCATCCCTCCTATTGTGCCATTTAATTTTTTCTACAGCTACATTGGTCTCTATCTTAGTTTCCATGGTAACCCTGTAGAGGCCTTTGTCTCTCATCAAAATCTCGATCTCAGCTTTCCATTCAAAGAAATTGAATGGAGTCAAGATGATCCTTTGAGATTGGTCCATATCTTAGCAACTGTTCCCTTCAAATAGCAGAATGCGTTCCCAGTCAGTGAAGTCAAACCTGCAATAGCAATATAGAAGGATAGAATTTGATCTACCAAGGATATAATACCATGTGGAAATTAAGCCCAAGATTTAGATCAATTACACTCACAAAATTGCTAGTCAAACATGCAAAATTCCACAAAAAGGAGATTGAATATGGAGCATAACAAAATACTGTATTGAATAAGTACATCAGCCAAACACATCAAGAAATAGGCTGCACAAATATATAATTACATCATAGATTTGAAAGCATAAGGATGCTATTCAAATTGGAAAAAAAGCAGGCTTACTAAACTGGTCAAAATCCCCCATAGGTGCATAAATCACTTTCCTAATATGTCAATATGATCATGAATTGGATGAGTGAGTTGTACTAGCTGATAAGTGATGGAAAGAGACCATATCCATGCTTTTGGATGGACAAAAAGGAGGATGGTTAAGGCAAAAAAAAAGACAGTTACTCCTAGACTAGCTTTTCCTTTTTGCCTTAAAACTGTTAAAAGCAAGGCGGCCTTCAGAAAAAGAAGAACTGCACTTTTTCTATTCTGGAATTACTAAATAAATATCAAAATATTTCCCAGTATGTTTCTAAAGCACTCCTGAATCCAGTTTTAGCATTTATTGACTTCTAGGTGCAAGTGGATGCCAACTAGCATAGCAAGGATTCTAGGAATCTAGGAATAAGACAAAAATGATTAACTAATGTCAAATATGGGTAACTATGGGTTTGATTATTCTAAAAAAATAAAGATGCACAATTTGAATGGAGTCTTGACTGTCAAGGGAGTCTCAACACTCTCAAGAGAAGTATGGTCACCATGCCAATTTTGGTCTTTCCAGACTGGATAAAGGAGTTTCATGTCCATGTTGATGCATCATCAGTCGCATTGGGTGTTGTCTTGGCACATCCAGGTGAAGGAGCGATTTATCATCCATTTTCTTTCACAAGTCACAAGTTGTCATAAAAAAAAAAGAATTACAGAATGACCGAGAGAGAAGGATTGGTGATGGTCTATGCATTACAAAAGTTTCACCACTATCTATTGGGAGGAAATTTTAAGATGTTCACTGATCCTTTTGCTTTGAAATACCTGGTCAATAATCCTGTGTTGGGAGGCAGATATGCCATTGGATGTTACTCTTCCAAGATTTTTATTTTGAAATCAGCGTGAAGCCAGGTCTCTTGAATGTGGAACCTGATCATTTGTGGTGGATTGAGACAGTAGAAGAACCAACCAACATCAAGGATGGGCTACCTGATGCAAAACTATTCAAGGTTGGAATGGTTAATTATAAATATGAGAAAATTATCCAATTTTTATCAACCGGAAAAGAACTGGATGATTCACCACAAGTCAGAAGAAACAATTGGTGGTTCGAGCTACATATTTTTAGTTGATTGCTGGACAACTCTATAAGATGGGACCTGATGAGATTTTGTGTCTCTACGTCTTACCGCATGAATAAGAAAGGATATTGGTGAAAGCGAATGATGGGGTTGTAGGAAGAAAATATGGTGGTCATGCAAATTCCAAGAAGATACTTCATGTAGGCCTATGGTGGCCAACTATGCACAACAATGCAACAGATTATGCAAAGAGTTGCGATGTATGTCAAAGAATTGGGAAGCCATCATGAAGGGATGAGATTCCATTAGTACCTCAAGTAACGATGTAGCCATTTGAAAAATGGGTAGTGTATTTTGTGGGACCTATCAACCCACCAGGAAAAATGACAGGTGCACGGTATATTATCACAGAGACATATTATCTCACTCGATGGGAATAAGCAACACCAGTGACGGATTGCACCATTGCAACTATAGAAAGGTTCCTTTTCGATAATGTTGTCACTCTATTTGGATGTCCAAAGATATTGATGAGCGATCAAAGGAGTCATTTCATCAATATCAACATCAAGACAATGACGGAGGAGTTCCAGATTCAACACAAGAAGAGAACTCCCTATCATCCACAAGATAATGGAACAATGGAAGCGTTCAACAATTTATTCGAGCATGTGCTCACCAATGTCTCCAATGCAAGTCATGAAGATTGGGACTTGAATATTCTGACGATATTATGGGCTTATCGCACTACTTGCAAATGGTTGACAGGGTAGACACCATTCGAGTTGGTGTATGTCCAAGAAGCAGTGATGCCGATGGAGTATATTGTTCCAATCCTACACATCGTAGCAGCGACAGGAATGGATAATGAAGGAGCACTAAAAGAACGCCTGATGCAGTTGTTGCAGCTTGAAGAAGATTGGTTCATCATAGGATTTCACCAGCTAGTTGAAAAGGATCGACAAAAGGCATGGCATGATTGACACATCAAAACCAAGCACTTCCAACAAGGCGATATGGTGCTAATCTATGACAATAAGTTTGTGAAACACCCAGGTAAGTTGCAAATGCATTGGTTAGGTCCTTATGTAATCAATTTCATTACCAATGGAGGCGCGGTACAATTGCAGTAGCTAGATGGTGTGATGTTTCTTAAGTTAGTGAATAGAAGCTGGATAAATCCCTACTGGGATAGATAGGTGTGTCGCGATGCTTAAGGAAATGCACAATGAAAAAAAAATGTAAGAAGTGGTACATGGGAGGTTGGCGCACTGGAAATCGATGGCAGTGCAAGAGAAAATGCTTTGAGTCATAACAGGAAAAGGTATGGTGGCATCCACAAGGACGCGATAGGGTCAAATCAAGCAGTAAATACAAAAATTAAACCACTCGAGTGACATCATCATTGGACGAGACACACATTTATGGGGAATCTGACCATTAGATCGGGAGGATCAGTGGCAGATTCAGGTGATGAATGACAAATTTGGTCGTGATGATTGGGAATATTTCTCACAAGTGATTCCGAGCTATAAGAATTAGTGGGGTGAGAGTGGGATGAACCATTGTGACTGTTGAGTTGAACCAAACAATGAGAGATAGCAGAGCATAATTATGAGGGTGCGAGTGGTTGAATTGTAGCAATGGTGCAAGTGATTTCGAGTGGTAGAGTCCATGATTCTCCACCCATAGGCATGCTGATTATGAAAGATATTCCTAACATACATAAGGAATATCCATATATTATGTGGAAGAAGAGGAGGTCCAATTGGACCAAGTCACCGCAACAGAAGAAGAGAACCACCAGAAGTTTGTTTCGATAGAGAAAGGGTGGGGTGGAGGCAGGACCATCGAAGATTAGTGCAGAAGAGTCAATCGTAAGGAAGGGTGTGATAGCTATTGATATCCCTGGCTATATTCCCCCATGAAGGGCCAACACACCTCATGTTAGATTGACACATAACCGCCCAAATTGATGCAGATGACA
The DNA here is from genome assembly GCA_001517045.1 of Pseudotsuga menziesii. Lineage (NCBI taxonomy): Eukaryota > Viridiplantae > Streptophyta > Pinopsida > Pinales > Pinaceae > Pseudotsuga > Pseudotsuga menziesii. The sequence goes on from LPNX010517237.1 coordinate 200,839, forward strand.
TATAGCGACCACGACCTATTGCCGCCTATAGAATGTACAACAAATCCATATGTGAAGAAACCGTCGAGAACCAATGGACCAATTGTTCAAGTACCGAAACAATGGGCTATGGGTTTGCAACAATTAGGGTTGTTGGGCCCACTCACTTGTCGCATTTTTGCCGGATGGTGGAGGCCAACGCATGCATAAAGCAACTATTGGCGTGCTTTCATGGAGGGTACTTATGGCTGGATATGAAGGTACCAGTCATAATGGAGTCAATTTCGTGGATAAATGGACTACCGATGATGGGTCCTGACCCTTCGCAATATTTTTATGGAAAGGATAATGACAAGCAGTTAGCCGCTAAATTGAAGAAGAAATATGGAGTGGACCATGACAAAAGAGCTTACATTATCAAAATAATAAATGATCATGCAATTCGAGTTACGGCCAATATTTTGGCTGTCAAAGTGGTAAGAAAAAACCACTCTAATCAATGCACATCTAGAGTAATTGCATGCACAAAGAAGTGCGTAGAGGGTGTGCAGATGAATTGGTCACTATTTTTGTTAAACCAACTTAAGGAGGATGCGATGCTTGTTCAGGAGGGTAAGCGATCGTTCACTTACTCCCGATTGCTAATCGTCATTGTGTTGGTAGGATGGATGGAGCCTGAGGAGTATCTGGGAATGGATGTGGAATTTGCACAAGTATGCAGAGGTGCTAAGTATAAAAACTTATGGTATCTCACTGAGAAGAATTTCTAGACTAACTGTGTAATCTAATTTTATGTATATAGGACAGAGTTAGGGGAAGCAACATAGAAGGTTCCACACCTTTCGTAGGCAACAATAACAAAATATCGGTGGATCGCACGTTTTGTGATGGGACCGCATGCCATTCACATCAAGGCATGACAAGACAACGAGAAGCAATGGCTCGTGACCATGTATAAATTGACATATGAAGAACTTGACACCATCATTGCTGACTAGAAGGACGACTGGAAATCAGGGTATTTTTTAAGGATTATAACAGTATACTTAAGTATAGTATTCTAGGCGATAATTTTGGATTAAAAATAAAATGTATATAGATAGGTAAGCGAATATTAAATATTAAACATACAATTTACACTGAAACTTATAAATTTTGGTGAATATTATGATAAGAAAACATATTTGATATAAATATAGGCGATATTAGAGACTAAAAATGACCAAAGGGGGAATTTATTTTTTGAAAAAAACCCAAAAATTAGCCAATTGGCGAAATTTCACCCCTAAAGTTTTCCCTGCTGGAAAGTCTCTATAAGTAGTGATGAACTATCATATATCAAAGTAGGTCTATCCATCGACGCACCCATAGATCAAACGCAGGACCATGAAAGAGAGAAGGAATCATAGGCGGAGTCCTTTAGGACTTCGATGGATTCCGAGGCAGACAGACAATTTGAAGAGATGAGAACAAAGTGAAGGCAGGAGCAAGGAGAAGGTAGAAGCACTGTGAAGATGACTGATGAACAAGTAAATCACATCATAACGTCAATCACCACTATGACAAGAACTAGTGAGGCACAGTTGAAAGAACACTTGGTAGGGTTCTTTCACTAGGTCAAATATTTAGTGTCTTCTATGACCAATGCTATTGTAGAGAAGGTTTCACATGACAATGTGTTGCAGCGGGCATCCGAACTTAGTTTAGGGAAATGTGTCAAGATCATGCAGATTGCACCACATGCACTGGATTCTAGAAGCAAAGAACTTGATGTGGCAATGCACTAATTCCAGACACTTTCTCTGGACATCAATGAGTTTCCAACCCACATTATGGTGCGGTTGCAAAATACGGAAAGTCATGAGCTCATGGACCACGAAGAAATCATAGGAGACCACCTTATGAAGTCACAGGAACAAATGCATAAGATACATGAAGAACTTGAGCGCAAAATGAAGGTGAAAGAGGAGGAGAGAGCGGAAAAGGAAAAATATTTGGATGATCAGACATGGCTCGATAAAGCCATCACATTGGCATGTCAAGAAATCCATGACATCACAGAGGCAATGTTCGTAGAGGCTAAAGTTCTGTGACTGGGGTAGGTTATCACAGATATGCGAAGAGACAATGAGGAGTTGTAGGCAAACGTAGTTCCCAATACACCACCTGAGCAGTTAGAGGAACGAAAGAGCAAGATATAGGAGGAAGCCACACAACTGGAGGAATGTGAACGAGAGGCCAAGGTCATGACAGAGAGTACCACATCCTTTTGGATGAGCATAGTGCAAGATGAGAAACTGCAACAAATTGGTGCGCAAATGCATGATAAAGATGCATAATTAGTCTCCATGCAGACTTCATTGAAGGCAGATGCCCCCGGTGATCCAAGTCACGAAGGCAGCAGAACTGAAGGTGCTCTAGAATAGAGCAAGCAAAGAAAGGGAAAGGAATCATTGCCGCATGACACCACTCAAAATATTTCAAGAGCTCGTCGAGGCATTGGATCTCAAGGATATGGATGCGCTTAACCGCATTCAATAAGCTCACAATCACGTCACGGAAAATATTGTAGATCATTCGACCAAGCAAGATGTGGAAGACTATGAAACGATCACTACCTAATTGAAAGAAGCAGCAAAGTAGATCCAAAAAGAATATGCAGGATCCAAGGCAAAGATCAGCGCGCATATGGTCTCCAGTTGACGTGGCTCGACAATGAGCCATAAGTTTGTTTTGGGGGCCTGTTGGAAGGAAATATGGATGTGCATGGTGCACAATTTGAAGGATGGTGCACAAGACGAAGGATAGTATGCAAGGTAGAGAAGTCAATAAAGAGTCAGCTTGGTCATTATTTTGTATTTTTTGGTCCAAGTATTTAGGAAGTAGTTAGAAGTGGAAAATTTTGTAAAGGCACAAGCCTATTTATAGAATTAGAAATGTAGTAGGAGATATCAATTGATCGAAAAAGGATCAATCAAGGAAATCGATTAGATCATGCACATTAGAGTTTTTGTTTGAGAGTATATTTTGAACATCTTTGGAATATCGATATTTGTGTCTGTTTTATCTTGCGGCTCTGAGAATGTATTTTGGGATTTTGTTTTGATGTGTAGAAGTAATATGACATGCATGAATGATGTTGGAACCACAACGTCTCTCTTTATGATGTTATGTTTCCTACTTTTACTGTTTTAATGATGTGATCTGAATAAGTAATTACTGCGATATGGTTTATATTCTTGAATGATCCAATGTTTCTGTGTAATGTCTAAATCTATGTTTGTCAATCTCTTTATGAAGACAACATGATTATTATATCTGATATGAATAGTTTTTGATGCGGTTGAATATGAATAAATAGTGCTAAAACACTCTCCTGAATCTCTGTTTAATATTGCGACAGTAAGAAAATAGTGAGAAATAGGTGCACAAATCCTCCTCCTTACCGTGGAAATGTGGTTCTTGTAGCTCTCCCTTGAACATCTCGGGTGAGACTTCATCTGCTTCGTAGGTGTTTCTGGGTAGGGTAAGACCTGTTTGGGCAAGTTCTCAAGGAGATCATGGTGTTTAGGGGTGTCGATAGAGTGTGAACCCATATCAACAGAACTGTGTCAACACCATCCTTCTTTAGGACGAAGTCTCTTTTAAAGGTCTCTTTTCTGTTCAGGCCAACCAACCGATTAGTGAGACCATGTTTTAAATTTTTAATTTTCTTATCCCACCTTGTGTTGATGGTGGGCCCAAAGATATCCAAGGAAAAATCATTTATATGTTTATAAAAACATCATTTCTTGCAAAATGATCATGCCATCATTAGTTGAAAGACAATGTTTTATCGGTATATTACAATCAAACTATAAACACTAACTTGAACAATGCATAATAATTACCTGTGATCTTCTTTATCTTTATTCGAATGAGCTGTTCATCCACCAAAAATGTTGTATGGATTGTACCCCCTGCTAGTGACATGGGAAGATGCAGGAAATGTTGCTTCAACAATATCAATACTAGCAGGCTCTGCACCAACCCCTTCTTTTGCATGATCTGGTGTGCACCGATCACTAGAGAGTGCACTCACAGCTGGCCTCGAGGGTGTCTCGGAACGTGTTGCTGAATTTTCAGTGGAAAACAGTGGCACATGAGATGCATGTGGAGTTGTTTGTTCATGTGACGACTCTCCACGAGCATCACTGGGGCCAACAATGCCTTGACCACTAGTGTGTGGTCGTAGAAAATCCTATACATATAAACCATATTTTATAAGTTCACCATCATATATAGGTAAAAATTATAAAGTACTAAGTGAATTTATATTATGATTCAAGATTCTACAACTTACTTTCAAAGCATGTGATCTCTTTACCAAAACATCAACCTTGGCTATAATCTCGTCTGTCTGGAGCTGAATTAATGGCAAACAAAGGATATCCCCATTATTTTTTCTCAAGGTATTCTCTATCTTATTAATCGGGTTTAGAGAAGAACTAATGACAACATCAAGCATCAACTCATCCATATCAAAATATATTCATTTCTCTGATGTTGTTTCATACGTCGAATCAGTGGTTTGAAACAAAAATATATAAAACATTACTGACGTGAAAGAAATAGATAGAGGAAAAAAGTATATTAATAAAAAATATCGATCATGATAGATTCATAAAATTACAATTAGGTTTACTTGAACCTCTATGATGGTTTCGTATCATCCATAGTTGGGGACTTGCCCCGATCATCCCCTGCCAAAAAGAAGTAGAAAACATTATCAGAACGAAGCCAATATACACATGAAAAAGACATTAAACAAAAAAATTATGCTCCATACTATATTTGTACAATTCCAATGAATTATACCTGCTTCCTCAAGGATCGTATACTCATTGTATCATTGGTTATATGTGAAATTCCCTGATATACTAATAGGGAGGTTCCCCTTACAACACCTTGCATCAAAAACATAAAAAAATTATCTAAACGAAACCAAAATACTCACTGTAACACCATAATAAGAAAACAATTTGACGTATTTAAATTGTACAATTTTACAATCAGATATACCTATTTCCCCGAGGCTGTTGTCTTCCGATCAACAGTTGGGTGGTTTCCTCGATCAACACTATGCAACAAGTATATAGATAACATTATCTAAATGAATCTAATATAATCATGAAAAAACACAACAAACAAAACTTTTTGTTCATATTAAATTTGTACAATTGCATTGATTTATACCTGCTACATCGAGACAAGTTCGGTATCATCTGCTGCAAGGGAGGTGCCCCTTACAACATCCTGCTTCAAAAACATAGAAAAAATTATCCAAACGAAACCAAAATACTCATAGAAACAACATAATAAGAAATTTTTTTGATGTATTTAAATTGTACAATTACAATCAGGTATACCTATTGCCACGAGGTTGTTGTAGTATGATAAAAAAACTAGGTGGTTTCCCCAATCAACACTCTACAACAAATATACAAATACCATTATATATACCAAATGAATATACTCATGCAAAAACACAACAAAAAAACTCTTTTTTTCAAATTATATTTTTACTATTACAAAGATGTATACTTGCTTCCTCAAGGAAGTTGTACTCCTCTAACTGTTGGGACGCATAAATCCATTTTTCATCCACTTTATCTTCCTCTATTCCTCACATTTCGTTGTCCCATTAACCTTTTATCATACCATTTCCATACATATATGTGGGTTTCACCTTATTATTTCCCCTTTATTTATTTTTAGTATTATAAGTGAATTTATGATTAAATATTATAAAATTAACATGTTTTTCACTAATAACTCAAAGTATGGATAGCTTTGTAATGTGTAGGAATATGTGAAGGATTAATTCAAAGAAAATACTTCACGTATATCTCCTCCATCATTTCAAGGAGATAGTCATGCAAAGAATATTCCAAGGAGAAGATCATGGAGATTTGGTTGAGAGACATGTGGAGAATTTGTGAAAGATATGTGGAGGAATTGAAGGGATCATATCTTGTAATAATAGGAAAGTAGTTGAGTGGTTGAGTGAATAGTGGATCTCTCATTATGAGATGGTTATTTCCTTCATGTATAAAAGAGAGTGCTCTCTCTTCATTTCATAATAATTATTAAAAGGGGTTATTATATTAGAATATTTTAGATCTTAGATTATCTTAGAGAATAGTAGATTGTAGAAGTTAGTCTTGACTTTGTAATATGGAGAAGGGAATTCTTATCTTTTGTTCATAATCTTGGTTTGACGCTTTCCTGATTTATGATTGATTCTTGTGATGTAATTTAAGATTGATTTATGGTTAATGTGAGCTCACATGTGTTGTCTTGTTGCTCTTCATATGTTGTCTTTCTTTTATGCAATTTACTTTCAGCTGTGTGTCTCATCTCCCAGCATTAGATTAGAGATTGCTTGTTTCTGTTTAAGGGGGGTTAGATTAGATTAGTCTTAGATTCACAGGGGGTTAGATTAGCTTAATTTCACTTCAGTCTTGCATATACTTTGCAAGTGCTTTGTAAAACTACGAACCTCAGATTGACAAATTAAATGGCTGGGCAAATACTACAACGAAATTAAAATGACATTAATTCGGCCCAACACCGACCAACTACTGGGGAGATGCCATTATCACTATCCTGCGAAGTAAATATAGAAAATTTAAACAAAATCATAACAATAGACTAACACAAAATCCTTAAGATGTTAAATTAATTAATAAAAGGTTGGGTAAATTGTTAGATGTACCACTCCCATAGTAACCATGTGTGTGTATCTACTTGATTCAAATTGTAATTACTAAGCAACTCTTCCCCTGTAACTATTGATTTAATGGAACATACAAAAACATAGTTTCCATCACACCCCTCAAATATGCAGTTGGTCTGCTTAATTGTAGACCCTAGTTGTGTACTGTTTATAAACCCCGCAATATTCCTTGTGGCTTTTGGACTTCCGTCAATGTACAATGTTGCTCCTTTATTTTCATCTTTGTCTTTCAGTTGTAAATAATTTGCTGGAAATCCATATTTGTGCATAATTTGTGTATATTGGACCAGGCACATCCAATATTTGTAGTTGTAATAGGGTCCAACATACTCCATTAATTTTGTACATATGTCGTAACCAACCTTTATGCCATCCATACAAAACAACCCCAAACCATGTAATGCCGATGGTGCATTTCGATATATCCTCTCATTCACACAAAAATATGTGTTTAGTTGAGGAAGATCATTGGGTACCCATTGTTTCACTAGATGTTTGTACCTCAAGGGCACCTCAATGTCGCTTATTGTCTCATCATCATAGGAACATGACCCCCCTTCAGCAAGAAAAAATTCCACATGTTTATGGAATTTTTTTCTGATATTTTGATATCTAGTTGATATAACTATTGTAGACCTACTGGATGTCTCACTTTCATCTAGTCTTATTGAACTCCCCTCGCTCGAGGAAGAAACATATGACAAATACCTATTGGTTCTACCTGCACCATGGGAAAAAAGTTCAAATAGGACCTTGTTGGGTATTCATAATTCATATTAACGAATTACAAGGCATTAAGGCATGCATTTTCCACTATCATCATACCTAATTAGAAATTATCCCCCAAGCTTGAGAATGCATATGTTGATTAGTAAGGGATTTTTCCTTTAATTGTCTTGCATGTTAAAAATTGGAAAAAAATGGCCAAAGATAATTTTTGAATGCCTCGAGTTGGTATAAGAAGGAATCATAAAACTTTTGAGCCTATGTGCTATTAAACTATTTGGGACATAGTTTGAAATCATCATGGAATATGCTTTGAGATTTGGAAATAAAAAAGGTGGAAATAAAGTGATGGAATATGCTTTGAGATTTGGATAAAAAAAAGATAAAAGGTGATCCCAATTCTAAAAGTGGATGATGATATGGTGCTCTAAGGTGAATTAATTGCCTTGCATGAGAAAATTATGCCATGGGTCATGTCATATTATTAGAAAATACATAGAGGTAGACACCATTCGGTGTTAATATATGAATGGTGGTATGCTCCTTTCTTTTATTGGCCAAACTAGCAATAACACAAACACCATCAACATTGATATATTTTTTACATTCTTAAAGATGTAAGTCCAATAAACATATATCTACAATAATGTAAGGTCTTATGGATGTTGAAATGATTTTCTTCCAATAAAAACCTATATAATCTTATTGCTTTGTTACCTTACCAGTACACATAATTTTCAAAGGTGGTAGAACTTGTCACAAAGGCACAAATTTGTGCACACGTTTTCTTGGTGGAGATTTAAGTCTACCTACACAAACATGGGTTTGTGACACATTTGCATGTTTTATGTCCACAAGTATCCAAGGTATTCAATAGGGAATTATGCATTAATGGTATCCTTGGCATGCTCATGTCATCATGATGATGTATATGTGTGATGAGGTATATGTTTGTGATGAGGTATATCGGACATGGAATGAGTTTGACACTAAACAAACAAATCTCATACATTAATTCCCATAATTGGTAAAGGAATGCCCATAATTGTTGGCACACAATTTGGAAAAGAATTAAGGTTTGCTTTTGTCCAGCACACCCAATATTTAGAGTATGAACAATACAACATCTAAACTAGAATATTGGATGCCAATTTTATATAAAATCATGACAATGTGGGGTACCCATGCAGCCATGCAATAGCTCCTTGTAACTACCTCTTATTTGACCTGCCAAAGAGATGGAAGGTCAAATAAGGTTAAATATATGCAATAGCTCCTTATAACTACCTCTTATTTGACCTGCCAAAGTGATGGAAGGTCAAATATATGTAATAGATTCTTTTAACTACCTCTTATATGCAATAGCTCATTGTAAATACCTATTATTTGACCTGCCAAAGAGATGGAAGGTCAAATTATAAGGTCAAATATATTGAATAACTCCTTGTAACTACCTCTTCTTTGACCTACCAAAGAGATAGAAGGTCAACTAAGGTCAAACATATGAAATAGCTCCTTGTAAGGTCAATTCTTAAAGGATAATTCCACAAATCCATCCACATGGCTAGAAAATGTATTGATTTCTCAATCATACCCTCTTAACTAAACAATATTGAAATATAGTATATAGAGTAAAATAAAGGATAAAGTCTAGGTGGGATTTACATTTTCCAAGATTTTAGCATACACAATCGTTTATATTATAGAATGACCACGAGGTACTAAATTTTATCAACATCAAAGAAAATATAAATTACAAGCACATATATTACACCACCTACAACAAATTCTAAGAATGACCAAGCACAAATCATGATAGAGCTCATAAAAACCAAGTGTCCTAAGTACTTCCTCCTAAGGCATGTTAAGTGGTCCCAACTCTTGCATAGTCGAGTGTCCTCTCTTATGAGTCCCAATTCTCCTCCCAATTTATATCCACTTCTCATGAAAACAAGACCACATATTATAACCACCTCATAATGTAGTGTGCTAGTTTAGCTCCAAGTCCAGTGTTAAACAATCACTCGTAAAAAGATTTCATAATGTTATGAATGAAAAGGTCAAAGATACAAGTAAGGGTATATGGTTTCACAATGTATACCATGTCACATGAAGGCAACTGTAACATAGTGTACATAATTTTGGAGCAACTCAAAATCTAACAATCCCTCTTTCCAAGGAAATTGTTTTCACTAACATTAGTTTTCTCCTTGTGAATCTCAGCATAACTTGTTTTTTGCAAATTCGGATATGTTGTAGTCTTGAAATAAATCATTTTCCTTTCAAAAGGAACAATCAACCATACATAATTCTCCTATCACAAGGCCCCATCTATATTTATGAGCATTGGTTGAATGAGAGCATGTCATCAGGATTTGGGTTTTCAATGAGTGTTTTGGGGTTGGTTTAGTGGAAAAGGTGGTTCCAAAGGCATGTTGTGACAGTTGGATTGGATGCTAAGTACTGTTGTGAGGTCCTGGGGGGTCCTTTTAAATATTGATCAAAGGAATTGTAAAAATAAGCAACTAGGTGCGACAATTAGGAGAACCAAATAAATAGTTAGAAGCAAAAAATTTCCAAGATATTCCTGCATATATGCATGCCAAAAAAAGATTTTCAAACATTCATATGGATAATCAATCATATCCAATTCTTAAAGGTTGAACTTATGAGGTCACAATTCAGATTGAGACAAATTTGTATGAGCATATATATTTCCTTTGTGATGTAATCATGAAGTGAGGAAATACAATATACCAATTTGATATGATCCCCCAGAAGAAGTCATCATATGAAGGGATGTGCCATCCTAACCTAACTCCTATAATATATGGTATAAAATTGTTGTTCCAAGTTTAAAAGGGGGGTATATTAATTCAATCCTTATCATATTTTTTTTTGTAGTCCAAGATATGCACCTATTTCCAGCAAAGAAGGTTGTAGTTGTTGCGATTGTCTGGCAATATCAAAAGGACATGGATGGTAATTATATCACATTGGGACACTCAACTCTTTACGTGCTATATTTAGCAACAAAATAGGGACATTCAAATAATTGAGAAGTGGATACATCATCATTAATGATATGTAGTTCCTTACTAGAGGAAAAGACCTTGGTTTGGTATTTTGAGGTGGAGTTGCATTTACAAATAGCAAGTTTAAGGTTCAATTCCTTTCGAATACCCATGGTTATTCAATAGAAAAAAAATTGCTTCATCCCTTTGGTGTGGATTTTCATTTATGAATATAGAGTTTAAAGATATGATTTCCACATTCTTTTATATCCTTAGCACGATTCTTTTCATAAATGGAAAACATGATACCTTTTACAGAATATGTAGCCTAGTAAGAGCAGTGCATGGAGAATCAAGGAAATATCACCCTACAAACTTGAGCATTTGTTAAGATGGTAAAATTACCCACCCTACTCACATATTCTTCTTGCAATTCATATAGTAGCATCATCTATCTGGAAACATGAAACCCCTAACAAATAGATATGATTCCTTAACTAAAATAACAAACCAGGAAATTTGGCAAGGTACTGACAGTACCCACTATCAATAGGCTTTCATTCCAATAGCTTGCTAATGAACTTTCTACACTGCGGGGACTTTAAATCAGAAAAATATCTTGGAAAATTAATTATATTATATCAAATCAAAACCAAAAACACCAAATTGAGGTCTTTGGTAAGTGGTTGTTCATTCCAATATATTGTTAATTGACTTGCAAGGGACGACTGTAAATCAAATATTTGTATTGGTTAATGTGTAATCAAATTAAAAAATGTAGGCATTTAGAAGGGATCCACAACCCAAGGAGGCCATGCATTAGAATGTCTTGAGTGTGGAGGCCCAATGTATGCAATTAGTGACTTAATATTATCCAACCTGGAACATAATTCCTAGAAACATTATCCATGCATAAGGGCACACTCACCTAGAATTTTAGGATTTCCAAACCTAAGTTTCTTGGTATTTGCAATGAGTTTATAAGGGTTTGAGTTAAATTGTTTGTGATGCCCTATTTGTATGAGGGTCACATTGATGGGAGAGGTTTGAGTTAATTTGTTTGTGACACTCATACCCGTTCCCATTTTACCTATTTAAAATATACAATTTGGAGGAAAATAAGGATTCGTGAAGAATATGAAGGCACATTTCACACAAAAAAGGGCGTCCAACCAAACTCTATAGCACATTATGTCAAAATCGGAAATTTCAAGTGAAGTAAGTGTGGGTATTGACCGATTTTGGAGGCATTGCATCCTTTGTGGATTCTCAACCTCGTTGACCTCCTCTATGAACTCATCAAATGCCTCAACCTCCTATGTGAAATCCTAGACCTCCTCGACCTATTTTTTGAACTTAGTGGTGATCTATGCAAACTCCTTAACCTCCCCAACCTGATCTATGAGTTCCTTGACCTCCTCAACCTCCTTTTTGAACTACTTGACCTCATCATCCTCCTTTTTGAACTAGTTGACCTCCTCTGTGACCTCTGTGGTGACCTATGCGACCTCCTAGATCCACCTCTTATGTGAACTCTGTGACCTCTATGAGCTATGGTGAGAGGGAAGGATTGTTGGAGATCGACCTAAATCCTCCCAAAGAAGAGTGTTGGAGCCCCTATCAAACTCGAAATTTGGATAGGTGTTGGAACCCGAGTGTGATCTAGTTGTGCATGGTGTTGGAATGGCATGTGAGCTATCAATAGAACCTTAGATTTGACGGTAAGTGTTTTTCTATATAATAATTTACTCAATAATAAATAAGGCTTAAATCCACCTTTCTTAACTCATTTATAAAGGGATTCCTTGCACTTAAACCTTTGATCCACATTATTATATAGTGCCATGTAATAATCTTATAAAACCCTCTAATATTTATTAGTAGCTAAGGGTTCACAGTTAGGTTGTATCGGTAGAGGTCAAAGGTTCATAGTTAGGGGGTATGGATAGAATTTAATGGTTCACAATTATGGGGCATGGGTAGAGGTTAGGGGTTCGCAACTAGGGTTAGTACCTAACCCTATAACCCATAAACAATTAGGGTACTATAAGAATGGATCCTAAGAGAATATGACACAATATAGTAACATTTTTATTTTCTATGCATTTCATAAATAGATAGGTAGGGTTTTAAAATGATATCTATTATATGTAAATAGATATAGAGACTACACGGTTTTAAGATTGAGTTGATGTGGTATGGAATTTGGGATTATGGGTAGAGATTACACATTCATAGTCATGGATTTTCATACAACCCTCCAACCCCTAACCAACTATGATCTTAAAAGAGGATTCTGTGTAGGGAGTTAGATAGGGTCGGAGTTAAGGATAAGGGTTTAAGGGGTATGTAGTCATGGATAAGGGGATAAAGGGTATGTACCTAGAGATAAATTTTTGGGATTATGGGGTTATGTTTTTCACTTATATGCATGCATGGGTTAGGACCATGCATGTGACCCCATGGACATATACAGAACCCTGATTTATCATACATTTCCTACATAGGGAATCATTGGCCCACAAGTGGGATATGGTCATCATGTCAAGTTATAGAACATCATGGATGATTATTTGGATCTATTACATTGGAAAAAATGAGATATAACATCAGATATTTAACCAATTTCATATATAACATCATATTTTCTATGCATAATTAAACCCAAATGAAATCCAAAATTTTGAACCAAAAATCCGATGACACATTCATTTTTTTGGGGTTTTGTCTGATGGATTAATTAGGTTTTGGGTTCAAATATACTTGCGGAACCCCATAAACCCTACCAAGTGAAACTCCTTAACTTCTTATCCCTAACTATATAACTTGTAACCCCTATCCCCCACCTTAAAATACACACCATCTAACTATGACCAAGTGTTAATATAAACCCCGCACCTAAAACCAAATAAACCTTAAGTGTTACCCTTGAATACCATTTAAAATTGATGCCAAATAATATTGTATAAAAGTAATAAATCCCTAACTCCTAACTCCCATGACACCAAACTCCATATCCTTTCACTTGATAAAAAACCCATACTCCTTAATATTAATTCATTTTCGTAACTACATATCCATAATCATGACACAAGAAAAACAAATTTAACCACTTACCTTAACCCAAACATTCCTACACCTAACTACATAAACCATAATCCCTTCCCTTCTCGTTACTCTGTACCTCATGAGTACCTTGTAAGAAAAAACTTGAAATGACAACGATAAAAACTTTGTAGACAAATATTCCCTATTTATGTCACATGTGATTCCACATTGGCCCATAGTTAACCTACAAAGACAAATGTCATGACATAAATTGGTTTACATAAATATATTATGATAACGATTTTATTTGTGGACTATGCTTTGTTAAACTTTAGAAGGGACCATTTGAATAAGGGTGCAAAAGATAAAAACAAATGGAGCTTTATGGATTGAGTTATGCTAGTTGGATTGTTTAACCTTTAATAAATACATAAATTTGTTTTTAAATATTACTCTAATAATATGAATTCAAGTAAAATGAGACGTATTTTGTGTTGTAAACTTTATAAGGATATAAAGAACCGATATATAAAAATTAACAATTAGAAAAATGAGATTATTTTCAAATATACACATCACTGAAAGAAACCGTATGGCTTCCACTTGTGGATGGAACAATTGGATGTAAGCTTGAGCTTCATCCAAATTCATGAAGCCCATTTTTGTTAACTCAATGAATTATTACACAATACAAAGTGCATTTTCACACCTATGTGTTAGTATGACTTCTTATCTTGAATGATGGTATTATAACTTCGTTATTATGCATTCTTTTCAAGTTAGTAAATTATGAGCATATTGAAGAAGTTGCAGTTTTTTGGATCATTTATATTTCATTTGTTAGTGTTTGTGTATTTACATTGTCTTATATCATTGAACTAGGATTGTTTTACAAAAAAATGGTTTGTAGAGTTTCTCCACTACTATATCAAATTACCTAAGATGGTAAAGGAACTCAAGAAAAACATATTATCTAATGAGAAAATAAATAAAATATAGGAGTATATTGATTGCAACTATGAATAATGGTTCCACTATTACGAAACAAGACACTCTAAGGTTTTCCAGAGTTGAAATTCATACTAATTTTAGTAATATTCCAAATATTTTATGTCAAACACATTCTAGATGTTATATTGGTGAAGTCACATTCCACATGCACATAATTGTTTATAAACTACAATTTATTTTTCCATATGTATAGTTTCAAATTCATACTAATTATCCATAAAGTAATATATATTCTGCGAGGTTATCTTAGAGTTATTGACGTTGCAACAAATCAAGGTCATATTAATTTGGTTGCAAAATGGATGTTACTTAACTAATATATTTGAATAAATTATCATAGAAAGGAGTTGGAAACCAACCATAACTCTACACAATTAATAATTATACACGAGAAATTTGGAGCAAAGGTAGAATCCAAGTATAAAGTGAAAAATCTAAGAATGTATTAATATTGAAGGTTAATTTAAACCTCTAAGATTAGCACAAAACCAACTATCTACCAATAAAACACTTAAAATTATAAACTTAATTTACCATATTGAATTGTCACGCTACAAGTCCAACTATGCCTAAAAACTTAACCTTCCAAAACTTAGTCTACAAGATCTATTGTTATAAACAAAAACTAGAGAGAAGTGATTCAATCTTCTTGTGCATAGTTTCAGTGGGGGTGTTGATAATTAGTTTTTTCATATATATCTCTCTCATATTTAGAATATAGCACCAAATTATTACATGATTAATTTCCAAAATCTAGAACAAATACTAAAGTGTATTAATGGATTTCCTATTGAAGAAGCACTGCAAGCACAAATTTAAAAAATTTCAATGTTGGCCCCGTGCAACACATTAATTAATCTATAGGTATGGTTTTTTATTCTCAAATTGTTAATGGAAATCATTTTTGAGTATGGAAACCCTCCCACACCATCAATGCATGTGTTTAGTCTAGCCATGCCAAATTTCAGTCCAAGAAAGCAAAAACATTAAAAAATTCAACGTTGGCCATGTGCAACACATTGATTAATATATAGGTATGGTTTTTTATGCTTGAATTGTCAATGTCAGTAATGTTTGAGTCTAGAAACCATCCTACAGTGTCAGTGCATATGTGTAGTCTAACCATGATAAATTTCAGTCCAAGCAAACACAAATTAAAAAAAATTCAACATTGGCCCCATGTAGCACATTTATTAATCTACAGGCATGGTTTTTTATGCTTGAATTGTTAGTGTCAGTCATGTTTGAGTATGGAAACCCTCCCACAATGTGAATGCATGTGTCTAGTCTAACCATGCCAAATTTCAGTCCACGCAATCACAAATTTAAAAAATTTCAATGTTTCCCTATGCATTACATGATCAAGCATGCCATTTGCGTTAGCATGATAATTGTACATTGCCCTACTGAGATTCTCTTTATTTCGATATTAATTTAATATTTTCTAATGAACAGGGACAACCACGTGAAGGTGGAATATCTTTTGGCCCCTCCCCCCCCCCCTCACATCACTCTCAATTCCCCATAACTCGACAAAATCTTTGTAAAAAAAAATGTGTTTTTGGTCATACTTAAGAAGCAATGTCTCTAATTATAACATATGCCAACATATAGGAGAATGAAAAAAACACTAAGAAACAATTAATTTATATGTATCAATAAAATTGAATAATTCTATCACAATATTAAATCAAAGTATATAGAGTAGATGCATTAAGGCATACCTCATACACTTCAATGGACTTCATCATCTTCTTCATACAAGTTGTCATCTGTATCATCCGATCCATAGTCAACATTGTAAGTATTTTCCATATCATCATCGTCGTCGATGTTAGTTACGATCATCATGTCATCATCGATATCATCTTCATGGACATTGTCTGCTACATCATCTGATTCAATTAATTCTTGAAATGTTCTTCTAGAACATGATCATCTAACTCATGTTGATCATCTTGAACATCATCTTCTTCTTTGGCTCCCTCTTCATTACCTTCCTCTATGTTATACTTTACCGGACTTCCCCTTGGATCATGTCTCACAACAAATGACCAAATCCCTCTACTTGGAACCTCAGAGTAAAATACTTATTCACATTGGCTTGGAAGAACATAGGGCTTTGTTCCTAGCTCAAACAACCTTGTATTAACCATGGTAAATCCATTATCATGTTTAATAATAGTTTTATTGAGATCATGTTTATTCAATCCTAACTTGTAGCATTTGACAACGAAAAGAACTACTTTGAAGGAGTTAAAGTCACACTGAATAATATCTTCCAAATACCCATAGTATCAATTTTCTAAGAGTTCTGGATGTCTGCCACTTCGAGAGGAAACATTGGTCACCTTAAAGACTGCATATATCGCATAATATGATGTTTTCTCTGTTTCATCCAACTTGTTGATGCTATATTTATAGCCATTGCACCACATAGCCTTATGGTGTTTTACCTATAACAAGCCACACACGTAAAGATTACATCATGATCCATTTATGATTAAGTGCATGTTTATTCCCTCTAGGGAAAAATTCAATGTGTACATCAATATGTTTGCAAAAAAATAAAATAGTATGGTTGATTAATATGCTTTCCTGCTTATCTTTTAAACCATGTGCTAAATTGATTTCCCTTTGTGTAATATTGGTATCTCCATTGTGATGTGTTTCTTTAACCAATGAAGCCACACCTTCCCATGATATTCCATGACCAGATTGTTCACATCATTCAATCTATACCTTCATCCAATCAATATTGTTTACAATGTATAAATCAAGTCCATCCCACTCTCAACCAACTGTTTGATGAAAATGAAATTAAAATTCAATACAAATGTATATTCAGTTAACAAAGTATCAATTAGAGGAATTTTGGGGTCTAAAATGGGCCTCCTAAGGAAAATAATAAAATAATAGTTAAAATAATAAAATAATGGTTAAAATAATAAAATAATATT
>LPNX010517237.1:218509-304940 GCA_001517045.1 Pseudotsuga menziesii
ACACTTTTAATTGATGCATATTGAATATTAAAAATAGAATATGTATGATATATACATAAAAATCAACAGTCAAATGTATTATATTAATTAATCTCCACTAGCTAATAATTACCTTTTACCTTCCTCGATCTACCTTTTCCCTTCGGGTACTCCCCTTCAAAATTGTTATTGGAGTGAAGATCACAAATGTGACCTAAATTGATCTTTGATGCTAATTTAGGAAGATATTCACTAATATACATCATGTTTTGGTATACCTTATATCCATCATTCATAGAAACCTCAGGACATGCTCATTGTCTAACCAAACCCTTCAAAAATTTCAAGTGACTCTCAACCATCCACATGGACCTTGAGTCTATAGGTCCACACAATTCAATATCCTCAACTTGGTGTATGAGGTAGTGTTCTTCTGCATTTCACACATGAGACGAGGAATTTATCTTCTCCAATACTTTATATATTCTTTATGGATTTCTTTAGATGACAACCATCTACAAGTGATCAAACCAATCACGAGATTTAACAAAAAAAAACGTTATATTACGTAACATGAATTGGTTCTCAAAAATCAAGTATAAGTTCTACAATGAATTAAACAAACACTAAGCGCATGCTAAAAATCACTACTTACCTCATGTATATATTGTTACAATATGTTCTACCTCTTTCCCAAGATTATATATAACTTGTTTGACATTGGTGTCGAAGTTGTCTGGGAGAGGAAGAGGTAGAACATATTGTAACAATATACAAATAGTTTCATTTTTTTAACAAAAAGTAGACACAAAAATACCAACAATATCACTAGAATAAAAAAATATAGCAATAATTATATGCATACCATAATAATTACCTTCACGAAGATATGTTAATCATGGATTTTCACCACCACAAAATCACCTTTCTTTATTATGATATTCTTCATGTTCGAACAAAATCCGGTGGGAAATTTAATTTTTTGCATGATTTATTTTACAACATTACTTTGTTGCTCCGTTAACATCCATGGAAGTGAGTTTATATTAATTTGGTCTCCGTTGCTATGAAATTGAATGATGTCTTTCATTGCATGGTTGGATTCTTGAATGTCATTGCAAATTTTGACAATTTTTTCTTTCTCACTCCTTCCATCCAATATTCACCATAATGTTTCAGCCACATTTTTTCTAATATGAATTGTATCAAACATATGAGCAATTTGTTGGTGCTCATAGTAGGGAAAAATACTGAATTGCTTAGGATAGCTTTTCATTACTCGTGGAAGCCCATTAACGCCTTCATGATCATGAAGACCATCATGAATCATAATATATAAAGAAATTACAGAAATCAATGTCAATTACACTAAACAACACACAATAAACAATTTTTCATAACATTTCATATACGATGATTCATACGTAGCTTGAAGATTTCTATTATATTGCAACTTCCACAGGTGAGGTGTCATTCTCTGCGGTTTTAATGCAATCTCTTGCTTCCCATTGAACAAATGTTTTTTGGTAGTTGGATACCTATGATTCTTAGAGAGGAAGTTCCTATACTCATCAAACACCTCCTTTCCTAAACTTTTGGAACAACAAGATTTGATCTTAGGACCACAAACTGGACATGCAAATTTTTCCTTCGTCTGAAGACCTACATAAAGAGAAGGATTATCTATGTCAATTATAATTATATATAAAATGAATGGATTATTTAAAAAAACATGCGTGCATAATATATTAACTAGTTCATAAAAATAAATGCAATTAAAGTGGAACTTATAATTACAAACCACAAAAATGGGTTAACCCTTGGGAATCATGTATTATCTATACAAGCATTGCATGGAATTGAAATTGTCTTTGTCGTATTAGTATATATATGTCATACATAGTGATTCCATTCCATAACTTCAGTAGCTCGTTTGTAAGAGGTTCTATATATACATTAATATCTTTAACTTGGAACTTACCTAATTGATTTGAACATATAAAAATATATACTTATTACCAGGGATAATTTTAAGGAACCATACTTATTTAAAAGTGTAAAAATGTTGGCAAATCTTACCAATTCTTAAAACATCAACTATAAAATATTTGGTGATATTTTTATAAAAATATTTCAAAATCTAAGGCTTTTATATCATTTATATAATAATTTGGCGATTTTTAGGCTGAAAAAACTTTACCCCATCAAAATTAGGCGAAATAGGGCTTCAAAAAATGCAAATTGGCGAATCTTTTTTTGGAGAAAAACATGGAAAAATAGCCCATGTGCTAAATTTTTCCCCTAAAATTATCCTTGCTTATTACAACGATTTAGAAATATAAACCATGCACAAGAGACATATATATATATATATATATATATATATATATATATATATATANCACATACCTGGAATAATCATCGACAACATTATGTGATCCCTCTTTATTAATAACCATGGAGGAATTATATTGTTGATAACAAAAATAGGCCACACCGAGTAACCAAATCTCATCTCTACAAATGGATTGACACCATCTGGTACCAAAGAAATCCTAAGATTACGAGGTTCTTCTTTAAAATGAGGCCATTTTTCCTCCATATCTCTAAATGCAGAACCATATGCAATCATTCGAATAATGTCATCTTAACTTCTGTTCCATTCATGGTAATCCATAAATTGAGATATGTTTTTGCACTTGAATAGTCGTTGCAAATGTGGAATAATCGGAATATAATGAAGAAACTTGCAAGGCACCTTTTTTGTTATTTGATTTGTTTGATATCTACTGATATGACATTTCAAACATTTAATTTCAAATTCATTTTGATTATAATATATAACATGGTCATCGGGGCATGCATGAATTGCTTCATACTGCATTCCAATTTCTTTCATGATGGTAGATAAATCTCGATATGTGTAAAGTAAAATATTTGACGATGCTAAAAAATATTCATCTATCAAGATACAACAAATTAAAATAAAAATCTAGTTAATATAATATATAAACTATATTAATGAAACAGATTTCATCCAGATTAATTTGACTTATAAATTAACAATAATTTTATTAGACGAACAATGATAACCTTTAGCGCGATCATATATATGTGATGGAATATCTTACATACCTTAACATCCTTGTGACTGATGTGTTTGAAAGACCATTCATAACCTTCAAAGTTCATTTTCAACAAAATAGCAGAGAGAATATTTGTGTTGGAGCCCTCATAAATGGGTTCGTATGCCTTCTCAAGGAGAGGTAAACCACGAACACCATCAAAGTCATCATTTTCATGATCATAATCATCATCATCCATTATAACAATAAATGTATCATGGATCAATGTATTTGTACCATCATCTTCAACTATGTTATCAGTATAATCATCTTCTTCAGTAAAATCATTAATTTGTTCTCCATTATTCATAGCTCCATGTTCCTCCGGCACTTGTTTTGAAAGCACGTCCTCCGGAGGATATTTTGTAGGATGTATTTCCTTTATAATTACATGAAACCATCAATAGATATTAGTTAATATAAGAAATATTAAAATAATATATACATATACAAAAGCAATCAATATAAAAACATATATAATGAAAAACTTACAAATGGACGATATTCATGTCCTGCCTCAGCGTGTCCATGTTCCCTACAATGTCTTCTTGTTGTTTTAATATTTATTATTCTTATTTTAAAGTCCCTTCATTTACTACATGGACAATAGCATTTCCCACCACCCTTTCTTTCCGGCCCATCCCACAATCTAGAAAGAAATTGTTGATTTTGTTCGTCTGGATCATGAATATTTCTATTTGACATTTTCTCATAAAGAGCTTGAATGAAGATTATCGATCTTAAAAAATTAAGCTCCACACTTCACTATTTTAAATCACAAAAACAATTGAAATAGTTATGTATTCTTTTACGGAAAATAGTCCATGCGAAGAATATAATTTCTCCATACCGTCACTTGTATAGTCAACATGTCGAAATGTTACAATAATATATAGTTTTTAAAATTTAAAATTCGTCAGATATCCAACGTTATTACCATAGTTACCGTTATTATGGAATTGTCGGATATATGATGGGATCCCATTGGAAAATCGCCGGTAGTCGTCATATTTTGTACGGTCATTGGATATCAAACAATGCCATGTATCAATTAAAACAATTTGATCAAAATTCATAATTTTAAAAGTAAAATCCAACGACACAATCAATTTTGTCGGATTTTGGGTTCAAATTTTGTTGTGCATCCACACCATAACTCTGACACCTCCCTTTCTCACAGCCCCATCAAAATCCGTATTCCACAATCCCCTGGCATCCAACTCCATTCTCAATTCCTGTTCTTTTTTAGTCATTTGATAATTACTTTGTCTAAAAATATGAGGATTGTTTTCTTCGACTATTGGAAGATTATCCATGTCTTTTTTTCTGGGAAATATCATAATAAAATATAGAAGAACCAATATTTGTAAAATATTATCTAGTTTATTTTGGTTGCTTACCACATAAGCTAATTGTTTTTCTCTGTACAACCTCCTTTGATCACCAAACACTGGGATGGTGGAGTAAGACATGTCCATTTGTAATGTTCATTTCAATTTAGAAGCCCAAAATCTAGAATTCAACACCCCAAATTTAGGTGTGATATATGCTACTACCATATCCATAACAATACTCTTGGCAAGAATCTGGGTCAATGACACCACTAAACCTTTGATAAAGCCCAAACATATTACTTTCCTTGAATCAAAATAAAAAAGTTATTTATAAGTTCTTGTGATGTCTAAATCCAAGTCTTGTGATCTCTAACTACAAACTTTCGACCACAACTTTTGGTATAAGATTGTGAGAATATCCTGAATCCAAAATGGAATTATGAAGGACCATGTCATGAATATTTAAACTAACATAGAATGGTGGCACGTATTCCTCAGTATCTTAAATATTTGTACCAAAAAAAATAGTTGGAGCATCATCATGGAGTTCTAAAGTATTGGGTTGTTGCTCATCCTCTCCTTTTATGATTTTGGAAATCTAACTTTTATATCCAACGTTATTCAAACATTCACTGAAAGGAACTGAAATTTTGATCTTCGATATTTCATTTTTCAGGATGAAAGATGATTGAGGATTCTCCGGTTCTTTGACATTAGTATCTCTCTTAAGATGATACTTTTTAAGAAGTTATTTATTTTTTTGAATAGTTGTAGGTTGATCATTAGGATGTTTATTTGTCGATATATTAGTGCCACTATTCCTATGATTATACCTTTTTTGAAAATGAATCACTGCTTTTTGATAACCCTTTTGATATTGTTCTGATAATGTATCTTTAGATGACATGTCAGAATGTGATTGTTGGGAAAACCAATTGTATTCTTCTTTTGTCATATAAAATTGAGGTTCAAATTGATCAAATTGATGTATCTGATCTTCAAGCGATTCAATTTCTTCTTCAACAACATAATTTTATGGAAAAGGAGGCCTAATTTTTTGATCAATTGGATTCCTCTGGTCCATTTTCCTTATTTGAGGAATATGATCTCTCATATAGTTTGGATTCTTGATTTGGGGCTCTGGTGTGTTGTTAGATATATAGTAGTTGGGATACTTTTGTTCCTGAAATGTTCTTTGAGCTGACCCTTTACTATGAAATTAGCAGATGATGAGCCACCATTTGATGATCTCCCACTTTCAACAAATCCTGGGTATTTTGATTGACCAGTTCTATACCATGACAGAGTTAGCCATTCCTTGATGACCCAGAGCAGAGATCGTTATAATTCCCATGATATGTAGTAGCAACAATGTTTCTAGTGATTTTCATATTGGTTTCAAATAGTGCAGGTATATGACCCAGGTGATATTATGGTTTGTGCATGTGGATTTTGATGTTGCCTTGTTACCTATTTTAGCAGTGAGACTCAGTTGGTGTGGATTATATGTTGGAAATACTTTATCTTGGTCTACTTGGAATCTAAAGTATAAATAATCTAGTTGTTTTGACCAAGAGATTCTTTTGTATACTCACTGGCCTTGCCCTACTCTTAGTATGTATTTGGTCATTTCCCTTTAGGGGCATAGCTTTTTAGTCTTGGCATCATTTCCACTGTCTCCATCCATATGTTTCCCTCCCATGTTGATTTATTATCCTAGACTTGTGATTTAACTAGTAACATCTGAGACTTTCCCCACCTTCACCTCTATGTTGGAATAGGTATCCATGTATAAAATATGTCTCAGTGTTGGTTTATGTGATGTTTACCACAGGAAATGTATACCTCTAGGTATTGAACACAAGTAGTCTTACCAAAGAGAGTGTTTTTAGACACTAAGGCATTGGAGCTTAAAGTTATTCTAAATGGATGCCATGCCAGCAAAATAAAAGTGTCTCTAGACACTATTGGAAATACAAAAATAAAACTATTCAGTTTCCAAGAGATGAGCACTCATCCAATGTATGGTGTAAGGATCATTTATCCCCACAGGGTATCAGGGTGAGGCAATCCCCTCAAGGCTAATCCTTTGTCATTTTCTAGAAGTCCAGAAGGATTTCCAAGGAACTTGCTCTTAGAGGCTAGTAAGTTATAAATGAAAAATAAAGTTGATGGCTAGAGGATGAGCACTCATTCTTTGTATAATGTATGGCTAATTCGGCCCCACAGGGAAACGGGGAGAGACTGGCCCAAAAAGGTCATGTCTTTGTCATTATCTGGAATCCTGGAAGGCTTACCAGGGAACCTTCCTTTACAGGTCAACTAGTATAATAAATGTTGAGCACATAAAGTATGAAAAAGGTTTATTGTCTAGATTCTAGTGGAGCTTTCTCATCATTCCACCCATTTGTGAGACATTGACATGCCCTATTGTTCACCTAGTCCAACTTATGTGTTATGTGGATCCCCTTGTCCTTTATCCTAGGTGCTTACAGTGTTGAGTTATCAAGTCATCCCTTTCCCTTACCTGTTGTTTATCATCCCTTCACCCTTGACTATCAAAAGGGATGGATCTATAAATGAGTATACACTAGAGATTATTGTTTTGAAGCAACGAATCATTTTAATTTGGATTATTATATATGTATTGTGCTTATACTTTCCAACTAAATAAAATCATACTAGAGAATAACTTCTAGCATAGATAATTGAGCATGCAAGTCCATTTGTACCTTGCAGTATCATAATTTAGCACTTGGGTCATCAATTGATAAGTCTTGACTTGGTCAACCCAGTGTTGGTCAGACCATGAGCAAGGTCCAGGATGAGTTATAGACATATGTTTATGGATGATTATTATTTATGAATCTAAAAGTGTCCATTAGACATGTTCATGATTCATATGGTGATTTGTTATGGTGGCTTGTATTATTTCCATGATTATCATCATTTACAGGCTTTATTATTATTATTATTATGGTTCTGACATGGATGGGGCCTCTAGTGTACCTTTGTGATGGACATATTATGTATGAGTACTCATTCCTAGTTTATTTAGACATTATGAGTCCATTGGTGTAGTTGTTTTTTAGTTTCATACAGTTACAATTTTACAACAGTTTTGCCTGGGAAATATGAAAATAAAACACAATGTGGAAAAAATTAATATCTCCTAGGGTGCTAAAGGAAATCTTGGGGTGCATCCAGTTGATTGTACCATACTACCATGGTCCCATGTCCATCCATGTAGTCATTTGGCCTTAGGTTTTGGTCCCCTGTGAGATATTGGTTGTTTTATGTTCCCAAGGCAACATTTTAATAGTAAAAAATGGCTAATGAGGAAATCAATTTGGGAAATTGAGGAAAAGTATTGGCATGGAATTGGTCTAAGGTGCAGTTTTTGGGTCACCTTCATCATTCTGCATCAGCTTCACTTCACTCGGTGTCCACACATTTTTTATTTATGCAGTTTGAGGGTGTTTTGATGTATTTTGAGGGAGATCCCCTCGTGATTTTTATCACTCCTTTATATTATTTTCCACCACACCTTGTTATTGTGCCATGGGGCCATGCTAGTGAAGGATAACATACCCTCATATCCCCCACCATGTGCTACTTTGTGGTCGTTAGTCATATTTTATGTGGTGCGCCCCTACATTGGGAAATTCTAGTGATGCACCCCCTTCTATTTGTGAGTTTATCGATGTGAGATGTATCCGGCTAATATTAGCTATAGATTAGGATGATTTTATCTTATGATCTTGAACCTTGATCCTTTTGGATCTAGGTATTATGTACTTGAGAGATCTATATATTGAGATGCTCTCTCATTTGTAAAGGGACTTTTGGCTCTGGAAATATTGAATACAATTTGTTTTTTGCTGAAATCTCTTGGGAGATTTGTAAATGTCGTGGGTGTTATTATTATGCCTGTTACTTAGACATTTCAGTGGATATTGTATGCAAACACTATTGTTTTGTGAGGTATGTACCAATGTTTTTGCAGGTAGAGAATTGGAGGAGGAGATTGCTATAGAAATTCGCATCATCTTTCAGCCAAATCAGCTCGTGTTTCAAGGAGTGATCAATTGTTACTTAGTGCATTGAATATTTCTCTATGGATGACATACATATCTTATATTTTTCATTAGTTAACAATTATGACTTCGGTAGATTCATTTTGTAGATGGAGAAGAGGGGGCACACTTCCTCACTTGGGGGAATTTTTCCTTCATTGCACATCGAATCTTTCTTGAAATTGTAACTAAGTGAAAAGATCATCAACATCTAAGTCAGTTGCAAGTATTCTCAGGTACAATCTGCAAGGTAATTACTTTTTCATTATTTTTATCCAATTGTCAAACAAACACCCTTTCCTTAAAACCCTAGTTTTGTAGATATGGTAGATCCGATGAGTTTTTTATGAAGGCAATCAAAACCCACTTGGATATTAACGAATAAACCCTAGATCTCAAATTTCATAAAAAAATGGACTCCATTTTCCCTGGGATCTAGAACTGGTCACTCTAGGTGGGGGCACCCTTCTTAGGTGGGTGGCCATTTTTTTAGATCTACCAGATGGGTATGATTTAACCCACCTCAAAACCATAGATATGATCCTCAAGTACCCCAATCTAGTCATATTGTGCCCCAATCAACTATTTTGGGTCCACTTTTTCCACTTATACAAAAACCCTTGGTGGGTCCCTTTAGGGTTTTCATTTATTTGGCTAGATCTCACTATATTTACTTCCTTAGACTATTTGTGGTACAATCTCAATTAAATAGGGTTATTTTATATATTTACTAAGCCTCCCAAATTTATCACTAACCTCTATACCACACTAATTCCATAGATATAGTTTTATCCACTCATTATATCTCCTCTTTTATCCATTTCCAAACCCTAGGAGTGTTTTGAGTAGGTGCACTAGCCCTCTTAGGATAGTAGGGTCTCCCCCTTGATATTTCTTCAGTTTGATATAAATAGACAAGAGCCCATCCAGTGTGACAATTACCCTTTACCCATAGTGGACGAGGCCCTTGCAGTGTCATCGGTTAGCTACCTTACCTCTACCATCCCAGATATGATATCTCAAGTGGGTAGATACACTTTTTGTGATAGCATTATGGTTCTCTGACAATGGGTATTTTCTAGAGAGAGTCTATCTACGAATTTTTCCATTATTCTCATCATTATATCAATTTGGCATATGTTGGCAGGCATTTTGGGGTAAGTTAGTTGTGCAACATCGCAGATGCTACGCAAGGTCAAAGATACCGCGCAATGTGGAAAACGACGTGCAATTCAAAATTATAATATTTTATGTAATTTTGGTCATATTTTTGTAGTTTTTGACCGCATTATGTGGATTGTGGTCATTATTTGTAGTTTCGGTTAAGAAGTAGTTAGAAATTTGGTTAAGTGGATCACCGATGTAAAGGAGCAAGCCTATAAGTTGATGTAGAATTGCAAGTGTTAAGTCTTCTCATTTCTTACTTCTTGGCACTGCTTAGACACTATTTTTCGGTTGGTTTCTTATGCATACATCTGAGTTTTATCTGTGTATGTGAATGGAAGAACTATTTTGGAGAATATGTGTTTTGTTGCGAAGGCTAATATGACATGACAGAGGTTGAGTAGAATCATTGTGTGTTTTATTTTTTCTTGTTTTCATTTTTTCTGAGATCCAAATATGAATGCAATGTGTATCTGCAATATGCATCTGTAAATGATGCGATATTTATATGCTTTAAATGATGTTATACTATTATATCTATTTGCACATCTATGTTTTGATGCGATTCAGTTATGTTAAAGCGATCTACTGAATGATGATATGATTATGTTAATACATAATCTGAATGATGATATGATTATGTTAATAAATAATCTGAATGATTAGATATATGGAATAATGTTGTGCTAAGCTAATAGTTAGACACATGTTCCTCCTTCATACTGTGGAAACTTGGTTCTATCATCTCTCCCTCGAACATCTTGGGTGAGACTTCATCTGCTCTGCAGGTGTTTTCATAT
This sequence comes from Pseudotsuga menziesii, assembly GCA_001517045.1. Lineage (NCBI taxonomy): Eukaryota > Viridiplantae > Streptophyta > Pinopsida > Pinales > Pinaceae > Pseudotsuga > Pseudotsuga menziesii. The sequence continues at coordinate 228,988 of LPNX010517237.1, forward strand.
GGGGTAAGACCTGTCTGGGCCGGTGCTTAAGGAGATCACAGTGGTTTGGGTGTCAACAGAGAGAGGACCCCTGTCGGCTAGTTTTGTGTCAAAAAATGGTTCCTTTTTTGGGACCTTAGTACGAAGAGGAGGGAGGACATGTTGTGGCATCTGACAAGACCGAAAATCTAAGATTGGTTTCACCAAAAGATATAGGATTTTGTTGAGAAAGAAAATAAGAACCCTGGACTAACAATGAATAAGTGGATGGAAGAGTATATGCACGATGGTCCACATGAGTAATTTTTCTCTGAATTTTTGATCATTTTGTATGAGTGGTTGGCACGATTGACCTATCGCAAGACAAATTTCGAAGGAGGTGAACCAACATTTTCAGACCTAAGAATTGTTCCAGGAGTTGCAGGAGGTAGATAATAAAGCATCAAGGGTTGCTAAAGTATGGCTTGATAGTATCTTAGAAGGCTATATCACTGAGTTTGTGGTCGACACAACTAAATCCTATAGCAAAGTAGAAATGGATTTTTTCAATGGACCAAGAGGTAGGTTCCTGTTGTCTTTGCAACTTACTATTAATATGCTCATTTGCGAAAAAGGCATATTGAAGATAAACTCTGCTGAGTAGAAACTACAGTGTGCGAAGGCTGTGGGTATTGCCAAGATGGGGGTTGGATGGAATGATATGGGGTAGATGGATGGAAGTTATGACGGGACTGTGAGGGAATCCGAGGAAGGAAGTGGTCTTACAAGAGGAGGAGCAAGGTTTTAGCAAGAGAAGAGGTAGAGGATAGGAGAGAGTCCTAATGCGACCGAGACGCGAGGCCACGAAGGAATACCATGCAGAATAAAGAGACCCTACAACTACAAAGGAGACGACCAAGCTATGCCTGAGCCCAAGGAAAGGTCGACCTAGAGTGACATTGTACCCACACCTCTGTGCACTGGGCCATACTCAGGAAGAAACATGAGTTTGATACCATCGTGTTTGACGTATCAACAACTATAGGAAGAAGGCCCAGGATGGCAGGCGATGATGCAAAGTTACCCCTATTCCATGGAAATGGGACTGATGATCTCGAGCAATACTGGTTCTTATGTGAAGTTGTATGGACTGTCAAATAAACTATGAATAATGAGGTCAAGAAAGGTCAATTGGCGTCGACCCTTGGAGGTCGTGCACTTGATTGGTTCATGAAATTTGTATAAGTCCCTACAAGGGCTCCATCGAAAACATTGGCTAAAGTTAGAAAAGGACTGATCGAAGAATTCAGAAAATCAAAATCTGAGGTGCAATACATCACAAAACTGAAGGAGATTGAGCAGTATCCAAATGAAACTATTTGGGATTTTGATCAAAGGTATAAGATGCTAATGGCAAGAGTCAGCTTTGAGATGAGCGATATTTAGCATAAGGAATGGTTCATCGTGGAGTTCCTATCTCATATTTGACTTCCATTGATGCATCAAAATATTGTGACACAGAGTGAGGATCTGGAGATTGCAATGAAGTTGGAGGCTTCACCGGTTGGCGAGAATGCAATCGGCATGACTCAAATCCAGGCACAGTTGGCGAACTTAACGCTCGAGTTGCAAGATATCAAGAAAGGAAAATAGCATCATGAGGAAGTATGCTATACTCGATGTTGTGCAGATGGACATACTAAGGATAATTGTCCATATTTCCAAAACTACCTGTTATCAGGAGCGCCAAACCCATTAAGTTGTGGAAGTATGCCATGGTGCCAAATTTTTCAAGTTTATGGGCATCGACATGAAGATTTTGGATATATGCAGAAGATGGTCACAAAGCCGATGAATTTATATTGCACATTTTGTCGGTATGTTGGGCATGAAGATAAGGATTGTCTCCCATATGATCTGCTCCAGGATAGAACAATGGACATGTACTATGTAAAAGGAGAGGACCATCGAATAGTAAAGCAATTGCAACTGTAGCCGCAGGTGGTACATCCGCCACCCCAACCGTATTTCATATCACAGATGTAGTTTGTACCACAACCACAATTACAACCGGATTTTGTGCCACAACCGTAGTATAATCAGATGCAGAATATGGATTTCCAGTAGCCACATTACGTTCAGATTGCATAGTATGTTTAGCAACAATCGAATCCCCCACAATAACAATTCAATCAACTGCAATATCAACAACAAGGAGTATTCTAAGGAGGACAAGGTGGAGGCTTTGGTCGAGGAGGAGGATGAGGTCGCGGACCAGTGAAATGTTATAATTGTGGAGTGCTGGGACATTATTAGAGATATTTCCCACAGTTGCAAGCACAATTTACTTATTGTATCGTTGTTGATCACATTGTCAAGAACTTCCCATAGCTGACCGTGAAGTGGTAGAAAGGGAATGTTCCATAGTTGCAGAACCAAAATCAGAATTAATTGCACAATCAAAATCAGTTGCAGAACTAGAATCAGCTTCAGAATAAGAACCTGAATGCAAATCAGAATGTGAATCGACCTTTGAATCCATCGATGAACCAGAATCGGGGATTGAGTGTTGTGACAATTTCAGCAGAACCAAGAATGCAAGATGTTGATGTTGTTGCCATTACTCATGGAGGTGCGACGATGGGGGACGATGGCTCGCGTCCACAAATTTGGCTGGTTGGGAAGAAGAAGGTGCAATTTGATATCGATGATGAAAGAGACACATTATTTGAAGCACATGATGTGATCGGAAGAAATCCCTCTAAGTTACTTGTTTATGAAATTCCCACTGCTTTTGATTCCACTTCAGTAGCAGGACCATTGGGACAACATGGTACCTTGCAGAACTTCTTTGAAAGTTTCTTGTCGCTGGCAAGAGATCTCAATGCTCTTGCCAAGATTGACAGTCTATTGCATCAACCGGATAAGGGAGAAAAAGATTCCGTGATGAACTCTTTACATAAGAAAAAGACAGGAAAGGATATGCGCATGAATATTCAGATTGGGGGCTATGGGGTAGATTCAGTCATTCTGGATCTAGGATCAGAGGTCAATTTTCTAACAAGGAATACATGGAAAAATATGGGGAGCCCTCAATTGGTTTGGTCCCCTGTACAACTGTGAATGGATAACCAGGCCAGAGTAACGCCGATTGGGGGAGTTTTGTGCCTTGTCATGGAAGTTGAAGGGATGAAGACTTATATTGATTTTGATGTTATTGATGTTGTTGATGGTGGAGGATATTATCTCACGTTGTTGTGGATTGGATGGGACAGTGATAGCTTGGTAGTGATTAATTTTAAGAAGTGCCTGATGACCTTTGAAAATCAAGACATCAGATTCATAACTTTGATGGATCCAACTAAAGGGTGATGCTATGTTGAATTGGTAAGGGATGAAGCTATAAAAGGATGGGATCATGCATATAACATCTCATAGGATTACATCCATATGATAGTCGATGGTGAGCTCAGTTGGAATAGCTCCAGCTATACATCTTCTAACTCTGAGGATGCATTAGAGAATTAGCAAAATCTCATGCATGAGGTAACGCTAAGAAAGTGTGGCCTGATTACGTAGTCATTGTGTCGATTCATGACTAAGACTATTGAATTACCAGTATATGAAGGAATTCCTGAATTTTCTAAATTTCTATTGGCATTTGAACATAAGGTGTCAAAACCATAGCGGTTGTTGGAATTGAAAGAAGCACTAAAGGCTACTCCAGCACGTTGGTGGGTGACCCATAAGAATTCGATCACTAGTTGGTCGTAGTGTCGAATATTTATGACAGTTCACTTTGGTGATGCAGAAGTGTACCACGTTGGAAGGTAAGATGGGAGGAATAACCCTGGTGATCATGTGATTGAGTGTCATACCTTGTGGGCATCACGACCAAAGGATGAGTGGGTCCATGCATTAATCCACACATTGGATGAGATGCCATGATCATTATATGTATCAGCCGAGTTGCACAGAGAGATTACTACTTGGGAAGAGTTGACGGTATCTTTTACTCACACCTTTAGTTTCACAGATACCAATCCAACTATTCATGATGCACTCTAGCACATCTGTGACATTGTTCTGAAGGTAGTACTAGTTGCATATCTGGTGGATTTGCATGAGAAATGTTTAATGTAGTCAATGATGGAATGCTATAATGTGACTGGAGGAGCTGAGGATGGTGATGATTCATAGAACATCAATATTCTGGAAAAAAAAGGGAGTCGGGATGTCGCAACACTTGACATACCAACGGATCCAATGAATGAGCCATTAAAGAATAGGAAGGTCAACATTGGGACAGAGGAGAACCAAAGTTTTCAAATGTTGGGGACTATTGGGACGAAGAGAACATGGCGAAGATCACGGATATGTTGCATGAATTCCAATATTTGTTTCCTACGGATTTTTTTGATATGAAGGGAATACTAGGATATTTAGGGGAAATGAAGATCCCACTGAAACCATATGCGAAACCAGTAAAGCAGTGGTTGTATCACTTGAAATTGTGATATAAGGAGAGGGTCAAAGATGAGCTTGACAGAATGCTAAAGGCTGGAATAATTGAGTTGGTTGAAGAATCAGAATGGATCAATCCTATGGTGGTCTAATATAAGAAGATATGTGAGGTTCATATTTATGTCGACCTTAGCAAATTGAATGACGCGTGTGTGCAAGATCCATTTTTGATACCATTCATTGATGAGGTGTTAGAAGGAGTGGGCAGTCAAGAAATGTATTCCTTCACAGATGGTTTTTCTAGCTATCACGAGATCAAGATTGCAAACACGGATCACCACAAGAAAACATTCATTACTAAATGGGGTTGTTTTTAGTACACTATGATTCTGTTTGGGCTGAAGAATGCACCTGCGATATTTTCCCAGGTTGTTGTCGCCACATTCAAGGATTTTATTCAAAATTTTCTGCAAGTTTATATGGATGAATGGAAAACTTATGGATTGATCAGAGACCATCTCGAAAACCTGCGACTGATGCTGGAGAGATGTCGACATAATCAGATCACACTGAACTCAAAGAAGTGTATTTTGTGTGCACCTTTTGGGATGTTGTTGGGACACATTGTTTGTAAGCAAGGACTATTGGTTGACCCCACAAAAATTGTGTTGATTTTGAGCTTGCCACTTCCTACAAATGTGATACTACCACAAGTTCATCCATGGTTATGCTACAATCATAGCTCCTATGGAGAGGTTGCTTAAGAAGGATGAGGTATTATAATGGAGTCAATAGTGTCAGGATAGTTTTGAGATGCTAAAGGCTAAGATGGATTCTGCACCAATACTAGTTTTTCGTTATTGGAATAGGGAGTTCCATGTCCATGTGGATGCATCATCAGTTGCGCTAGGAGTCATGTTGGCACATCCAGGAGAAGGAGATCTTGATCACCCAATTGTTTTCGCTATTTGGAAGCTATCATCTGCAGTGAAAAATTATACTACCATAGAGAGGGAAGGTCTGGCGATGGTATATGCACTATAGAAGTTTCGCCATTACTTATTGGGTGGTCATTTCAAAATGTTCACGGACCATTCTTCTTTGAAATACTTAGTCAATAAGCTTGTGTTGGGGGGGAAGATATGTCGTTGGCTACTTCTTTTTTAGGAGTTTGATTTTGAGATAATTGTGAAGATGGGTCACTTGAATGTTGGCTCAGATCATTTATCCCGAATTGAGATAGGTGAGGAACCAACAAACATTGAAGATGGATTTCCATATGCGCAGCTATTAAGAGTTGACATGGTTGATGATTACTATGACCAAATAATTCAGTTCTTGGTGGCAAGAACAACACCAAAAGAGCTTACTATAATTCAGAACAAGTAGTTGGTTGTTAAGGCCATGGATTTCCAGTTGATAGCTGGAAAACTCTATAAACTAGGACCAGATGATATCTTATGGTGATGTGTCCTACCACATGAACAAGGGAAGATATTGGCAGAGGCACATGTGAGAGTTGTTGGTGCACATTATGGAGGTTGTGCTACTACTAGGAAGGTGCTCTACGTAGGGCTTTGGTGGCCCACCCTTCATAATGATGTGATAGATTATGTGTGGACTTGTGATGTCTGTCAAAGAATTGGGAAACCGTCAATGAGGGATGAGATGCCGCTGGTACCTCAGGTGATGTTGCAGCCATTTGATAAATGGGATGTGGAATTTGTGGGACTAATCAACCCACTTGGAAATAGAACCAGTGTACGGTACATAATTACATCGACAGACTATTTGACAAGATGGGCGGAGGCCGCACCTGTTGTAGATTGCATCGTTGCAACAACAACAAGGTTTCTGTTTGACAACATTGTCACTCGGTTTAGGTGCCCAAGGATATTGATGAACGACCAAGGGAGTCACTTCATCAAACACACAATCAAGCCATTGACATAGGAGCTTCAGATACAACATATGAAGAGCACCCTGTATCATCCACAAGCAAATGGGATAGTGGAGGCGTTAAACAAGGTGTTGGAGCATGCACTTACAAAGGTATGTAATGCAAACTATGATGACTGGGATTTGAATATTCCAGCATTTTTGTGGGAATATCGTACCACTTGCAAAATATTGACAGGACATACACCATTCAAATTAGTGTATGGGAAAGGGAAATTCATGCCTATGGAGTACATTGTTCCAAGTTTGCGCATAGAGGCAGTGACATGCATAGATGATGAAGCAGCACTAGAAGAATGACTGGCGCAGTTGATACAACTCAAGGAAGACCTCTTTGTCGAAGGTTTTCACCAACACGTTGAGAAGGATTGACAAAAGGTATAGCATGATCGACATATTAAGCACAAACAATTTTAGCAAGGAGAACTAGTCCTGATGTATGACAGTAAGCTCGCCAAACATCCAGGTAAGTTATAGATGCATTGACTAGGTCCATACCTCATTAATTCCATTACTTCAGGAGGTGCAATACAACTATAGTAGTTAGATGGAACGATGCTGGAAAAGCTACTGAATGGTAGCAGACTGAAGCCCTACAGGACAGGCCCGGAGCTACGCGATGCTTGAGGTACTATGCGATGGAAAAAAATATATATTTGTTTCTGCATAAGATGTTAGTTAGGAGGATGGTGCACCAAGAGGAAGGGGGATGTGCAAGTAGTAGAGTTAGTATCATAGATTAGGAAGTCATGCTGTGATGGTCGCAAGGCTGTAAAATAGTCAAATCAGCAATAAATGTAGACAGTTAAAGCAGTTAACTGGTGGCGCTTGTTGAAGCAAAACGTATTTATGGTTTATTCTACTGTTGGATTGACAAAATCATCGATGAATTTGGATGATTAATGCATGATCTGGTCGAAATGATTAAAGACGATTTGGTCATGATGGAGGTGCAATTGACTTGGTGCTATATGAAGGGGTCAAATGTGGTCGACATTCACCATTGTGCAAGATTGAGTGTTGGTAGAGTTACAGAATTGTCACAGAGAATTGTGTTATGTGGTGTTTATTTGTCATGTTGCAAAGCAGAGTTTCATTGAGTTGAGTTGTGGGGATTGGGTGAGTTGCAGAGTGAAGTAAGGTCGAGTGCCCATTGAGCATTGTGGGGCACTGGTGCGGCATGTTGCGTGAGAAAGTCATGGTCAATATTTCTAGCAAGAGGGATTCACCAGTCGTCGGGGTCACTATTGAAGAGGAAGTTATAAGCATGCCGGTGGGATCCTCCTTATTTCCAAAGAAGAAGAAATGGGTGCAACAGCTTGTGACCCTAGTTCAGAAGAAGCGGTAGACTAGAACGACTGTGCGGGCATAGGAGGAGGCACCTGCATAGATGAGTCCATCAACTTTAGGGATTGTGGAATCATCAGCCCACGTAGGGGTGTCCACTGCAGACATCCCTGGGTATGTGCCTCCCACACGGCCTATTGCGAAGCCCCAGAAGATGACAAATAACCATAAATACCCATTGAAGATGTAGGTAATTTCGGAGGGCATGGTATGCACCATGAACATCATGCCTGTGATGATGAGAATGAAATATGATGATCAAGATATGCTTGTGTCGACAGAGATCATGAAGGGTCCTTATGTACCTATGGAAATGAACGAAGGCCTCCCTATATTGTGCATTCTGTTGAAGCTTGGAAATTCGCAGGCGGCAACAGTAAGGGATTCTCCCCAATCAATGTTCCCAACTAGCCCGTTGACTGTTTGGAATAGGGAATCCGTCCGGTTTGTGGTCCGGCTACCGTAGGTCAAGAAACAAAACAAAGGCTTTACCGGTTGCGGCCCGGCCCACCGAGTTTTTTGTATTTTGACTTTAAGAAATGAGATGCAAGTGCCTAACTAAATGCAGAGCGATCAAGATGCAGGGAGTGGTCACAATGTGATGCACAGGTTCTTACCTCTCATCTTATGCTCGCAAGCAACCAAATCAGATACAATAAGAAATAAACTAACTATCTAATCTATCCCTAGGGAGCAAGGTTATCATTCTGGGTGAGCAATACATCTTGCACATGCATTATGAAGAATCACAGATAGCTGATATTTCTTTCAAGACACATGAACACTTACAGATATTTAAATAACCAGATAGCCGATCATTTTATAACAACAATAATTGCTCACAGTGGGAAATATCAAAAAAAGATATAGAAGAACATTCAACAAGAACATAGGTTCAGGAAATTAAACATTCTCACAGCAAATGAAACACCACTGAAAACGAAATAGTTCCTCTTCAACATTATTCATTGAGTCACATTGATACATTCCATTCTACTCTCTCCAATAGGTAAAAAATTGCAGTTTCCTTTGCAAAACGAAGTAGTTCCTCTTACAAGCAAACATTTACAAAATTTTCCAAGGGAAAAAGCCCCATCTCAGTCCTACTTCCAAATATTTAAACTACAACTGCTGCCCTTTGAGCTTCCTCCCGGCGTGTGACGTTTCAGCATCTTCAACGTTTCAGCTTCCTCTTCTGGCCGTTTTTTCTTCCCAATCATTTTCTGTGAGCGTTTATATCCTGATCAGTAACCGATAAATCTTCCTAGTCGGTGCCTCTGTCATTCGTTTGTTTTGTCCTTTTCTCAGCTCCAGGTCGTTTCAACGGTCTATCGGATTCCTCCTGCAGACAATTTCGGTGCATTATTCGTTGAAATGAGATCTTAAACATTAAACTTTTCTACCCAGAATGGTAAATCCACAAGAAACTAGCCAGGTTCATTCGGACAAGGTCTCGATTAAGCTTTGGGTGGGCAAAAATATAAATCGGTGGTCGGCAAACTTCGGGCACCGGACGAGGAAAGATAAACCTGGCCGCAACGGTGGAACAGAAGGAGCTAACGTGGTGCGGAGGCGCGGGCTAGAAAACTTCACATCGGACATCGGAAAGGATAGGACATCGGAGGTTGAATGGTTCTTCCATCCGCAATGACGGATAAGGAAAGGGATGAAGACAAGCAACGAAAGTGGGGAAAGGCTTAGTCGAACGTCGGAAGACACCCCAATCGGAAGTTTAAAATATCTCTCCAGCCGCAACGACGGAGGATTTAGGGATACGTGCAAGTGGTCGAAGGCTAAAATGAATCGGGCGTCGGATGGGTTTAGACTTCGGATGAAGAAAAGATCTAGGAGCCGCAACGGCGGAGAGGCTGAGACTTTGCAGCTTCCGATTCAACAACAAAAAGAGGCCCGATTACAAGAAAACCTCAAGGATTTGAGCAGCGTTAACAACCAAAGTCATTTTCTTTGCAAAGGCCGCCCTGAAGAACAAAATTTTACTTCTCCACGGCCAGAAATCCACGACTTAACCGAAAATGAACATGGCATGAATAAACCTGCTGACATCCAATATTCAAAGTAAAACGAAAAGAAGATATGCCCGAGAGGCTCAAGCATTTAACGATCCAACCAAGCAAAAAAATGATGAGGAGGGGCCTAGAATTTAAATAAAAATAAATTTGGGGAGAACAGTTGCGGCAGCAACAACTGGCGATTACCTGGTGAACCTAGATCTCTGGGTGATTATACTTTGAGCAACAGACTGTTTAACCAGAATGCTTCTAATGAATTCTTCCAGCCATATGGATTCCTCGACCGACAGAAATGTGTACCTTAATCATTGATGATGGTCCATTTGGGGAAAGGGAAAACCGAGACCTTCAAGTCTAGACAACTATGTTGAGGCCAGAGTATGAGTTTCATTATTACCTCTGTTTTCTGGTAGCTAATAGCGTGGACACCACAGGATTGCAGCAGATGGTAAACAACAATATTCGTTTGTTCCTCATTCCCATGCCATTTTAACTCTTTTGTGCTTTTGGGCTTTTGTCCCTTTCATTTGAGTCTTTCTGTGCGCCTTTCTTACTGAATTTTAATTCAGGATCCTCTATCCCATAGTGTCCTTTTGTGTGAGTGGTATATTTTAAGCTTCAGTTCACGAACGGAGAGGATCTTTTGGCCTTAAGTACTTATGATTCAGCACCTGCTTTGATTTATGATGCTTTTATAGAAGTTTTGACTCTTTATTTGCCTTTTGGCGTTCGTTTCTTGGCATGGGATCATTTATATTTAATACACAGTTCACCTTGATTCTTCCCATGGGTCCTTTACTGTCGCTCCTTAGAACATTTTAAATGTGACGTGGATGGAGCCCTGACATAGTACTCCAGACTCTTGGAATCCGTTCTAATTCACAGGGGTTAAGCAGGAATTCAACGCACATAACATTTTATTAGAGAAAACTGTTAGGCTGGAAGAAATATTTTAGCAACACACAGGCTGACACTCAACATATTTGATATCCCCAACAAACCTTAATATCCTCCAGACAGCCGCAAGTTCATTCCTTTTATTGAAAAAACTTAAAATTAAATCAAAAGAAAACATGACTCGACAAAAACCACACAGCTCATTTATATACAAGGCAGACAAAAGAAAGAAACTCAAGAAAAGTAAGGCTTGAGAACCAAACCATTGACTGGCAAATTCTCCTGCCATCCCTGTAAATCTTGCAGTTTATAAGTAGCAGGGCCAAATTTGGCTACAATTTGAAAAGGGCCTACCCATAACTGCTGGAACTTGGTATGCTTTCCTTTCTCATCATGGGGGTGGTCCCATTTGAGGACTAAGTCTCCTACTTCAAAGTCTTTTGTCCCAACTTTATGCTTGTCAAACCATCTCTTAACTAACTCTTGCTGTTGTTTAAAACGTTCTCTAGCCTTGGATCTGGCCTCTTCTGCCTTCAGGAGATTATATATTCTTATTTGGAGAACCTCATCATCCGACCCCCTAGACTCTTGGGCTAGTATGGAAGCTGGTAGCATGATATTGGGAGGTAGGATAGCTTCCTTACCGTACACAAGGGTATAGGGTGACACACCTATTGCAGATTTGGGGGTGACTCTGTCAGCCCATAGGGCATTGGGTAAGGCTGAGTGCCAACTTCGTTGGTTTTCTATTACGGTCTTCTTCAGGATTCTAATAAGGTTTTTATTGGAGGATTCATCCAGGCCATTCCCTTGTGGATAGTAGTTAGCAGAATAATGTAATTTTATCCCTTTATCATGAGCAAATGCAGTCAATTTCATGGATTAAAAGTATTTAGAATTATCAAAAACTAACGAAACTGGAACTCCAAACCTGGTCATGATATGATCTTGTAGGAAGCCAATGACTTCATCTTCGTTTATCTTGCGCAGTGGGATAGCTTCGACCCAGCGGGTGAAATAATCAGTCGTGGTGAAGATGTACTTGTGTAGCAGGGAAGAATTTGGTTTTATATCTCCAATGATGTCCAATCCCCATTGTTCGAAAGGCTCCGTGATCATTACAGGCTTTAGAGGTGTTGCTGCTCTAGGTTGTCTTCCACCGCATCTTTGGCAAGTATCACATTTTCTGACGTGCGCATGTGCATCCCTGAAGAGCGTTGGCTAGTAATAAGCTCTGAGGACCTTATGGGCAGTAGTGTCCCCTAAATAATGTCCCCTAGCCGGACCATCGTGCAATTCAGACATTACTTTCTCAGCATCTTCTTTCTCCAAGCATCTCAGGAGGACTCCATCGTAGTTTTTTCTGAATAATACGCCTTCCACGATTTGGTAGGAAGCTGATTTTAGACGCAGAGCTCTTCTTTGTTTGGAATTCCAATGTTCTGGCAGGAGCCCTGACTGCAAGTAATGTACAAGGTCTCTGTACCAAGACTCAGGAGCTGTGAATAAAGGGCAAACATCTATCACATGCAACTTAGCTTCATCTTCCCATGCTTGTTCTTCATTGTTTCTGCTCCTAGTCATCAGTTTGCATAAACCTTGACCTTTCACTATAGTGGCTGGCTTGAATTCAAGATCGTATTCTTGAAGGGCTGTTACCCAGTTGCCCCTTCTTTCTCCTAATTCTTTTTGAATGAGAAGGGATCTTACAGCTGGGTAAGGGACTATTACCTTGGTCCGATTTTTCAATATATAAGGCTTGAATTGCTTCACTGCCTTAAACACTGCGTATGCTTGCTTATCAATGGCTGGGTAGTTTAATTCAGCCCCTTGTAACCCAGTGCTCATGAAAGATATTGGGAATTCATCACCCGCATCCTCCTTTTGCGTAAGCACAGCTGCCAATGAATCATCGGACGCAAATGTATACATAATAAAGTCCTTATCAAAATCTGGACTTTTCAGAGAGGGCGCATGTGCAACAGCAATCTTGATTTTACTGAAAGCATTCTTTTCAGTTTCAGTCCACTTAAATTGTGCATTTTGCTTGACCATCTGCTGTAATGGTTTAACAGTCTGGGAAAAATCAGGCACAAACCTATGCACGAAATTTATTGTTCCCATGAAGGATTGCATTCCTTTTTTTATTATGGGGCATGGGGATTTGTTCAATGGCCTTAATTCTTTCTGGTTCTATAGATACACCTATCTTTGAAACTATATGCCCCAGTAACTTACCTTCTGTGACTGCAAATACGCACTTCTTAGGATTGAGGGAAATGCCATATTTTCGACAGCGCTCAAAAATTTGCTTTAAGTGGAAAGCGTGCTCCCCTCTTTTCTTTGAGAATATAGTGATGTCATCAAGGTATACCACCACACTTCGTCCAATCAGTCCGCGAAAATCTATGTCCATAGCTCTCTGAAATGTCGCTTCAGCATTAATTAGTCCAAAGGGCATCCTTCTATAGGCAAAAGTTCCCCATTTAGTTCTGAATGTGGTCTTCAATCTATCTTCCTCGGCTACCAACACTTGGTTATAGCCATAGAACCAGTCTAACAATGAAAACATTTCAGAACCAGAAACCATCTGTAGCAATTGCTCCATGGGAGGTACCGGATAGTTGTCTTTATCTGTGGCGCGGTTCAAGTTTCTGAAGTCCACGCACAGTCTGATTTCTCCCGATTTATTTCTGACCGGTACCAGATTAGACACCCACTCAGAGTGCCCGACTTTAAAAATAATCCCGGCGTCCAACAATTTCTTCACTTCGCTTTGAATCAGTGGCTCCAACTTGGGGTGCATCTTCCTTAACGGCTGCTGATATGGCTTGATGCCTGCTTTAATAGGGATGACATGCTTGATAATGCTGGTGTCGTAGGTCTTCAAATCTACATACGTCCATGAAAATATATCTTTGTACTGTTTAAACAGACTGAGGAACTTGTCTCTTTTCGCTGGTGAACAACATTTTGCTGAGGTTCATGAACTTGGGATCCGTTTCAGTCCCTAAGTTTATTAGCTCGAACTGTAGAGTCGAGCTGTGCGTCTTCACATTAGCGGGTCTTCTAAATTTTTCGTTCAATTCAAACATCTTCTCTAATGTTCTGACCCCTTTGGGAATGAAATTGTCATATTTCATTTCATCCTGATGTTCCTCATCGTCGATAATGGCCCCTTTAAAGGTCTCATCATTTGTCAAGCACTCGATTATTTGCTGATCATCGTCAAATACTCGCAAGTTGGTGATCATGTCGGGTACTGATGGCTTGAAAAGTAATTCAATAGAGCATTTGTTATTAGTGGGAACCAACCTGGCGGCTGATGTAGCTAGAAGATCAGCGACTGCATTTTTTATTCTTGGGATTGAAATAATGTTAAACGCATGAAAACATTTAAGCAACTCCCATACCTCGTTTTGGTAAGCTTTCAAATGAGGGGAAACACAATGTATTTGATTTCTTATTTGCTTCACAACTATTTTTGAGTCCCCAAAATTTTTTAAACTACTAACCTGTAGCTCAATTGCTTTCTTGAGTCCCTGCAGCAGTGCTTCATACTCAGCCGTATTGTTAGTACACTCAAACTCTAATCTATAGGACAGGAAGTGTTTATTTTTGTGTGGATCAATAAGGACGTAGTTGGCCCCTGACCCTTTTAATGTTTTCAAGCCGTCAAAAAATAAAGTCCAAAAAACATTATCTACTGAAAATGAATCTACTCCTACTGCTAAATCTACTATTTTACAGTCAATCTCACCAGCCCGAGAAAAACGAAGTAGATCAGGTTGGGTGTCAGATGTGTCGTTGGCCTCTTCCGCTTGATAATTCCCTGGTTCCAGTTCGAGAAAGTAGTTTCCCAACACAGATTCGACTGGTATATTCTTCTCATCCAATTGAGTAACATTGTACTTCATGTGAGGTTCTCTCAAAACCTTAATCTGATTGGGACTCCCTTTGTATGGAAACCAAAGATGTGACCAATCTGAGGCAAAATATCCATTCAACTTAGCTGACCAATCTCTGCTTAGGACCAGGCCGTAAGCGTCTGATATATCAGCCACCGCGATGTTAATAACTTGGCATACTCTGTCATCGGATGCTAGGCGGATTAGGACGTCTTCCATTTCACCAATTACCTTAACGTCTGTCCTATCCAATTGCACCACCCTCCACGTGGATGGCTTAGGATGCCCATTTATTTTCTTACATACTGATATGGGAATGACATTAATTGACGCTCCTGAGTCTACCAGACAATTGTGCACGTTAAGATTAAATATTTCGAACGTCAGGAGGAAAGGTGGATGTTTAGTTTTAGACTTACCTCCAGTGCTAGCTTCTCCAATTTCTTCTTCGTCCCGAGGCTGATTATCAGCGGGCAGCTTTTCTTCTGACGTTTCAAGTGCCTTCAACAACTTTTCTTTCTGCTGGGGTACTTTGCACATTTCAAACAGCGGGACATTTGCCTTTATCTTCTTTAAATCTTCACCAATGTCATATTCAATTTGTTGTTTAATGGACTGAGATTTATCAGAACTCACCTTCTCTTTGTTTGGCTTGGGAAACATTCTGTTTTGCTTGGGATCTTGGCTGGTAATAGCGAATTCCGGAACCTTATCAGCCAAGGATTTATCTTGAAATTTTTTCTTGATGTTTCTTTGCAGCCTTCTGATCTTTGGAAGTAAAAGACTGTCATCACTAATCGTCCCTTGGCTTCTAGTTGTCACGTTAGCTTCCCTGACATCCTTGTGTCCCTGAGTATTTTCATCTTCTGCATCGAGCAAGGAGACAGAATTCGATAATGCCATGGTCTCTTCTTCCTGTCCTTTTGTAGAGGTAGAAGCAACACTTTCTTTCTTTTCATCATCATCTTCCTCCGTTAACCTTGAATCCAACATCTGATTCATGACTAATGTCATTGAATTTATCCATTGCGGACAGTTCTTTTCGGAATGAGGTTGTTGGTGAAAGGTACAGAAATTTTCCATCCCTATCTCTGTTAGATTCATGGATGCAGTTTTCTGAGGAGGAGGTTGGGGTTGATTGCTGTCCTCTCTTTTCTTATAATATGGCTTGAAGAACTTTTGTGCTTCTTTTTCTTTTTCTAAGTCTATGATCTTATTAGACAGCTTTTGCATCATTTTAGCCATACTTTCGTAATCTACTGACCTTTCTTCCTTAAGCTTTGTGAACAATAAGGTTTTTCTTCCTGCACCTTTCTCTCCTGATTGTTCTGGATAGTCTTCAATGCTTTCTCTTTCCGCTTCCACCACTTCTGCCTCTTCATAGGGCTCTGTCAAAGTAGTCTTGGCCCTACCTTTTGCAAACATGGCCAAATCAGGGCCCAAAGCTGAAGTATAATATTCAATAAGTACTTTGTCTAAAGGCTTATCTGTTTCAGAGAAATTTTTAAGATATGCTGCAAACCTTTGTGTGAAACTGTGCACTTTTTCTTTTTTTTCTTTCTTTAATGCACACAGTCCTTTCATGAGGGCAGCATGAGTCTTTTGGACTGCGTACTTACTTCTGAACATTCTCTCAAAGGTATCCCAATATGGGATAGAGTTGGCGGGCAATCCAAAATACCACGAGGCCACAGCTCCTTTGAGGGTATGCAGGAAAAGTCTACACACCACATCTTCGTGTTCCCCAGCCTTCAGACCTTCTATCACCAAGTAGAAACTTTGTAGATGATCATCCACTAGGATCTTCTCATTTGGGTCAAATTTAGGCAGTAACTTCTCAAAGGCTTGAGGTAGGTCATGTAGAGGCGGGGTCAGATTTAGAGGTGATCTAGCTTTCCAAGCTGGCGGTGGATTTGGTGGATTAGGTGGAGGTTGATTTGCGTTAACGCCGGCCATGAGTTGAGGTGGAGAGTGCGGAGGGGAACCAACAGGAGTGTGAGGAGGTGAACCAACATGGGTGTGAACAGGAGAACTGTAAGGGGTGTCTCGGCCTACTTGGTTCAAAGGCAATTCAACTTCCTATAAGGCAGTTTCCACAAGTTCTTCCCAATCTCCAACCAACACTGAATCTTCTACTATAGGACGGTCTTTCTTCTTGTACTCTCTTCTAGGCAATTCGTGGATAATTGGCAACCCTCCAATCTTCTTTACATAAGCACGGGTATGTCTTCTCAGATCGTTAACAATTTCGTTGTGAACATGATATAGATGTTCTCTGTTTTCTTCTTCCGGAATCGGATTACGCGGTCCACTACTTTCAGAACTGTAACCAGCGGAATAATATCGGTAAAACGGGTTTCCTCGGTCAGCCATGCACTGGCGGCCCTCCTTCTAGTGCCAAAACTATTGAAGCCTGGAAATTCGCAGGCGGAAACAGTAAGGGATTCTCCCCAATAAACGTTCCCAACTAGCCCGTTGACTGTTTGGAATAGGGAATCCGTCAGGTTTGCGGTCCGGCTACTGTAGGTCAAGAAACAAAACAAAGGCTTTACCGGTTGCGGGCCGGCCCACCGATTTTTTTGTATTTTGACTTTAAGAAATGAGATGCAAGTGCCTAACTAAATGCAGAGCGATCAAGATGTAGGGAGCGGTCACAATGTGATGCGCAGGTTCTTACCTCTCGTCTTATGCTCGCAAGCAACCAAATCAGATACAATAAGAAATAAACTAACTATCTAATCTATCCCTAGGGAGCAAGGTTATCATTCTGGGTGAGCAATACATCTTGCACATGCATTATGAAGAATCACAGATAGCTGATATTTCTTTCCAGACACATGAACACTTACAGATATTTAAATAACCAGATAGCCGATCATTTTATAACAACAATAATTGCTCACAGTGGAAAATATCAAAAAAAGATACCGAAGAACATTCAACAAGAACATAGGTTCAGGAAATTAAACATTCTCACAGCAAATGAAACACCGCTGAAAACGAAATAGTTCCTCTTCAACATTATTCATTGAGTCGCATTGATACATTCCATTCTACTCTCTCCAACAGGTAAAAAATTGCAGTTTCCTTTGCAAAACAAAGTAGTTCCTCTTACAAGAAAACATTTACAAAATTTTCCAAGGAAAAAATCCCCATCTCAGTCCTACTTCCAAATATTTAAACTACAACTGCTGCCCCCTGAGCTGCCTCCCGGCTTGTGACGTTTCAGCATCTTCAACGTTTCAGCTTCCTCTTCTAGCCGTTTTGTCTTCCCAATCATTTTCTGTGAGCGTTTATATCCTGATCAGTAATCGATAAATCTTCCTAGTCGGTGCCTCTGTCATTCGTTTGTTTTGTCCTTTTCTCATCTCCAGGTCGTTTCAACGGTCTATCGGATTCCTCCTGCAGACAATTTCAGTGCATTATTCGTTGAAATGAGATCTTAAACATTAAAATTTTCTGCCCAGAATGGTAAATCCACAAGAAACTAGCCAAGTTCATCCAGACAAGGTCTCGATTAAGCTTTGGGCGGGCAAAAATATAAATCAGCGGTCGGCAAGCTTCGGGCACCGGACGAGGAAAGAGAAACCTGGCTGCAACGATGGAATAGAAGGAGCTAATGTGGTGTAGAGGCGCAGGCTAGAAAAATTCACATCGGACGTTGGAAAGGATAGGACATCGGAGGCTGAATGGTTCTTCCATTCACAATGACGGATAAGGCAAGGGCTGAAGACAAGCGACAGAAGTGGGGAAAGGCTTAGTCGGACATTGGAAGACACCCCAATTGAAAGTTTAAAAGATCTCTCCAGCCGCAACAGCGGAGGATTTAGGGCTACGTGCAAGTGGTCGAAGGCTAAAATGAATTGGGCGTCGGATGGGTTCAGAATTCAGACGAAGAAAAGATCTAGGAGCCGCAACGGCGGAGAGGCTGAGACTTTGCAGCTTCCGATTCAACAGCAAAAAGAGGCCCGATTACAAGAAAACCTCAAGGATTTGAGCAGCGTTAACAACCAAAGTCATTTTCTTCGCAAAGGCCGCCCTGAAGAACAAAATTTTACTTCTCCACGGCCAGAAATCCATGACTTAACCAAAAATGAACATGGCATGAATAAACCTGCTGACATCCAATCTTCAAAGTAAAACAAAAAGAAGATATGCCCGAGAGGCTCAAGCATTTAACGATCCAACAAAGCAAAAAAATGAGGAGGAGGGGCCCAGAATTTAAATAAAAATAAATTTGGGTAGAACAGTTTCGGCAGCAACACATTCCACAGGACTGGGTACGAGGTTTGTAAATATCCAGGTTGTTGGATCTTATCAACATGCCACACTTTGGGTGTTTGAATGAAGCAAATGCATTTACAAAGTATCTCTTAGCGTGCTTTCATGATAGGATTTTGTGGCTGGACCGACCGGTCACAGTCACCGTGGAGATCATTTCAGAGATCACAGATTTTCCCAAGGATGCACCTGAACCTTTGTAGTATTTCAAGGGGAAGGACAATAACAAGATGTTGGCCATAAGACTCAAGAATAAATATGGCTTACAGTGGGACAGATGGGCGTATCGTGTCAACAGCATAAATGATCCAATTTTCCGCATTGGAGTGCGAATCTTGGTAAGTAAGATAGTGAGGATGAACCACCTGAACTAGTACAAATTAGGAGTTATTTCATGCACAGAGTAGTGTGTGTAAGGATTACAGATGAATTGGTTGTTTTTTTAGTGAACCAGTTGACGGACGATGCATTGGTAGTCTAGGCAGGGAAGCGACCATTCGCATACAGTTGGCTACAGATTTCAATTGCGCTTGTGGCTTGGATGGAGCTAGATGATTATCAAGGGATGGATGTGGATGAAGTAAAATTTTTCAAGGGAGCATGCTACCAGAACCTCTGGTGGGTGAAGGAAGCTGACAGACTTAAGGACTGCACAATTCAGTTATGGATTTATTGGGAAGCGCTACAGGCTACAACTATGAAAGTTCTGTGATTGTCCGAGGAGATTGTGACGAAGTTCCAACAGATTGCTCAGTTTGTGATTAGCCCACACACCATTCATGTGTAGGAATAGAGTGACCCAGAGAAGCAGTGGTTACCGACACCATACAAGTTGTATGATGAAGAACTGGAGACAATTGTCGATGATTGGCCTGCAGCATAGAGAGAACCTGTCATCCTAGAAGAAGTATCGATGGGTCCACCAGGGGATGCACCAGTTGATTCGGTACCTGAGCCTAAGCGAAAGAGTCACCATGATTTAGATGATGAGTCATCATAGAGCCCCACTGAATCAAAAGCAGAGTGAGCATTTGAAGAATCAAGGACAAAGAAGCGACAAGAGCAGGGTGTGACAAGTAGTGCAACCCCAAGGATTGAGGTGGAGTTGAACCGGATCATTGCATCCATTACAACCGCAACATATGCGACAACTGAAGAAATGAAGAAACAAACAATGGAAGGATTTAGCGAGGTAAAAACTAGACTTGACTATTTAGTTGATGCAGTATTGAAGAAGGCACCAGAAGAACCAATTGTGCAGAACCTGGGCTCGATCAGAACTAGGACGCTAATTCGAAATGTGAAAATTCTGCCGCATGTGATCAAGACCAATAATGAGGATATGAATGCCTCCCTGGAGCATTTACAATATTTTTCCATAGACATAAATGCGTTGTCTACATAGAAATTAGTGCATATGCAAAGGGTCTCCAATCAGGAGTTGGTAGACAAGGAACAAAGTATCAGTGGCGAGTTGTTGCGATCACAGGAGAAAGAGGAAAAAAACAAGTAAAGAGGTTGAATAATTGAAGAAGGAACAAGAGTGGCTGATTGCAGAGAATGACAAGGCCATCGAGCAGTTGAAAAAGGAGCAGGATCAACTGCTGGTTGAGAAATTGCATCTCTGGTGGTCAACTGCAGTTGGAAGAGGTAGGTTTGGATTCCTGTCAACAAATATTTGAGATCACGACAGAGCTAGATGCAGTGGTGAAAGCAGCACAGATTGGGGTTGTTATTGCACAGTTGCAGCGAGGCAATGTGGACTTGTAGGAAATGGTACATCCAAACACACCACCAAAACAAGTAGTAGAGAGGAAAAGTTCCATGGAGGACTGGAAACATAGATATAAGAGATGGAACAAGAATCCAAAAAGGTCACTGAAGCAACTACACAATTTTGGGGTAGTGTAGTCTAGGATGAGAAATTGGAGCAATTGACCACGCAATTGTAGGAGGTTGAGGGAAGCTGGCTACATTGAAGACTTTGCTGAGAGACATTCCACTAGTTGTTCATATCACCAAGTCTATGGAGGTGTAGGAGTTACAACAACGCATTTTCAAAGTAAGGGAGCATCAACATAGGAGCAATACACAATTGGAGGAGTTCCAAGACATTGGAACGTAGCTTTCAGTTAAGGAAGTTTCTGCATTGCAGACAATTCAGGAAGTCCAAAAGGATGTCACTGCTAAGATCATGGAGCATCCATTAGCACATGATTTAACAGGAATCTGGGATATTGCTGAGAAGTTCAAAGATCAAGTCAAGGATATCACTCAATAGTACAAGGATTGCAAGCGAAAGATCAGTGAATACACCGTATCCAACTGACATGGCTCGAGGGTGATCCACAAGATTGTGTTGGGGGCCTGTTGGCAGACAGTTTTGGGGTAAGTTAGCTGTGCATCATTGCGGATGCTATGCAAGGTCAAAGATACTGCGCAAGGTGGAAACCGGTGCACAAGTTGGAATTATAATATTTTATGTATTTTTGGTCATGTTTTGTAGTTTTTGACCGCATTATGTGGATTTTGGTGATTATTTTGTAGTTTCAGTTAAGAAGTAGTTAGAAAGTTGGTTAATTGGACCACTAATGTAAAGTAGCAAGCCTATAAGTAGATGTAGAATTGCAAGTGTTAAGTCTTCTCACTTCTTACTTCTTGGCACTGCTTAGACATTATTTTTCGATTAGTTTCTTGCACATACATCTGGGTTTTATTTGTGTATGTGAACGGAAGAACTGTTTTGGAGAATCTATGTTTTTTTGTGAAGTGTAATATGACATGATGGAGGTTGATAAAAATCATTGTGTGTTTTCCTGTTTTCTCATATCCAAATATGAATACAATGTGTATCTGTGATATGGATCTGTAAATGATGCGATGTTTCTCTGCTTTAAATGATGTTATACTGTTAGGTTTGTTTGCACATCTATGTTTTGCTGTGATTCAGTTATGTTAATGATATCTACTGAATGATGATATGATTCTGTTAATACATAATCTGAATGATTAGATCTATGGAATAATGTTGCGCTGAGCTAATAATTAGACACATGGTCCTCCTTCATACTGCGGAAACTTGGCTTCGTCAGCTCTCCCTCGAACATCTCAGGTGAGACTTTATCTTCTCTGCAGGTGTTGCCGGACAAGGTAAAACCTGTGTGGACCGGTGCTTAGGGAGATTGTGGTGGTTTATGTGTCGACAAAGAGAGGACCGCTATCGACTGGTTTTGTGTCAACAACATCTATAGATTGAGAAATAGAAGAATGTCCTTCTTTAATTTTCTTTTTATTCATTTCTACTTTATGCTTCATTTTACCCAATGCCATAAGATTCACTTCTAATTCAACAACATCTTTCATCATGCCCTTTAGATTTGCATATTTTCTCTCCCTTAACAATAATGCAAAATCATTATCAAAAGATTTGGCATAATGAAGTTTTGAAGCTCCAACAGGGGGTTTAATATCAATTGGGATTGAATTATATAACTTCATGAATCTAGTAGAAAAATCCTGAGCAGATTCTATATTTTTCTTTTTCAGATTGTTATACCTAGTTAGGATCTACAAGGGGTTCTTCTGATCTTCCCACTTTTCAAGAAAAATTGTTTCAAATTCATTGAAATTATGTATACTCCTTTCCTGGAGCCCTTTGAACCATTTTGTGACTTCTTCAGAAACACTTTATGCTAGTAACCTCATTTTAACATCATCATCATCGACTTCCTCCAAATCTATAAAATCATTGAACTTATCTAAATATTGTTGTGCAGTAACACTTTCTTCCCCATCAAATAGGACAATTCTTTTAGCATAATTCTAAGGAAGATCATGTAATTGAGCATGTAGGGAAAGTGGGGAAAACCTAGTAGCCATGGATCTATGAGGTGTTTGAGGAGGACTTTGAGCTTGTGGATTTACTTTAACTATTTGAGAAGAATTACTGTCCTGGGAAATTTCAAGCTTTAGTACTTTATTTGTATGTGTTTTACTACAAAAATCCAAAGGATGGGTTTCTCCATAAATTTGTATGTTTTCCCAAAGAGAGTCTAACAAATAGGTTTGAAACTTTCGTTCATAAAAATTTGTTTTTATCAAAATTTGTTTCAAACTTTGTTCTAAAAAATAAATGCTCAAATTTCAACTTATACAAAGTATTTTCAAGGATGGTAGTCTCTCTTTTTGGTAAATAAAAGGATCTTTGAATTTGGGATGTACTTGCTTGTAACTTTTCTTTTCCCTTTCTAAGAGTTATTTCTGGATCTTGAACAATATTCGATGGGTTAGGATCTATATTCCTTCTTGTATATACTCTTCTCTAGGCTAGGTTTTCTCTAGTGGAATCACCTATCTTGATTAAATGTTGAAATATGTGAAGTCGCTAGAGAAACAAATCAACCAACTTAAACATCTGACTCATATTTGCTCACAAAAATCAGAGTTGAATCCTTATCATTCTTTCCTAGGGAAAATATCCTCTTTTTTCCTCATGAATAACTCCAAAAATTCTATCACTCATAAATTTCCTTTGGTTGTTGAAAGAAAATTTCAGAGGTAACCTCAAACCAATCTTTGTACTAAAAGGTATCCCTTTTAATCAAAGGATGATCCCTGTACATAACTAATTCTCAAGGTCACTACAACATTAATCTTTCTTCTTTGGTACGATGTCTATAATATTCAGATATAAATTATAACATGTTTTAAGTTGTAGTTGATAAGATTAGGAGAAAGAAACCATTGGGCATTGGAGTCATTAAGCAAAAAATATTCAGTTTGCAGACAAAGAGAAATAACAATTTCTAACACATAAGCAAGGTAGGAAAAAAAATTTAGTCATAAAATCCGTTGTAGGATGGTGTCAGAGTTTAAGAATAACAATCCATTACATAAGAACATCAGACTTTGGAAGAATTCTAATGTAACGTTAGATGAAAAATGTGAGCATTCAACTACATGTATTTGAAGCACCAAAGATGAATTCCAAACCATTTATTCTCAATTGAATACCAGAACACAACACATTTAATGGAATACTGAGATGAATATTACACATACACATGAGAAAGGATCATTGACTTTGAAATATCATCACATGAATTTCTGCTTCAGAAAAAAAAATTCAGCCTTTCAATTCTCTGCAAATTATATTGATAGCCAAAAATAAAGTTCACAATTGTCCCTTTCTTTTCTTGGGATACAACCCCCAATACATCATAAAATTCAAAAATATCTCCCAAAGCATAAAATTAACAAACTATCTATTAAAACAAAGTTCTTGTAACTAAAATTCTAATTTCTAGGAACAATAACTGCATTCTTTTTTTTAATAAAAATATTTGCATAACATGAAGAGTCCGCATGGTTTCTAGAATAGATAAATGAGCCGCTCCTTAGAAATACAACATATGTCTTTCATTGTTGTAATCTATACTTAGTCTTTCCGAATGTTTCCATGGCCTTCCACTGATGTTGGTCCGAGATGTCATAATCCATCATTTCTTTCATCAACACCTCCAATTCCACATATCAAGTATAAGATATAGGTGGCAAGCTTCTTTAAGTGATTAAGAACTGATCAAATATTTCAAATTTATCTGTTAACTTCTCATTGTTAACTTTCACATTCAACCATTTAGTTAAATCCTTGAACTTTGTGTGATCCATGTGATTATGTACCAAAAAATTATGATATTGCTCTTGAGAAAATAATTTTCCATCATTGTCCCAAAAATATGGGAGACCACTATCAACGAGCTTTTGACATAATATTTTAAAATATTTAACATGAAGAAGCATTTGATTTTTTTTTTCTTACACACCTTTAACATGCCTGTGTTTGCTGATAAATTTTATAGCCCACACAATAATAACAAGTCTATCTATAATCCCCATCTCTTGCATGTCTTCATAAGTCAAATTATTTAGGAAGTTGATGGAATTCCGAGTTGTATCCAAGGTCTCGTTAACTACTTTACATCTTTGGAAATCCATATCCACTATTAAACTTTTATCATTGACACAGTTCAAATAAGACCTGAATTTTGTAATTTCCACTGATAGTGCATCCCATATAAGATGTTTGCCCCCCTACAAAGGATATTTTCCTGTTATTTTATCTTTTAGCTCATTGAATTTCTTTTGCAACCGTTTATTTTCATTTAAAACCTTATTCTTTTCTTCAGTGTTTCGGGCCAAGTCTTGTTTGAGCTCCTGGTTTTCCTCTTTAAACTCTTTAATTTCTTCTTCCCTTAAATTAATCTATGACACATAAACTAATAATTCCTCTATAGGATATTCATTTATCATCTCTTCATTGTGAATAAAAGGTTGGTTCATCAATTCTTCTAACACTTCTTTCTCTTCTCTTTGCATTGCATTCAAAACTGAAATTTGTGATAATAATCCATACTTCTATGTTTCCCATGCTCGTTTTTCTTCTTATAAATTGAACTTTATTCCTCTGTAATCCATAATTTCCTAGTGGATTTTTTCCTTTTCTTGTTGCAATACAGTTAACTCAGTGGATTGAACATGATTTGTAGCAGGGAGCTTAAGTGTTTTGTTAATCTTTTGAATAGTATTTTCTTTCTCTTCAATTTTTTTTTGGATAATTTTGTATTGTATGTTTCAGTTCCCGGCACTATAAGACGTGTCTTCAATTTTTCAATTTGAATCAAATTCGATTTATTCTTGGCTTTCTCTTGTCTAAGCTAAATTTCCAATTTTTATATGACTAATTACAACTTTGTGATCTTCAAAGTAGATTGTAAAAGATCCGAGTAGAGCACATATCTAGTTTGCTGATGGAGTTAGATTTTATCAAGAACACTAATCTTGTCGAATCTCACTTCCATTTCTGATACACTTTCATCACTTACAACTGCAAATTTTAGGGTGTTTCTCTTTAAATCCTTAGTTGAAATTAATGGGAATTTTTGATCTCTCAACTTCCTCACCTGAGGAAATAGATTTTGTGTTTCATAAAAGGATTACTTCTTCTTTTCTGCATAACTTGAAATTAAATCAAACTTTGAATTGCATCGAGTGTCTGAATCTGTTTTCTCCTTATCTAAAAAAGAATAATGTTGTATATGTACATGATTTTTGTTGGAAAATAACGTTCTTCCTTGAATCACTTAAATTATGCTCATCTACAATAACTATTTCCCCTTGGGATTGTATCTTAATTCTCTTATTTGAAACTTCTTTGTTAACTTCCATATTATCAATATCTAAAATGGTCCTCTTATTGATTAGATCAGAATGACTAGGTGTTTGAACCATTAAAGTCAAATTATCTCCTTTTTCCATATCAATTTCTCTCACTTCTTGTTTTATTTTTTTCATGACTTTGTTCAAACCTTAATAGATTGGAAATCTTGTCCATACCTTCTATTAGTTTATGTTCAAAATATTTGTTCTTATTTTGTTGTCTCCTCTAAGAAATAACCTGATGTGGATCATAATTCATTTTTTCCATTTTCTGAAGATCCATAATTCCCAGTAATCTTTCAGCAATAGATAATGATGCTTTATTTTTTTAAATGAAGGGACCAATTTTGAGAGCAAATTTCACATTTTAAGACTTTTTGAAAGCACCAAAATGTTCTTCTTTTGAAAAAAACATTTTCCAAATGAATTCTAAGGAAAAAATTCTTGGTTTCAAGAAAGTCTGTAAATTATATGGTGCTCCAATTAAACTATAAACTTGAATAACAGTGAATTATTTATATAGAAACTAGTCACTTGTTCGAATTTATAATTTAAGTTGTAGCATATTCTTCATATATTCTCGGTACTCTAGGAAAATAAACATCAAAAATAATTATGTACACGTTTTCCATTATTATGTTGACACATTCAAACATAATAATCTGCTTAAGAATACCAAGAGAAAATATTGTGCCAAGGAAATGTAACTTCAATACGTTTTAGCATAAAAGCGTATTGATAAGATAACACTGATATCTAAAATATATCCATGTGGATAAATTCATCAACTAGGTGTGAATTGAATCAACTAAGAACTCGTCAAAGTTAAAACAACATACTAGGCTTGAATGTGACTCGGGTGAACCCATTCTCAAAATAAGACCAAACATGACCTCATTTACAAATTGATCATTATCACAACCTAATACTTGACTCAACAAGGATAAGACCAATTGAACATCTTCAAGAAAAATGTTGATATTTAAGGGTAAAGAAAGATTTTCAAGTGATTGACCGATTTTCAAAATTATTGACAAGAAACTATCTTTATCTTCAGGTTTACACTCTCTATATAATATGACAATAACTTCTTCATTAAAAGACTCGTAGTTTTCAAGAAAAATTTCAGGTAAACCCAAAACTTCGTGAACATTTTTTGCATTGACTTGACGAAGAATTTTGGTTTCCCTACTATTCATAATCATCTTTTCAGTTGGCAAATAGTTGAAGGCACACCATTCAACAAATTTCAGAAAATGTAGGGGTTTTTCAATGGAAAAATTATTAAAATTGAGCTCACAGGAATCTATGGACCAAGACAAAACTTACAGAAGATTCCACAAACAATTTACTCAAAAATGATATGAAACAATGCAATAAGGAGTTCATATGTATATTGCTTTCATTAATAAAAAGTAAAAATGGATAATTGCTACAATGCAGTACACTGACATTAATAGCCAGACAATTCGAATCCATGAGAGGAAATTTGAATTATTAACTCAATCTAGTGCATGGATAATTGTACATGTTTAAATCACTTTCAGAGCTTAACTAGTTATCTCCAGTTGTCTAATTCAGTCTCTCAATCAGTTATAATCAGTTAAACTATTCTAACTGATGTGGTAGGTGAGAAAAGGCACCTTCCCACATGAAGCCACGCAAATACTGGTGCTAACTAAACTGGAGGATATCTAACTAAATGTAACTGACTCATAACTAGGCTTGACTAGTCACCAGCTACCAACAACTGAAGGAGGTTGGTGCTGACACTCCTAGTGGCTCCTAAATTGTAGGGATTGATCTAGGAGACACCTAAACTTATGCATTCAAGTGTAATCAGTGGCAGTTAGCCTCAATCTATGTTCCCCACACTTTAGTGACGCGTACATGTGTCTCCATTAGGCCAAGTGGAACCAATGGTACTAGTGACTCAATAATGAATAAAAACACTCCTAGTTAGGCAGAATTGACGAGTTTGGACAAGGGAGGATTATAATCCTAACACCCTACCTGAATGCTAACTTGGAAAACTGTGACCCCTGGTAACTAAGATCAAATGTCACCCATTATAGCTAAAATGCAAAAAGTAACTGCTTAATATAGACAAGGAAACTGGGAAAACCTCATGGGAAAAATACCCCCCCTCAAACTAAGTAGGTAGAATCAGGATTCAAGCTTGTTATTTTGTGCACAGGTATTTTGGGGCCTGGAATGTGAACTTTTCCATCCAAACTAAATCATTTTGTTAGGAGGAATTTTCCTCTTTGAAGAAGAAGAATATGCTCAACTAAATCAGAAATATAGACAGTTGATGGATGAAAACTAGACCCATGTAGAACAACTGAAATCAACTGATGAGAGAGAAGAAGTGCTTGAGAATTCGAACCATGTGAGGAAAAACCAAGAAACTGATATATTTCAGCCTTGAACAGTAAACCATGCAAGGTAATATCATCTGCAAGTGTCCAGGAGAATGCAGAATGTCACCATTTTTACTAGTTAAGTGAGGAGATGAGCATGTGATCAAACACAAAGGTAGAGAATCCCTGGGACTATGGAGAGCGAATTATTGAGCTCCATAATATTATATATCTTCATAAATAACCAATGATTCACAAAATACAATATCAAAAACCTCATAAGAGGAAACTAACATCAAATCCCCAGCAGCAAGTTTGAAGAAGACTTGCGGTACTTGATTTGTCACACCAAAGTTGATGAGACCAGCTACAAGCATGACTGAAGGCTCTTGGAACTTAAAACTTGAACCAAATAATATCAGACCAGATCCAAATAAGATAATATCAGATCCAAATAATTTTATATCATATCCAAAAGTGTGGTCCAGTGAGATGGTAGATGCACAATTTTCTCCTTCTTCAAAATTCTTAGTATTTGTGCATGCAATCCTGTAGGAATTTGTTGGTAGCTCTAGATCAATAAGAGTGAATGGATCACTCCTACAATATGATCTTATTTCCAAAATATCCAAGGTATTACTTATCTATACGCTAGCAGAAACATTAGAGGGAGATAAATCGAATTCCTCTTCACTTTTTGAAGCAATCACTGGTAAATTTTGCACAAAATTTAAAGGAGAATCACTGGAGAATGTTTGCATAGAAGTGCAGCAGATTTTTTCTTCAATTTCACAGATTCAAATTTATTCTTATAGATTAGCCATATGAGATGATGGGATATCAGAGATCTCATAAATTTCTGGAGAAGCAGGAGAAGGATTCACTGCAAGGAAGCTTCCTTCAATTCGAATTGACTGTATAGAAGATTCTGCTTCTTCTTCATCTTGAACAACTTCATTAAAGAGAATAGAGGCCGATAATTTTGAATAAAGAAATCTTGTGGTTTTGGGTGTGATCTCCAAATTGATATTATGATCCTCATTGTGCTTGCCAAAGGTTTTATCCAATTTTGTCGAGAGATCCTTTGGGTATTCAACATATTTAACAAGGTAGCACAAGGTTGGAGAAAGGGCCAGACATATTGTTCCACAATATCTGTCACCATCATTTAGCCAGTCATTATCATCCTCATAAGACTCTTTACCAAGTATAATAGACACCTCATAGAGATATTGACTCTTTAGAGATGAATCATCTTCATCTTCCTTTCTGAATATCTTGTGGATGGTGTAAGAAGAGGAACTAATAATTTCAAATCCATATGAAGTTGTACCTGCAATTACACAAAAAAAACACAACAAGGTCGAACAGCCTACACTTTTGGATTTTGATTCACATTTGGCATAGTCAATCAAGCAAGCTTGATCAACAAGGTTTGGATTCCAGGAATTATGTGGTAAACTCTCTGCTTCTGGTGCAGAGCTGGAATGTTTTTGAGTTTTTTTACTCAAATTGCTTCATAGATCCAACATGAAACCTATAGAAGAATTGCCTGTCCTGCCAAGGCTCTAATACCATATTAAAATTGACCTCACAGGAATGTATGGACCAAGACAAAACTTACATAATATTCCACAAACAATTTACTCGGAAAATGATATGAAACAGTGCAATAAGGAGTTGCAGCTGTATATTTCTTTCATTAATCAAAAGTAAAAATGGATAATTGTTACAATGCAATACAATGACATTAATATCCAGACAATTCGAATCAATGAGAGGAAATTCGAAATGGTTAACTCAATCTGATTGCATGGATAACTAGACATGTCTAAATCACTATCGAAGCTTAACTAGCTATCTCTAGTTGTCTAATCTAGTCTCTCAATTAGTTATAATAAATTAAACTAGTCTAACTAATGTGGTAGGTGAGAAAATGTGCCTTCCCACATGAATCCATGCAAAGACTGGTGCTAACTGAACTAGAGGATGTCTAGTTGAATGTAACTGACTCATAACTAGGCTTGACTAGTCACCAACTACCAACAACTGAAGGAGGTTGGTGTCAGCACTCCCAGGGGCTCCTAAATTGTAGGGATTGGTCTAGGAGGTGCCTAAACTAATTCATGCAAGTGTAGTCAGTGGAAATTAGCCTCAATATATTTTCCCCACACTCTAGTGACTAGTACATGTGGCCCCATTAGGACAAGTGGACCCAATGGTACTAGTGACTCAATAATGACTAAAAAGACTCCTAAGTTAGGAAGAATTGACCAGTTTGGACAAGGGAGGATTATAATCCTAACAAAAATAGTATAGAAAAGAACTACAAACATTTAGTACGTTCCTTCCCTGTGAACGAATTTCCTCTAAATGTTCTTTTGACTGAGAAATGTTTCCTATGGATAAAAATGGGTCAAAAATGCTTCCCTCTCTGTTAATTATAAATTACTCTTTTTCATCCAAAACCCTACAAAGTAACACATATTCTTGACTTCTTCCCATGACGAAAGGACTTAGTAAAGTTTTTGGGGTTTATAGCTACCTGGAAAACAGAAGAATGTTTGGAATTGACCTTTGAACCTAGTCGAAGACAGAGGCTGGTGTGTTTTCGATGCTCCCATTTACCCACAACGTAAAAATAAAATAACCTTTTAATTTTTCCACACACTTTTATATTCCAAATAAGATGGTTTCATAACTATCGATAAGTTGTTTCTTTCTTATTACTTTTCCCATCAGACTTCACCATAATGCACCACGTGGAAGGGGGTATAAAATCCGCTACCTCCCTTTCACTTTAAATCCCTCACAACTTTGGGCTCTGGAATATGTAATAACCATCGATGACACCCACATTCAACCTTTTTCATTGATTTGATTTTCACGCTTTTATTTAATTTCGTTTGGCTCCTCTTTCTCCACCCTTGGTTTTACGACTAGGTCCCATGTTTGAGCATGCGTCCTCTACGTTCTTTATTCCCTTTAGCCCTTTAACATCCACCCTCGATCATAGCATAACATCACACAGACTTATTTCTTTTAGGAAATTTTCTCATATATCATTTGATCCCCCTCTTTAAGACTTTTAACTTCTCTTTTTGAAATTTCAGGAGCATGATTCCTGCCTACTTGATCCTATAGAAATTAAATGATTCCTACCTACTTGATCCATTCTCGGTATCATTCACAGATGAAGTATTGGAGAGCGCTAGAGGACAAGAAGTGTATTCGTTTACTAATGGATTCTCTAGCTACCATCAGATAAGGATTGCAAAGGAATATTGGTATAATATGGCCTTTGCAACAGAGTTGGGATGCTTCCAATACACGGTAATTCCTTTTGGACTAAAGAATTCCCCTGTTATTTTTTCTAGAATAGTAGTAGCTTCTTTTAAATATTTCATCCATAAATTCCTTGAAGTATATTTTTATGATTGGATGGTCTATGGGCTAGTTAAAAATCCAAATTGATAATATTAGAATGATGCTCGATCGGTATAGACAGTTTTAGATATATCTTAATTTGAAAAAGTGTATTTTTTGTGATCCTTTTGGTATCTTGCTGGGTCATGTGGTCTGTCGAGACGAAATATTGATGGACCCTTCCAAGATTGTGATTATTATTGTCCTACCCCCACCTACAACAGTTAAACAGTTGAGAACTACCTTGGGGCACACAAGGTATTATAGAAAATTTGTCCAGGGGTATGTCGAGGTTACAACTCCAATGGAGAAATTGCTGAAGAAATATGTTAAATTCCAATGGAATGAGTAGTGTCAAGAGAGTCTGGATGTTATTCAAGATAAGATTGTATTAGCGCCTATATTGGTATTTCTAGACTGGAAAAAATAATTTCATGTGCATGTTGATGCGTCATCTGTCACACTCAGCATCATACTTGCACGACTAGGTGAGGGTGCTCTTGATCACCCCATTGCATTTGCTAGTATAAAGTTGTCAATGACATTAAGGAATTATACCGCCACTGAGAGGGAAGGGTTTGTAATGGTATATGATCTCCACAAGTTTTGACATTATTTATTGGGAGGTCATTTTAAGATGTATACAGACCATTTTGCATTGAAATATTTGGTCAATAAGCCATTATTGGGGGGGATATCTGTTGATGGCTTACCCTATTCCAAGAGTTGATTTTGAGATTTTTGTTAAGCCAGGTTGACTAAATTCAGGACCTATCCATCTGTTGAAGTTAGAAAGTGGAGAAGAGCATGTTAGTCTCGATGATAGTCTAGTCAACGCACAACTTTTTGTGGTTAAGATGATTGATGATCACTACAGAGACATTGTACATCTCTTGACTATAGGATATACACCATAAGGATTCTATACAACACATAAGAAGCAATTAGTTGTAAAAGTCATAGGCTTCTATTTGATCATTGGGAAATTGTATAAGATGGGACCAGATGACATACTATGTTGTTGTGTCTTGGAACATGAGTGCCCATTGGTGCTGAATGAAGCACATGATAGTGTTGCAGGAGGCCACTATGCAGGAAAAGAAAAAATGCGTAAGATTTTACATGTAGGATTATGGTGGCCTACTCTACATGCAGATGCTAGAGACTATTGTTGCAAATGTGATATTTGTCAAAGAACTGGAAAAATCATGCGACAAAATGAAATGTCGCTCGTGCCATAAATAACTTTGTAGGCATTTGATAAATGGAATGTTGATTGTGTGGGTCACATTAACCCACCAAGAAAACAAACGAGTGCACGCTATATCGTTATTGCGCCAGACTACTTAACCAGATGGTACGAAGCAGCGCTAGTAAGAGATTGTATTGTTGTGACTACTGCAAGATTTTTATTATACCGTGTTGTGACCTGATTTGGATTCCGAAATATTTTGATAAGTGATCAAGGTACACATTTTTTGAATCATATGATTGACAAATTAACTGAGTAATTTCAGATTCAGCATCTGACGACAACGCCATATCGTGGCCATATTACCCACAAGCAAATGGTGTTGTCGAAGCGTTTAATAATATCTTGGAGAATGCATTGATGAAGATATGCAATATTCAAAGGGATTATTGCGATCATAAGATACTTGCGGTATTATGGGATTATCGCACAACCTGCAAAAAGTTGAAAGGAAAAACTCCATTCGGATTGGTTTATGGACAGGAGGTCGTCATGCCATTGGAATATATTATACTTAGTCTCAGAATTGTTGTGATCACTGAGATGAAAATTTTTGACGAGGTAGAAGAAATATTGACACAGCTAGTATAGTTAGAAGAAGATCGCTTTGTCATAGGCTATGATCAGCGTGTCGAGAAGGAGCAAAAGAAGTATTGGCACACCCGCCATATTAATTTTAAGTAGTTTCAGGTCGGTGACTTTTCCCTTTTATATGAAAGTAAATTTTTGAAGCATCCTTGTAAGATTTGATTGCACTGGTTGGGACCATATGTTGTCATTTGTATCACTAATGGGGGTGCAGTCTAGTTGCATAAGCTAGATGGTACACCCTTTAACGATTTGGTGAATAGAATTTGTCCAAAACCTTATCAGGATAGCTGGATTTCGCTCAACTAAAAAGATAAGTTCCTAATTTTTTTTTGAAGTTTTGTATATAAAGTTTTTGTCGCAAGTTCAAGATATGTCACAATAGAAATGTTGTCGTAGAATATGCATATCTCGCAAGAGAAATGCTATCGCAAGATGAAATTATGTCACAAGTGACAGTTAAATGACAATTAATTTAAGGTAACAGGAAATTTCGACAACATCCTTTTTTGTCACATCTGACATTAATGCATAATAAATACCTGCTGTCATGATTAGTGAAGTGATGGTTTGATTGGTGGTTTATTGGAATGATGGGAAATATTTCCCTATGTGAAAGAATTAGTTTCCACCTTTTCCATTTATTATAGACCCACGTGAGTGAATTACTTCCTGCATGCAGAAACCTATTTCATCTTTGCACCGAAGTTTGTTCACTCACTTGTATACAACTAACTAATTTCTTGAGCTGAGCTATCTGTATGCAACCCATTTTGAATATGAATCCATTTGATTGATAATTAAATACCTATGTAAAGCACCAACATGATTCATGGATATGGCATGGAGGTTTCCCCTACTATGCCCATTGTTGAAGAAGCTCCAGAAGTTTTGTTGCGACCATTGTCGGTCATTCCCCCAAGAAATAAGTGAATCGGTTGAGGAAATGTTCCTCAACAAAGAGTTAAAGATACCTATGATGCCAAATTATTAGGATCTGGGTCAACAAACTTGTTACCTCTATATATTCCCCTAAGGACAGATGATGCTCATCATATAACTATTCCCCAGTAACCATCCCTCTCTTTGTTGAAATCAAAGAGGTTCCTAAAATAATCCCTAAAGGCAAAGTTCAATGCCTGTGATCAAACCACAGAGCCAGTTACAAACTAAAGTTCACATCTTGGCTGAAATGAACCAAAAAAAAAAAAACTTATATCAGTTTGCATCGCCTTGTAAAGCAAGCAGAAAAGTATATATGAAAATTTGTATTTACCTAAGTATGGAAATAACGGATTACATTTGTAGTGTTTCCTCTCCACAAATAAATCACACCTTCTTCCTTGATTATCCTACCAAAACAATCAGTAATTCCTTGGTATGGCTCAGAAAGATGTCCATATTTCAACATTTCATCCTGGCTTTGTATCAATAGTTTGATACGCTCAAGAGGGGCATCTGCAGTTTTTAATACTGTAGCAGAAACCCTTCCCATCAGAAAATCCATCATAAAACCAGTAAAACCTTTTTCTGTCGGTGTTGGAATAAACACAGGTGAATGGCATGGGGACAAAGCTACATTGGTTCCATGAGAACCATGCAAAAATTCACTCCGCAAGCCACCAAAACTCTGGACAGGTGCTGACAGTGTTCGATCTCCACCATTTTGGAAATCCTGCTAGCTTGGTGTACTCCTTGAACCAAGATAAGTTTGACAAGACTTTGTCCATTCTTCCATTGAAACCTGGAAAAATTACTGTAATATTAGAAACCCGGAGAATTTAAGTTAGAATGAGGAAGATAATAGCAAAGCTGCATAATCCCTGTGCAGCATTATCTGTATCAGCTTTGATTAGATATGCTTGCCAAACGATCATGCACTGGTGTCTATATTGATTTGCAATATACTGAAAATTAATCAAAGACCATGTGGTACAGTACTGATTTCGTTTAGTTCTATATGTCTTCAAAGGTAAAGGGAGGCTGGTGGAGCATATGTAGATCTCAAATGCTAGATGAATATAAATATGTTGTATGCACCCTGTCCAAAAGAGATAAACTCATGACATGAGATTGCAGTAGTACAAGATTCTCTCATTCTTTTTCCAAATGGACATTAATAAAGCTGTTTTTCTTAGGTTTGTATTTTTTTGGAGTCCTCTTTTAATATATTTTGTTGGAAGCAAAGTATCAATTAAAAAAAATAACAACGACGTCTACTGGAAGTGAGATGAGAATTTCATTGTCCAGCTGGGAAGACATTCACTGATAGGATGAATATACAATTTCTATAACTGGGAAGACATTCACTATAGGATGAATATCCAATTGCGATCGATCTTGAAGTCATTTGCACCTACGTACCTGTTACAAAATCAGATAGAAGTCATAGTAGAGTGAATATATGAATTGATGATAGTTTAGCTCAATGAAATTTTGTTTTTAACTAGTATAGATTCATTTTAAATCTGATTAATTATTTAAAAATATTTAATTTTTTTAAAGGATACAATTTCTTAAGGTGTATTTTTTTTATATATTTAATCATATTTAACAATAAAAATCTCACTCACTATAAAAATTTTCACCAGCGTAGATCCAAATCCTAGGCTCTATCAAGAACCGAGAGAGATCAAATTGCCCTAGGTGCAAACCTCTTCTCAGTTATTGCACTCAAGGAGGTTTTCAGCTCAAGAGATTTGATCCCTCTCGGCGCTTATAGAGACTAGGATTTGGATCTATGCTGGTTGATATGGAAATCCCTGTGTAAAGCACCAACACCATTCATAAATATGGCATGGAGGTTCCCCCTACTATGCCCATTGTTGAAGAAGCTCCAAAAGTTTTGTTGCGACCATTGTCGGTCATTCCCCCAAGAAATAAGTGAATTAGTTGAGGAAATGTTCCTCAACAAAGAGTTAAAGATACCCACGATGCCAAATTATCAGGATCTGGGTCAACAACCTTGTTACCTCTATATATTCCCCTAAGGACAGATGATGCTCTTCATATAACTATTAGCAATAATACCAATTACCCGTTGTTCAAGCCATCCATCCCGAAGGGCTTCCATGTTACAACAGATATTCTGTCAAATCTAAAGAAGATGCAGGGATTCATAGACCATGATTTGTAGAAGTTTCCTGAACTCACCATGTCACGGTACGTGACCTATGTGCAAGAAATTGAATATGGACCTATTCACCTCATTGCAATGGAGTAGGCATAAGGACAAGAGAAGTGAGGAATATTCTCGTTGATGCACATGCACCATTTTGTTCGCACAACATAAGTCAATACATGCATTAAAAAATTCCTTGTGTATTTCCATGGAGGCTTCCTCTGTTGGGATCGATGAATTTCGGTGGATGTCAACCTATTAGCTTCAATCACTAAACTTCCTCTTGCATAGGTAAACCCATCTCCATTATTTTCTGGAAAGGAACATGACCTTGGCCTAATCAACCAAATGAAGGATAAATACAGCCTTTACAGAGATAAGAGATATGTCTCCATTTCCTCTATCAATGACATTGTTGTTCGGTTTGCAGCAAAATTATTATCAAGCAAGCTGCTCAGGAAGATGCAACTGAACCAGTGTACTGCCAAAACCATTGTTACAATAGAGTAGTGTGTTATGGGTGTCCAGATGAATAGGTTGACTTATCTATTAAATGATTTATTAGAAGATGCCACCGATGCTCGGGAGAAAGGTAATCCATTTACCTATTCGTGGTTATTAATTTTGATATCATTTGTTGCATGGTATGAACCAACAAACTACTAGGGAGTGGATGTGCATGTTCAATGTTGAGGGGGGAAATACTAGAAACTATGGTATGCAAAGGATAATCCACGCCGACAGAAAAACAATAACATTGGACTTTACCTACATGTTGATGCATTGAGGAATCACACTAGGAACCAAGCAAGGATTGTTCCTGAGAATTTCTAACAGTTTCGCAATATTATCATATTTTCTTTCGGGGCTCACCACATCTATCTATATCCACGGCAAGACCCTGAGAACCAATGGTTCACCACTAAATTTTGGCTAACATATGAATAAATTGAGATAATGTTTTGGTACTTGCCCGAAGAGTGGAGACAACCTGTCGCAGATGATCAACTATCTGCCAAAATTGACCTACGACAGGATGAGACGTCAGGAAATCATGGAGGAGATAAAAAAGGAGAATAAATCCCACACAAATCCCCCTATGAAAGAAAAGAAGAATCCAGCACAACCCCGACGTACAGATCCATAACTGGGCGACAAGTGAAAACAATCTGAAGAATTGAAGAAAAGTCGTGAGAAAAGGAAGGCTAATAAAACATCTAGAGCCGGTGTCCTTGCCAATGATGACTACAATATCATTACTAATTGAATAGAGGAAGTTCCAATGATAATGTTAATAAAATTGATGAGCACAACATTGACTTGGTTGGAGGCATCACGAACTTACTGGAGACTCTCTCCGTCGCAGTAAAAGAAGTTAGAGTAGCAGTCGTGTGGGAATCGTTCCATACTGAGTCATAGGAAGAAGTCATTCCATCTAAATATCGACCTGTCGAGGTTCCCTCAATGCCCCAACAAAGAAAGATTCAAGTGTCTCCCAAGGAACTTGATTTTGGCACACAAGAGCATAATTCCATTATCAAAGACAATGGTCATGTAAGTGTTGTTTTGAAAGGAACAAAGTTCCTCAATAATAGAATAACCAGTATAAGTAACGTATAAATGCCATAAAGGGAAAGTAATGTAAAATAAGATGTATGATATATGATAGATTACAATTTGTAGCCACCTTATATATTGTGTGGACAGCCATGAATGAAGGTCTGCGTCCCTTAACTTAGTATTACATATCACTAATTAATATTTAATGTATTTATTATTATTGTTACATTGCCTTCCCGTTAAGGGAAGCTTTGTCCTCAAATATGTATTGATAGCAATGTCTGATTTCCTTTGAATGATCGTCTTGAGATTCTTTAATTTTTGTATTTGCGACATTTGAGGAAATGATCCGATACAAGTTACAGATTCCCCAGGTGAAATATTAATTAGTGATATTAACATTATCATTGTATCTGCTGTGGTCCATCCCAGATCTATTTTTATCAGAGCTCTGAGATCATTTTGTGGGATGATTTGTCTCAATTGTTTCTTAGTATGTTGATATTTTTACAAGTCCACATAAGTCTTCTTTGAATATTCATTTTGACCCTGTCGTTGGTCAAAATGACGATTATAATTAGGATGTCTGTAAGGTGTAGGTGTTGTTTGTTCTTCTTTCTTTTAGACTGCAGTGAGGACTACCTTTACTTCCTCGATTTTATTTTTAGGTGCATTTTCCTGGATTTGTGCTTCTTGGTTCTCCAATAGTTTGTTATGATTCTAAATCTTTTTTATTCTTTCATCTTCCGACATTTTTTCAATTTATAACTCCTTGATTTGATTATGTAGTTCCTGATTACGATTATTTAGAAACTAGTTTTCTTCTTGCTTTTCCAATATTTTTCCTTCGAGGTCTTCACTGGAGTGTTCCCTCTTGCTACTATTTTTTATTTTTTTGATCTTTGTAATCAATGTTTTGTTATGATTTCATAGTCGACAAATCTCTTCAGTGTTTCTTGATAATATCTTGTTGACTTTTGTCAATTCCAACTTATGTGTCTTCTTACTATCGTCATGTTGTTGTTGGAATCTTTCTTTTTGTTGTTGATGATGACGTAATTTTGTTTCCTGATTTCCTAAATTTTCAAGTACTTGCACCAATTCATCTTCTTTGTCGACGACGAATTTGTTAAGATGACTAATTTCTTCTTCCAATTCGATAATATTCCGATATGGATGTTCTTTGACTTTTTTTTACTTTATTATCTGGTCGTCAAGTTTTTGAATGATGCCTTCTAGACATGATATTTTATCATCTTTATCTGCTAGCCTTTCTGTGAGTTTTCTTTTATTGTCTTCCAAAAATCCAATATTCATTTCCGAGGTAGTAATCCTTAGTTTCTATTTGTTGATTTCGAATAGTAGACTATTATTGGCGATTTCGCACTCTTTTAGCTCATTCGAAATTGCCCGTAACTGTGATTGTAATTTTGGTATCATAGTCACCATGCCTTCTTGAATTCCAATTTTTTGAATTGGTCTTATTGTTTGATAGCGGATTTCGATTGATTGTCTAGCCTTGTTTTCTTTCGTTTTTTTAATGATAGAAGATCTTCTTTAATTAGGTTAAATAACCTTTTTTTTAATAATTAATTATTATATAATAATGTTATTATCATTATTTAATATAATAAAAATTAAAATATTATAATATAATATACTATAATATATATATTATATTATATAATGTTTTGTTTTTTTCTTGTATGTAGGTCACGGAAATGGTGGA
This sequence comes from Pseudotsuga menziesii, assembly GCA_001517045.1. Classification (NCBI taxonomy): domain Eukaryota; kingdom Viridiplantae; phylum Streptophyta; class Pinopsida; order Pinales; family Pinaceae; genus Pseudotsuga; species Pseudotsuga menziesii. The sequence continues at coordinate 269,089 of LPNX010517237.1, forward strand.
GCGCGTGGAGGAACGGAGCATGGGTGGATGAGATGGTAGATGTGGTGGAGGGTGACGAAGGGTAGTAGATTTGGAGAGGCGTTTGAGCAGGCGAAGGTGGAGTGGCGTGTGAGCAGGCAGAGGCGGGTGGTGAGGAATGATGGGGAATGGGAATGGGTGAAGGTCTAGCAGCATGGGGTGATTGGGAGGTGAAGGAGTGGGACAGATGCTGGAGGGAGCAGAGAGGAGGTGGTGTGGTGGACAAGCACAGAGGGAAAAGAGTGAGCAGGGGTCATTGGATGGGAGTGGGAGCTCGCGGGTGAGGAGTTGGCAGTCATGTAGGTGGATGGTTGTCGGAGGTGAAGGGAGAAGCGATGGAAGGGAGGAGTGGACGCGTAGAAAAAAAAGGTGTGTTGGATGTTTGAGGAGTGAAGGGGGGTGCGGTGGTGGAGAAATGAAAAGAGAGGGGAGACTGCAATAAAAAAAAATTCTTCTTCATTGGTCAAGGACCAAAAAATTCAGGGAAACCCTGGGTGATGGTTAAAAGCCAAAAATATGGCCAAAGGCCGAGATCTAACCAACGAGGCTCTGATACCACTGAAAGGAACAAAGTTCATCAATAATAGAATAACCAGTATAAGTAACATATAAATACCATAAATGACAAGTAATGTAAAATAAGATGTATGATAGATGATAGACTACAATTTGTAGCCACCTTTATATATTGTGTGGACAGCCATGAATGAAGGTTCACATCCCTTAACCTAGTATTACATATCACTAATTAATATTTAATGTATTTATTATTATTGTTACATGTTTTTTCTGTAATTCCTATTTATCTACTACAGAATATTCAGCAGGATGCAATATATGAGATGAAGGCACACGAGAATGTGATGTTTGAATATCTCAAACATTCAAATAATATCTTCACATCGCTCAAAACCAAAGTGAAATAGAAAAAGAAGAAATCACATACATGGCAGCAAGACATGCAAAGATTGGAGCAAGTTGTTGCGCTCGCCTGCCATGATTTCTTCAAAGAGGGAGTTACTACTGAAATGATCCCAAAGGCCTGAGTTATTCGACTAGGGGAGGTAGTTCCTAACCTCCACCCAATGAATCACATAATTAGAAGAGAAGCTATCTCCCAGTACACCCCTTAAGGTACTAGAATCATGATAGAAGGAAGTAATTGAAAATGTAAAAAAGAGTCAAGAGGTTGAGGCACTTTGTGCCAAAGCATATGCACATGTTTCTCAGTATTGGGAAGCCTTTATGGATGATTTAGAGTTGGACCAATTTAGTAAGAAGCTTCATACCATAGAGGTGAATCTGACCAAGCTAACAAATGATATGAAGAAGTTGTCATTGGTTGAGAAGATGAACAAGGTTGCTAACTTCAAAACAATACAACATCACGTTTCCAAATTGTGTACACAACAACAAAGATGAACAGAACATGTCACAAAGCTCCAGGTCGAAGCAGATAAAGTTATAGGAACTATCCACCCAGTCCATGAGCGGGTGCGACAGGTGTTGGGATGACAAGAGTATAAAATTCGGAACATATCAATTCCAAACATATCGAAGAAATGCATAAAGTTAAAGAAGATGTGCAGCGAGAAGTAGAAGAGGTAAGGAATATTTTTTAGGAGTTTCAGAATAAACTTGTTGCAGCATAAATATCCGGCTAAAGTGGCTCGGGATGAGCCACAAGTGAGTGTTTGGGGATTGTTGGCCCTAGGAAAGTGCATACCAATTTTGGTCGAAATTGTGAAGAATTTGGTCGCAAGGCGAGCAAGGCCATGATGGAAAAGGAGAAGAGTAAGTCAAATCTGGGAATTTGACATGTTTTGAGGAAACAACAAATGTAATGGTGAGTTAATTTAGAATAAATAATCTATTTTTGGAATGGGCATGATTGTAACCTGGGTTGTTAGCGCCTTTATTAATGTAACATGATTTATTGGGGTATTTAGAACAACTAGTCGAGTGTCAATTGAGAAGTAGTCAACAGTTGGAATAAGAATTGTAAGATGTATATAGGGTCGATCCATGCTATGTGTGGATGACTCTTGATTCATGACTATGATCGTTCATGACTATAATGGGAGATAGATCTTGACAAAAATATGACTATGAGAGGGAGGTCGACAGAAAGAGGAAAGAAAGCATGAGAGCATGAGAAAGACAAAGAAAAATAATTCATTGTAAAGAATATTCTGAGAGAAGTCTATAAGTTGTGTGTGTAGAACAAAATAATTCCAAATATTCCTCATGCCATATGAAGAGTGCTTTTGTGGTTTTTCCCATATGGGTTTCCACATTAAATATATGTGTCTTTGATGCCTATATGTCTTGTGTTTGAATATTTATGAGTGTCACACTTATATTGTGGAATGTCGACAATAACTATGGTTTAGATGTGTATGCTTTATATACCCTGCATGTGTCGGTGGTTATGTATATTTGTATATGTTGCATGTGTGTCGAAGGATCGACCTTATCTCTTGCTATGTCGATAGCAAACCATCCCTATGTTGTGGTTAAATGAATTGTTAATGTTGAGATGAACAAATCCCCTAACATAACTACAGAAACCTGGTTCTAGCAGTCCCCTTAGAAATATCAGGTTAGACTTTACCTTTGTAGGTGTTGTTGATGGAGTTAAATTCTGTCGGGATGATATCTTGGGCTTTGTTGCATGGACAGGGAATCCAATACCTAGGTTAGTGGAATCAATTCCAACACTAGTGAAGGTTTTCCCTTGTTTTCTCTTCTCTATATCCTTTGTTTCAATGTTCATATTCCCCTTGAATAATACCTCCATATCAAGCTCATATTATTTCATTTCTCCTTTATCCTTCTCACTTAGAAATTACTAACTTGCACATAATATGCTTTATAATGAGTGAGATGTGTGAATGTTGGCTACTTCAATTCTTTATAATTAATATTTTCATTGGTCACCTCATGATGACAAAGTCAAGGGTGTTGGTTATTTCTTATATTATCTCCCAAAATGGGTATAATCATGGAAATCATTGCACTTAAATGAGAGTAACTCATACTCTATCTGCTAAAGTGACGTAATTCATACATGTTTATTTGGATGGCTTCTTCAAGCTATTTTTACAAGTCAAATTTGAGACAAATATGAGCACAAGAGTGCTAGAAATCCTGTGGGACTACTCTATCCAAGAATTTCCATATGACCTGAAAGATTGAATCATGCTAGGCGATGAGAAGGTGTATAAGGTAACCCCACATGGGGACCATCTTAGAGAAGACCTTTTATAGGTTGAAATAAAGCATCTGGGGATTCATATATAGGTCTCAATGGGTTAAGAAATAAACGGTAATTCAAAAAATAAAACATTTCTTCCTTTATTTGGAAGTAAAAAAGTATCTATAACCACATAGGAAGTATACAAATATATATATGTTAACCTTTAATATAAGTGGTCTTCTCTTCAATATTTATTTTCACTATGCTAGTTTTTATGTGACATGATGTTGGAACCTCGATTTCTTATTGTAAACTCACCTTGTTGAACACATCAGACAAATTTGACCATGATGGGAATTGACAAAGATGAAGTACAGGTCAACCAACTACCTTGGGTGCGTGGGATTCAAATATGTCCACTTTAATCACCCAAATCTATATTGTGTGGATGGTTATGGGGTTCGGTCCCTTATATTGGGGTTTTTGGTTATCTTCCTAAACCTATAAATAGATGATCATATGGATCAATATATCACCATCTATCTTTGGAGCTATGCTCATTATGCTTAAGTGTTGAATGATGTCTATTGACACCATAATTTCTCCTGGACTCTTTTTTATTCACTTACGCTATATTTCTATGTTCCAACATGATAAAGTGAAAAATTCTCTAATTAATATAGTGGATTTGATGTAGTTGTATTGATTGTATGTGTGAATCTAGTTACACACTTTAATATTGTGTTCCCTATTTATGGTATATATAGGTAATTCATGTGGTGTATTGAGTTGATTGGTTAAGAAAATATATTGCAGTTCTTGTTTGTGCCTCTTCTTTGTTTTTATTTTCATTTCTTATTACTATTGGTGGGCGTGCAACACATAATTTTGTGCTCGTTAATTGATATCTACTACTATTTGAATTTTTATTGTAGCTCAATGATGGAAGGTTTCTAACGTATGAATCTTGAATGAATTGAATATCACTAGAAGCTAATCAGGGATCTATCTCCCATTCACTATTAAAGAATACAAATTTACGATTATGGTTGAAGGTTGCATCCATAATGTGTTGAGAAGTGATTTTCCAAAAGATTGATGGTTTTAGCCTTCTCTTATGGTATTATATCAATTGGAAGTGTGATCCAAATGGAATAAAAATTAGATAGAAAAGGTGGTAGTTGGAAGGAGTTACCAACATATGATGTTGGTAGTTGGGATAGTATAATTATTAAAACTGTTTACATGAATTTTTATCCTTTTGCACACAACATTGAAGAGTGGATCCTACATCATAGGGAGTTTCCTCACACACACTCACAGAGTTGACTAAATACAATCTTCGCAAGTGGGATCACTACACAAGTTAGAGATATATCTTTGGTTTGAGTTATATGTTCTTCTTGGATCCATTATTATTTTGGAATATCATGTTGTTGTATGCATGTTTGGACATTGGAGACCAAGTCTATTATTGTTGTTATGTATCATCTTCAACATCAGTATAAAATATTAGCATAGTATTATTGTCAAAACCAAGGCTTTATTTCCCTTTATATATTTCTTGTTGTGATAATATATTAATGTTGGCCAGAGTGCATCAACTACACACTAGAGTGAGTATTCTCTACTAAGTTGAGAATTTACTAGAATACATAACACAATCAACTTACTTGGGAATAGATTGCACATGTATTCAAATTGTTTAGAAGACATAATACAATCAACTTACTTGGGAATAGATTGCACACGTATTCAAAGTTTTATGTACCATTTTTGGCTAAAATATGGGTGTTATTCCAAGACTTCATGTATAGAAAGAGAGAAGGTTGAAGCTTGTCACTCAATAAGAAACCATTGTTGAATTGAATAAATTGATTTCTCAACTTCACCATGAGGTTGATGGGAAGGATAAGATTATCTAGAGGTTGAAATGGGTGCAATCCAAGTCTTGTTGCAAATAAATTGTAGACCTTCACTTTGAGAAAACATGATAGATTTATGAATATTTATATCTTGGAAAAATATTTGGAATGTGTCTTCCAAAACCTCATGGAATATTTTAGGGATAAGACATATATACTTGATCATTTGGAGCAATAAGTTAAAAACCTCTCTCATATTGGTATTTATATATTTGAGGTGTGGTTGATGGGTTGAAGAAAGTGAATTTCTAGTTGGTGACTAATGTTATATTCTTGCAATCCTCTATTGATCATCTTCATGAGGAAGAAACCCAACTCTAAGTAGATAGTGTTCAGTTATTTGATGAATACCAATATTTGAAGAACTATGATATTTTGTTGTTGTATATGTTTGAGAAAGATGATACCAATAATGGATTATGGGATTACAAACAAGGTTTTGAACTAGAATTCATTCAACTACATACTGTTGTGAAAATGTCTAAAGTTGAGAAGATTTATGATGTGTTTGAAAACCCCTCTCAAACTACTTCTATTGATGCTAATGATGATGCAAGTAATTATATTATTTCTAGCCTTGTTGATTATAATAAGGATTATGTCGATGGTATGGAATATTCTTAATTCCTTGTTAGTTTCTTAATTTCAATACTTGAGGTGTGGATTGATGGGTTGAAGAAACTAAAATGCTAGTGGGAGACTAATGCTATATTCTTCTAGTCCTCTATTGATCATCTTTGTGAGGTAAAAACCCAACTGTAAGTAGATAATTTTCAATTATTTGATGACTACCAAGATTTGAAGAACTGTGATATTTTGTTGTTGTATATATTTGAGAAAGATGATACTAATAATGGATTCTGGGATTACAAACAAGGTTTCGAACTAGAATTCATTCAACTAGAGACTGTTGTGAAAATGTATAAAGTTGAGAAGATGTATGATGTGTTTGAAAAACCCTCTCAAACTACTTCTATTGATGTTAATGATGATGCATGTAATTATATTGTTTCTAGCCTTGTTGATTATAAGAAGGATGGTGTCGATGGGATGACATATTCTTAATTCCTTGTTAGTTACTACTATCGTGATTTATCTGATATTTGAGAAACATACCAGAGGTATTAGGTAATTATGGAGTAAGATGGGATATATTATTGGCGATGTACTTGGGAAGAGTCGACATGGTATTGTTATTCCAATTATTCTTGAGTTAATCTGATTTAGAGGAATATGTCTTGGATATGATTGGATTTTATTGAGAAAGAGAAGTGGATCAAAATGACGGATGTTTTGTTTATTGTAAGGAAGTGATCTGACTAAATTCTAAGAAGACAAATAATTTGTTGATGTTTTTTTAATTGAAAGAATATTTGGTTGATAATGATATACCAAAATTGGAATTTGTTATTATAGATGATACTGTTATTGATTTGCATGGATACCCTACATGTTTGGTTGAACATGAACCTAATACTACACCTTATGTTCAACATAAATGAATTCATTTCCCATATTGAAAGACTCATCATAGACATAAAAATAATTTGTTTAGGAATCAACATTCATGGAATGGCGACAACAATTCTTATAGACCTTTACAGAAGAGGTGTAAGAGACAAAACAAATTACCTATATTAACTACCAAGGTTGATTATGGTTGGGATTAAGATTGGTCATGGAATAATTTTGAACAAGTTCTTGAGTACTTCCTATAGATGTATATCCTCAATTGCACAATTGTAAAATTCTCCTCTTTATCCATGTCCATAATTTTGTTTTAAAAATGCATTATGTTCATCATTTTTAGAAATATCCACAAAATATGTTCTAGGAAAGGATGGATGGGGACTAAAAAGAGATGGTGTACCTACCAAGATTCGACATCTTGATTAACTTCTTTTGGAATGAATTTTATGTCAAAAGACTTGAAATCTTTCATTAGGTCCCACACTCTCTTAACATATGCCTAGAGGTTCCCTTTTTTTACGATATTTTTTTCCTGACTTGGTTAACAAATAGTTGTGAATCCCTTGTAGAACCCCATATTGAACACCCATTTATTCACTTGATACAACCCATTGAATAATGGATTCATACTCTACAACATTGTTTGTGTATCAAATATGCAATGTAAAGGAAGTATAATAGATTTTTCCTAGAGTGACTCTAAAAACCAACCATTTCTCCATATTCAGCTTTTGAATAATCACCATCAAATGAAATTTTTCATTGTCCATTTCCAAGGGAATCAAGATTTGGGAATTGTGTCAACATCTTCTTTAGTAAGGATGGTGTAATTTTCCAAGCCAGCATCCAAATAGCTCTCCAATTCACGAGTGTCCTTTTTCTCGAAACAAACTAACATTTTTTGCTCATTGGGTACCTTTGTAAAATAAAAATCCTAGGTAAGAAGCATTGATAACAATACCAACGTAGATCCAAATCCTAGGCTCTATCAAGCACCGAGAGGGATCAAATCTCTTTGTAGGTATCCATTGATTTGATTCAAACCAAAAGACACTTCTTTTTATTTAAGGTCCACATATAATATTTAATATTATTTATGGCCCACATATAATATTTTTTATTATTTTTTATTTTGTTATGAACTAACATTACAACATTTCCCCATACATGGTTTTAAAACCATATGCAAGGCCCCCCTACAACCATGGGTTGTTTAGGAGGCCTTGCACATGGTCTTAAAACCATTTGCAAGGCCCTCATAAACCATGTATAATAAAACTATGGGTTGTTGTTTAAGAGGCCTTGTACATGGTTTTAAAACCATAAACCATGTGCATAAAAACCATGTGCACATGGTTTTAAAACCATGCACATGGTTTATGGTTTTAAAACCATGTGCAAGGCCAACATTTTTTATTATTTTGTAGTAAAAACATTACAACATCTCCCCCATATTGTGTTTTTTTCCTCACCCATATTTTTTGGGGATAATTAAATTTTTACTTTTTAAAATTTTTGTTAGGTAGGAAGATTACAACATCTCCCCCATATTAGGTTTTTTATCTGGCCGACATTTATTTTGGCCTATAATTAAAAAAATTATTTTTTATTAATAAAAATAACGTTACGTAACGTTATGTGTTGCGTAACGTTACATAACATTACTTAACGTTATGTGTTACGTAACGTTACATAACATTACGTAATGTTACAAGATATCCCCCATACTGGGCTGTAGAGCGCCTCTCGGTGCAAAAATTAACACCCTTGAGAGTGTTGGTCCGAAAACATATTTCTATTTCGTCTGGAACATGAAGATCAGAGTTTTGGAACAATTGAGAGCTTCAATCTCTCATTTGACCACTGCTTCCACAAAGGAAAAAATGTTTGAAGACAAGGTGGCTCTAAAGAGGCCAATTCCATGACCACTTAAGGGCCAAAACCTAGTTCCTATAATTAAAAGAGTGGAAAAAATGCCTAACATGGGTATTAATTGTCCTGGAAATAACGAAAATAAAGTTTGATGCCTAAAAAACTATGTAAAGTGGGTTTTCTGAAGGAAATAATCAAAACGATTAATACCACATTCATGGTTAAATGATTGGGTGCACAAATCCCAATGATATATAAAGAAGGCATATGAGGTGAATTAGAGGAGACAAATTGGAGAGTAAAGGTATGTTGGAGGAATTGAGGGCTAGAAATCACGTTTCTACTACAATTTGTTTTGGGAATCAAAGGCATAGATGGTAGAGGAGTAGGTCTAAGCAATGGAGAAGAAAGGAACCTTCAACGGTTCTAAGTATTTCTTCATGTTCATCTATTATGAATCACTTCAGTTTTCTTCCCAATTCGTGTTCAATATTTTCCCTTCAAGTTTTATGTTGAGTTAGAATTGGTAGGCAATTAGATCTAACATATATTTATTAAAGATGGTTTGGTAGGATAGTAGGAAGGATTTTTTGGTGAGATTTGCAGGTGTGAAGGAGATTCAAGGGGCTGTAAGATCAACCATCAAGGAACTCCATCAAAATTCAAGGCTACAAGAGTTTTCTCATCCCTTCATCCCCTTATCAAAATCCACAAAAGAAGGTTTAATATCTTAGGATTATTGTGATAATTGATTTGTTTTATGTTGATTCAGCTTCACCCACCACATAGAAATTGGAGAGTAGGATATAGCTTCAGTTGTAGAATACTCCACTAATAGAATGGCGACTTCACTGGGGAGCTAAGGGGTTCTTCTCTTGAAACTAGTTTTATTTATTTATTCCCCTTGTTTGGGTTTTTTTTTACTTCATATATATCAATTCATGCTTCATCTCTATCTTTAGACACCTTATTTCATTTCTAAATGCTAAAACTGACCTAGATTAACCTTTACACATCAAAATGCTTGAATTTTTTTAGGGTTTTTTTGCAAGATCTACATTTTTTATCTACATAGGTAAAATTGGTAATAGGTGCATATACACATAGTTCACACACTTATATTTCACGTATAACTTCATATGCATGCATTTTTTCTTTGAACAGTCGCGTATGGAACAAAGTCTAGTATTTTGGGCATAAAATCCTCATTTATTGTCCATTTTGAGTGATTGTTTTTTATATGGAAAGATTAGGAAACCCTATAATTGATTTTAAAGTCTAATTTCATCTGTTTTGATCAATATTTTGGGATTTTTTGAATATTTTAAAGATGTTTGTGCTTACTATATTGAAAATTGTCAAACATTTGTCAAAAACTAGGAATCACAAATCATTGTTTTAGGCCTTTATTTAGGGATGATTTTGAAATTTGAATACTTGTCGATGAAATTAGATACCTATAAGGACCTATCAGGAACAGATTTGAATAAATTAGGATCAATTTCACTTGAATTTGGAAGTCTTAGAAACTTCCTTTAAAAGCTAGGAAAATCACTTTGATTAGTACTTTTTTGAGTTTTGTTCAAGTTTTTCTTTAAAAGATTGATCATATATGAATGTTTATGAAATATTTACCATTTAGATACTTGTTTTCACTATTAATGAAAGGAATTTTGTCTGATTTGATCACTTTAATCACATGTTTGCATAAGGAAACTGTCGAAAAATTGAAGAACATGACACATTGTTTCAATTTATGAATCTTTAGGCCTTGAATTTTGAAGTCTTGTGAACTTGTTGACCTGCCATGCAACTTGAAATCACAGCTAAGACACATTTAATACCATCAATTTGGAATATTAAATTCAACATTCAGAAAGAAAACATAATGCAATTGAAAAAACAAAATTGAATCATGATCCTACATTTAAACATGAGTTTAAGAGACTTATTAGAAATAGGAAAAACATTGAACATTCAAAAATTTTCCATTTCCAATTAGTGAAAGTTGAAGCAAATTGAACACATCTTATGTTTGAAGCCAACCTCTTGAACTCTTGCTAAGAAATTGAAAACTTCTTTTTTCAAATTTGTAAAAGAGATTCTATTTTGAAATATGCATGTTTGAAGGATCTCAAAGAACCTCTTACTCTTCCATAGTGTAGAAGTTCATTGAAATAAAGGAAAGAGTAATGAGCATTTTGCATTTGATTGGTTCAACATTTTGAGTCACAAACACCACCAGTTTCACCATCACTCCTCGAAACTAAGCAAACTACCCTAAAATCAACGCTTCATCTAAAATCTATCAAGATTCCTTTTTATTTCAACAACATAGATTAGGCTATAGCCTTGGAATAATATTGGAGATTTAACACTCCAAGGCCACAAAATTTTGAAAGTAGTATTGATTAAAGAGAATCAAATCCATTAGTAGGAAAGAGTGTATACTGGGAAAGCACTTCTAACACATGTGTTAAGCATGATGTCAATATGAATTAGTAAGGGTGGTACCTCCCCTCTTGCTTATTTGGTGGGATATGAGCGCATTACAATATTTCAGTTAAGTGACAAGTCCTCGGGGTGACATCACTTTCTTGATATATCTAGTCTATGTGAGTTATCCTAGATTGGCAATTGTCCTACCCGACCAATGATTGTTAAGTGGTAAACATAGTTTCTTTTCCTAGGGAATCACATAGGCTGTTGTGAGTGGAGGACACTTGCAATAACTAGGATAGACACAAGGTAGTTTCAGCTCCTTGGGAGGGTGAGTAGCCAAGAGCTAACACTTGCACCCTTGGTGATTGAAGAACAATGTAATTGTTTCTAATACCTTCACTATTTAGTATTTTTTGAGGCGTGATGTCCCTTAGGAGCTACTAGTTTTGGAAGGCCCTATAAATCCATATTTTCACTGAACTCGGGTTCTTTGGAAAGAATTTTTATTGTTTATTATCTTAGGACATTTTTAGATGTGTGGACACTTTTCTTTTTGTTGAGTCTAGTTTCCTTTAGGATTGTTTGACTGAATTTTGATATACTATAATAAACAATTCCTTTTATTAAACTTCAGAGTGACTAATATCCTGATCCACCTATCAAGGTGGCAGTGAGGAAAGTTACCCAAGTTTGAGGGCCCCTCTACATTGTGGAGGAATATACATGAACCACATATTTGTGACTTTGAAACTGGACTATTTATAAACCCAATCAAATGTTACTAGAGAAGAACAATGTCAAATCAATTCTAAAAATTTGTCACATGATGGACGAAACATAGATATAATCGATGATCTTACTTTAGTTGAAATTGAAAAAATAGAATATCACACATTTTCTCACATAAATCCGCCCTTAACATGTCCTTTAAACTTAATCATACTTACGGAAAGTGAGTCACTGGTTAGTCTTTTTGAAAGTTGGGATAATATGCAGAACATCACACTTAAACCTTTGGCTTCGTCAGGAGTTGAAGGGACCATATCAATGCAAACTCAAATGGTTGCGGGAGGTTATAAAAACCCTCTTAGAACACACAATAGTTGTCTAGATTCTACTTCTAGGGGGAACCATTTACCATGGAATGCTAATATTCCTGGAAGAAATAGTGCATCCTGGAACAAAAATGCCAATTGAAATTATCCTTCGTTGATGGAAGGAAATGCCCTAGAGGGTCATCCTATGATTTATCCTAGCACAATGCCTAGGGGAAATCCACCTATTAACCCCATTCTGCAATGGAGTGGTTGGGTTTCAGAAAGTAACATTTTTTTTGGATCCAACCTCCGCAAAGAGGAAACATACCTTGGAATTCCAATAAAAACAAGGACATAATCAATGAAATGGTCGGGTTCTAGTAAGTAATCAATCTTCTTGGGACCCAACTCCATTAGGAGGCAATCCACCTGGTGGTCAGGTTTTAGGAAGAAACCAATCTTCTTGGGACATAAATCCATCAGGAGACAATCCACAAATTGATCATGTTCCAAGAAGTACCCAATATTCTTGGGGGAATCCTTCGCAAGGGGGAAACCCACCTTGGAATGATAATCAAATCCAAGGAACACCTCAATGATGTGGTCAGATTCTAGGGAATAACCAATCTCACTGGAGTCTAACCCTACAAGGGGGAAATCCACCCATTCATCAATGGTGTGGTCAGATTCCAAGAAATATCCAATCTCCTTGGAGTCTAACTCTGCAAGGGGGGAATCCACCCATTAATCCCATTCCTCAATGCAGTGGTGAGGTTCTAGAATGTAACCAATCTTTTTGGAACCATTCTGTGATACCTGTGTTTGATCCATCTAGGCTGCCACATGGACCTCATACCAATGGTATGATTGGTTCCATCAACAACCTTGAGAAGATCACCCAGCAAATGGTAGAAATGTGTGTTCATACCTAAGAACCTACAGCCGTTCAGGATATGCAGCAACATGGTAATCCTTCCCCAACTACTGAAATCCTCATAGTTCAATCCATGGACCTTAGTGGAAATAAGAAAATGTACAAGGGTAAGTACAATGTTAATCCTTCCCAAAATCCTGAAAATATCATAGTTTAATCCATGGAACTTAGAGGAAATAAGAAGAAGTACAATAATAAGCAGAATGCTAACTTTGGGAAGGGACATGAACTGAATCTAGATCAAGACAATGGGAAATGAAAAAATCCATTGTATTGATTCAACCTTTTCTGCAGCACCATCATCAAATAGTTTCTACAACGTTGGTACCTCCGCTAGGGGGAAACCAGACAAAATTCCAGCAAGAGGGAAATGATCCCAATGCCAATGTATTCATGTGTGACCATGGGGTTAGCATTCAAATGATATATCATTCTTAGGATGCCCTTCCTAGTACATTGGATCAATCGAAAACACAACCAAGTTGTTCTCTCACCATTAAGAATCCAACCATAGACATAGTACCACACCCCCCCCAAAGGTGATATATGTAGAACAATGCATAATCCTAATGCACCAGTTGCTCATAATGAAAATATTGTTGAGTATATAGCTCAAGCACCATGTGCCATGTCCGCCATGGAGGTGTTACAATATTGTCCCGCACAAAGAAAGGAACTATTGTCTTCAACTAGAGTTGTCAATACATCCGATGCGATGTTGATCACATTAGACTTAGACCAATTAACCTGTATGATTCCTTCCAAGTTTTCTTTCCAAATTAAAGTAACATCTCATGGAAAGAATATATTTCAAACCATATTTGGGAAGGAGCCTTGACCTGTATCATTTCATTTAAATGTTGGAAAGCATTAGGATCACCCACCTTAATTCAATCCCATACTATGCGAAAAGCATTTGATGGATATTCCTCCTCTCCTCACGGACTCATTGTATCATGCCTTATTAAATGGGGTGGAAAAACAGTTGCAGTGGTTGTTGAGGTAGTAGATGTGCCTATAGATTACAATTTTCTATTAGGATGTAGTTGGATACATGCAATGATGGCTATATATTCTTTAGAGTCCTGAGTGATTTTGTTCCCTCATTGGGGGAATATTGTCATGATCGACCAATTAGATTATTGCATGCTTGAAACTGCTATACAAACGAATGTTCCTTTCATTAGGGATGCTCTAAAGGAAGTTCAAGACATTAGGGTAGGATCGTTAAAAAATGATTCCCTCATGGAAAAATTTATGATCCTGCAACCCTTATCTATTGTAGAAGTGTCATACCAAGCTATTGAAATGGATTCAATAGATTTGGATCAAATTCTTCCCTTGATGGAGGAATATGGTCCAGTAACTTGGCCCATTTTGGCTGTGATCTCTCCTAGCTCACTTGATTTCTTGGAGAGAATTTTATCATTAGATGAAGTAATCCTTGAAAACCTAAACAATTGCTTGTACCCACCTAAGGACATCTTTTGTAGGGCCACTGAGAGAATATTTGGTTTAAATCCACCAAAGCATAGGAGCATCCTTTGTATGTTCCTTGATCTTATAAGGTATATTTGGAAGCATGAATATAGGTTTAGATTATCCCTCTGTGTAGATTCATTTGAACCTTTTGCAACCCAAACTTGCCATAGGGTCGAACCTATTGGAAATTGGTGGGTCAACGCGTCATATCTGTATTTTCCACCATTTCGACAGAAGGGCCTACCAAACATGGAACACCCTTTTCAGCACCCCATTTCCATTTTGGTTCCCATGCTGACTTATTCTCATAATCCTGGGAAACTAATTAGTCCCATCATGAATTGGAGTTTGAGACCGCATACTTCTCTTCCATATAGTTATGACCATTTCTTGATGGACTCCCTATTTCATGTTAGTTTACATAAGCACATGTTAAAATATCTACATGAACATTTGTGCTTACTTCTTCAGTGCTTATTGTTGATGTTGTGTATATGCCTCTACAGTCACTTTTTGCTCAAAATGACTATAAACCATTGCTTATGTTTAAGTTGACCTATACATGTGAGAACTATTTGATTCAGGTAGTTGATGGATCATTATTCATTATAATTTACGATTTTGGTGTTTTTCACAACAATTAGAATGAAGTCCACATTTTCCCTTTCCTACTTGGTCATCGCATCAAATTGGATAACCGTAATTACTTGGATCTATTTCATCATACATTGACACGTAATTTTCCTTTAGATATCCAACCGATGGAGGGAACATCTGTAAGAGTGTGCACAACTAGCTCATCCCTTGTTTGCAATATGTATATTTTCCTTGGCCTGACCCATGCTCCTGAAAAATAGAGTACAACCATGCAACACTTGTTCCCTCCCAAGTACCATAGCATTATTTATACTTTTTTCTAGCTAAGAAATGAAAAAAAGTACTAAAGAATTAAAAAAACACAAAAACAAAAAAAGGAAGATTACGGAATCTATTCATAATTCATCATGGAGAAAATGGAAACAGTTAGTCCTTGTCACCCTTGAACACAACACATATCCCTACATCAGTTATAAGTACACCATTTACATTTTCATTAGGAAGTTGTACCAATAATTTGAATAGATATCCTCCAATAGGTTATAATTCTTGTCTTCTATGGAGCTTTCATCAATTCATCTAGAATTCATGAATTTCAGAATGGTTGGTTAATCAAGTCTTATGTTTCCATGTGTCACTATGTGTCATGTTATTTGTTCAATGGAAATCAAACCAGTGTCGACCATTCCTCAAATATTCCTGACCAATCATGTCAACCTTCCTTGTGTCAGTATACAGTGTTGGATCCAAATTATATTAGCCTATTGGTCTCAGTTTCATGTTAGTTGATGTGGGATGCATTAATTCCCTCCTTCTGGCAGATCCATTCCTATCGACTCCAAATCATCATCTAGGAAATGGATCTAGGAACCCCAATGAGTACCTTGGATATTGCAGTCATTACTGGAAGTTTTCCTCGCCAATGATAGTGGGTATACATCAATGAACCCTTATTGTTTCAGTCTACAAGTGTTTGACATCAAAAAATATATTCACACTTTTTAGTTTGTACTCAAGTACCTTGGAGTCCATCATCATTATCGGTGGGCCTCCTTGCATATGTTAACGGTATACATAAATGGTTGGTAATCAGATGGTGTTTAATTATGCTTGACATCATCTCATTTATTCACGTGATATAAACTCGTATTATCATTGGTTTGTATTGAATACCTTGGGAAAGACAGTTGTATCATTCATGGATGCACTTCCCGAGTTGCACAAGACTAAAATACCATGTCAAAGTACCATGAAGATCTAGATATTTTGCACTCATCAAAGTGCATGTATACATTTGTGTAATATTTTCTTTTGACATGGATCCACTGTGTATTTTTCATGGCCATGTTTGTTTACTATTAAGGATGGGTATACCCACCTCAATAATATATTGTATATTTGGCTGATTGCCTTGTTTGACTTGCAGGTGCTTTTCAACTCCTGCGCTCAAGATCCTACTCCTTTACCATCCTACCCTTGTCACTAAAGAGTATCAGAATAACTATCAATGTATTTCATCCCTCAGCATAGCTTCAGACCTCACATATTAGTGGGAATTTGTTAACAATAATATTAACACCCTTGAGAGTGTTGGTCTGAAAACATATTTCTATTTCTCTTGCAACATGAAGATCAGAGTTTTGGAACAATTGAGAGCTTCAATCTCTCATTTGACCACTGCTTCCACAAAGGAAGAAATTTTTGAAGACAAGGTGGCTCTAAAGAGTCAAATTCCATGACCACTTAAGGGCCAAAACCTAGTTCCTATAACTCACACAATGAAAAAATGCCTAACATGGGTATTAATTGTCCTCGAAATACTGAAAATCAAGTTTGATGCCTAAAAAACTAGGTAAAGTGGGTTTTTTGAAGGAAATAATAAAAATATTCAAAAATATTAATCCCACATTCATGGTTAATTGATTGGGTGCACAAACCCCAATTCTATATAAAGAAGACATATAAGGTGAATTAGAGGAGACAAATTGGAGTGTAAAGAAATGTTGGAGGAATTGAGGGCTAGAAATCACTTTTCTACTACAAACTTTTTGGGCATCAAATGAATGGATGGTAGAGAAGTAGGTATAAGTAATGGATAAGAAAGGAACCTTCAAGGGTTGTAAGTATTTCTTCATGTTCATCTATTATGAATCAATTCAGTTTTATTCCTAATTCTTGTTCAATATTTTCCCTTCAAGTTTTATGTTGAGTTAGAATTGGTAGGAAAATAGATCTAACCTATATTTATTAAAGATAGTTTGGTAGGATAGCAGGAAGGATTTTGTGGTGAGATTTGTAGGTGTTAAGGATATTCAAGTGGATACAAGATCGTCCATCAAGGAACTCCATCAAACTTCAAGGCTACAAGATGTGTTCTCGTCCCTTCCTCCCCTTCTCAAACTCCATGAAAGAAGGTTTAAGATCTTAGGATTATTGTGATAATTGATTTGTTTTTTGTTGATTGGGATTCACCCACCCCATAGAAATAGGAGAGTAGGATATAGCTTCAGTTGTATAATACTCCACTAACAAGCATCATGCACATTCCATCATTCATAATGTATCCTTCCAAATAGGATCACCATTATCGTCCCAATACAATCTTGTGTGTTAATAGTAAATCTATAAAAGTGATGGTGAATATGGTGTGAATATGAGGGGAATTACTTATCAAGGAATATAAATATTAATTCTCTATGTAAGTCAAAATTTTTACTAGAATATGTATCATAGATTGATTTACTTTCTTCATAGTATCTTGTGCATTCTAGACTCATGGATTCCAAAACATAAATGGGCATGATGTTATTAGTGACAACACTATCTGCCATACAATTATGTAGGACAATATCATAACTTTCCAAAGAGATGAAAAATGGTGGAAACTTTTTTCTAACCCTTCTAGATGTTGTCAAAATATGGTGACAATTGTTTCAGGGGATGTTTCCTAGTTCTTTTTTGGTCTTGCATTCTATAAGAATATTCACCAATATTGACAAGGGGGTGAATCAGTATTGAGCACTTTTACCAATTTTATTTCAAGCATTAAACTATAGAAAATTTAAATTACCATCACATCATTAACCATAGTATATTATCAAACATTATCATCAATACATATTGTCATACATAGTGCACAATAGATTTTACATGGAAACCCAAATGGGAGAAAACCACAAAATATGTTCTTTCATAATTCATTCACACAATATAAGGCTCCAACCTAAGAGGGAAACCCATCCCTAATGAAAGAACCAACTTACACAAACTGTATATATCAACTTGTTTACATTAATATCTAATTAGTGATTTGGTGAAGGATCTAACCTTCAGTGCAAGCACCAACTTGCAAAACAAGCTCCAACCTTCTATCGACAAATCCAATATAATGATTTGGTGAAGGATCCAACCTTCACTACAAGCACTAAATTGCTGATAGGATTCAACATATATTTAGGATGAGGACACCAATCCTCTTCAGCACCAACTCAACTCCCATGCACCACCATGCCACCCTAATATGAGTAAGAGTATCAACATGTGACTATCTACACATTCTTAATGTATTCACACTGTCATTGTCACCGTCACTATCTCTGTCACTATTATTGTTTCTATCACTATCACTATCACTATCTCTCTAACTATCACAGTCACCATCTCTATCACTATCACTGTCATTTTCATTGTCACTATCACTGTCATTGTCGTTGTCTCTATCATTGTCACTGTTACTATCACTGCCACTGTCACTGTCACTATCTTTTTCGCTGTCGACGTTGTTGTCTTTGTCACTGTCACTATCATATTCACTGTCGATTTAGTTGTCTTTTTCACTATCACTGTCATATTCACTGTCACTATCACTATCATTATCACTATATTCACAATTTGCCTCTAATCTGCTTCATAATCTTCCTTTTATCTGCTTAATAATCTACCTTTGATCTACTTCATAATCAGCCTATGATCTACTTCATACTATACATAAACCCTTACTTACAAAGGGAACATATTTCAAATTATATATAATCTCACCAAGTACTTGTATCCCAAGTACTTAAATATATCTACTTCATCCTTGCCAAGATTCACAATCTGAAACGTCCTAGCAAAAAATTTATAGAGAAAATACCAAATTAACTTGTTTAAGTTGATTTCAGGATAATTAAGAAAACCTAACTTATTGAAGTCATACCTATGAAAATATAGAATACCAACATTTGAAACTCGTACCGCAAATTCTTCAATATCTCTAATTCACATCCTCCAAGGGGAACTATCTGAATATTTCTATAATGAAAGATATAGGAATAATGCCAAATTGATATGTTTAAAGTTGATTTTAGGATCATTCAAAATCCCTAACTTCCTAAGGTCATATCTCAAAAAATATAGCATACAGCTATATTAAACTTGTATCACAAGTTATTTAATATCTCTAATTCATCTCCTCCAAGGGGCATTGTTTGAATCATTCTATGACAAAAGATATAACAAAAATTCCTAATAGACCTATTTAAATCTCATTTCTGGATCATTCGGAATCCTTAACGTTGTAATGTCATATCTCTGAAAATATAGTATACCAGAATCTAAAACTCGTACCACAGGTTCCTCGGGATTTCTACTTTATCTTCTCCAAGGGGAACTATCTAAAGCTTTTTATATAAAAATATATAGAGAACATTCCAACATGACATGTTTGAAGACGATTTAGAAACCCTAACTTCGTGAGGTCATATCTACTATAATATAGAGGACCAACATATGAAATTTTTACAATAGTTGCTCACACATATTAAATCCATTCCATACAAAGTTCATAGTATGAATCGTTCCAGAACAAAAGTTAGAGTGAAAATTTCAAGATGACCTAAAACAGATTTCACAACAAAAAACCTAGAAAAATGTAATGTCCCTGGCCCTCTAACCGGTGAAGAGGATGCTACCATACGCCAAACATCCGGGAAACTAGCCCCATGAACATGTACATACATATAAAAACCCAAATGCTTAAACATACTACATACTAAGATGCATAATCATACATATACTCGGCAAAAGTAAAACATACAATTCAACATTCAACATGTCCATCATCATAACTCATTACAGTAAATATGATTGCAAAACATATTTAGTCAAGAATACTTATCTTATAAGAACTGTCCCGCAACCAGCTACGTTGCTGCAATGATTCACCCAACCATAGGCCAATGTTCTCCTTAATCTCTCAGCAACGTTGCCACCCCTGAGACGAGCATGATTCCCCATGGAACAAGGAACTAACAGGCTTACACATAGCCAAGGATAACAAAACAGCCAAGCCAACACAATTGGGTTTCTCAGGCAAACAACAGATCAGCCAATCCAACACAGTTGGGTTTATCAAGCCATCTGGGAGATGAGAAAGGCTAAATGCTAAGATGGTGAGCTCATTGAAGAGATAAGGACACCTACACCAGAACCAGCCTAACTTCTAGGACACCCACACACACCCAACATAAGGAAATCAATCCCTTCTCTGCTACACAGTCCCTCAGGCCCTGACCTCCCTTCCAGTGCTATTCAGGGCTTGCGGAGAAGAAATCCAGCCCTCTAGCTCTGTCTGTGTAGTTCCCAAACCCACCAATTTTGTTAAGCAAACCAAACCCTCATCCCCCACTCCCAACACAGTCCGAAGAGCAACCACTGCATGCATGCAGTCAACCAGCAATTACAGCTTGGATAGGGGAAACAACTCCTGGGTTGTTCTTGGCCCTATCGTGGCCAAAATGACTCCATAACAACCTACATCATCCCAACACATAGAAACAACACAGCCAACAAGATATGTGGAAACAACAGCCCGCTCTCAACAATGAAACCATGGGAAAACTTACACAAACCACAATGGGGAATAAAACAGACTCCCAACCTATGCGTGAGGGAAATGTTTTCACACAGACCCCAAAATATGGATGGAAAAACATACCAAATACCCCTTGGTAGAGAACATGAATGACAGCTAAAATGACTCTCTTCCTGGCTGCGTGAGACCAAAACTGAAAAGAATCCTCCTCCCCCCCGAAATAGGATGTCCCTCTATGTGAGGATGATCAACAATGGAGAATGGCGAGTGGGAAAATGCAGGAGTGTGCCCCTATCATTGTGGTGAGAGTGGAATCATGGGCGTAGTGGTTCCTGGCAGCATGAGGATCGATTTGCTGGTAGAGTGTGCATGTGGGCAAGGACTGACAGTCCTGCCACACTCCACTCTCCAGCAATAACTGCCCCAACTAATCAGCAGAACATTTAAGGTGGTAGTTGGATAAGACAAGGGAAGGTGAGAAAAACAAAAAGGGTGGTTGACAAGTAAAGGGGTTTAACAGTTGACACATGGCTTTTCCCCATAGGCTCAGGGTTTGATAATCCCCCCTTACCAATCCTTAGGAAAATCATGCCCTTTTCATTATGGTTGCACTGAGCATAGTTGGTTGGGTCCATTTAATTAAAATACATATTTACATGATGGCAAAACTTAATATGTGTCGTATACGATGATATACCATCGGCAATGATTCCGTTCGCCGAAACATAACACAACCAAATCGATGGTGGGGATTTTTCCTTTAGCTCCACACCACGATTCATTACAATATATATACAGCATGTACCTTTAATGCAAATGGGGTCAAAACCGGGGTATTACATTCCCCTCCCCCTTCAATAGCACTATCCTTAGTGCTTTACAAAATTGGACAAAATGCCATATTGGTATCGCCTCAGTGTTCCGCAGAATTGAACAAAAATGGATGTGCCAATCGCATGGCATCCTCCATCTCCCACGTAGCCTCTTCAGGTCCGTAGTGCTCCCATTGCACCTTTACCTAACCTATGGCCCAGTACCGAAGCATTGTGACCTTCCTGTCGAAGATGCGCATTGGCTCGGTTCAGAACTCTCCCTCAGGTTCCACCTGAATCACATCCCAATTTATCACATGGTTAGGATCATGTGCATATCTCTTAATCAAAGAAACATGAAAAACATTATGAGCTCTAGTGTTAGCAGGCAATGCAAGTCTATATGCAACTAGCCCTATTCTTTCAAGCACTTCAAACGGACCACAATATCTTGGTGACAACTTGGTACAACTTCCAAGATTCAAGGAACTCTTCCTTGCCCTCACTCTGAGGTAAACATGATCCCCAACAATGGACTCTCTCTTCACCCTATGCTTATCTACATAGATTTTCTGTCTGTCCTGTGCTGCTTTCATATTCTACCTGATCTTTACAAACCTCTTGCTCCATTTCCTTGAGCAAATCTGGACCGAGCACAACCCGGTTCACTTGATTATCCCAAGTCACTGGTGTCCTACACCTTCTTCCATACAAAGATTCATACGGACTCATCCCCAAGGATTCATGTTGTCCATTGTTATAAGCAAACTCTACCAAGTGTAAGTAATATTCCCACTTGGTTGGTTTGTCCATTACATACATGCAAAGCATTTCTTCAAGCACCTGATTAACTCTCTCTGTTTTCCCATCTATTTGAGGATGGTATGCAGTGCTAAATTTTAGCTTTGTACTCAAATCTGCAAACAACCCCTTCCAAAAATTGGAAGTGAACTTGACATCTCTGTCAGAGACTATAGCCTTCGGCAATCCATGGAATCTGAAAATTTCCTTCATGAATATTTTTGTAATGTCATCAGTCTTATGCGAAGACTTCACCGGTATAAAATGTGCTGCCTTTGTTAACTTGGCTACCACAACGATGATGGAATCATGTTGTCTCCAAGTCATTCGAAATCCTGTGATAAAATCCATGGAAATAAATTCCCATTTCCATTCTGGAACTGGCAAAGGCTACAACAAACCTGCTGGGTGTTGATGCTCAACCTTTACCAGCTGACACTTCATGCACCTTGAAATGTATTCAGCCATATCCTTTTTCATTCCTGGCCAAAAGTACTGCTTTATGGCAGTAGCAATTGTCTTCTAGTATCTTGGGTGACTAGAATATGGAGCTTGATGGATTTCATCCATAACAACTTTCCTCAAATCTGCTACATTCGGAATATAAATTCTACCTTTATAAGTAAGAAGACCATCTTCTTCCAATTTATATCCCTCATACCTCTTCTCACGACTTTGCTGCTACAATTTGTCTTTTACCAGCTCATACAATTCATCTCCGGCAGTACGATCAACAATCTGCTGCCTCAAATTTGATTGGAAAATACTAAGAGATGCCACATGCATTTCCTGCACCTTCCTGCTCAGTGCATCAGCTAACTTATTCTCTTTTCCCTTTATGCGCTTGATTTCGAAAACAAATTCACATAAAAACTCCAGCCATCTTGCTTTCCTAGCATTCAGAGTAGGCTGATCAAATAGATACTTCAGACCACAATGGTCTGTCCTGAGCTCAAATCTCCTACCCATCAAGTAATGTCTCCACATTTTGAGAGCATGTACTATGGCTGCAATCTCTAGATCATGAGTGGCGTAGTTTTTCTCATGCTCCTTCATATTTCTCGACTCGTAACATATCACATGGTTGTCTTGCATAAGGACTCCTCCAATCCCTTGTCCACATGCATCGGTACACACCACAAAATCTTTTTCTGGATCTGCGACTTTCAATACTGGTGCACTGGTGAGAAGATTCTTTAGCTACTGGAAGATTTCTTCACACCTTGATGTCCATTCAAACTTTATCCCCTTCCTTTGCAAGGAAGTGATGGCATGTGCAATTTTGGAGAATCCCTTAATGAATCTCCTATAGTATACTGCAAGTCCCATAAAAGACCTTACATCCGTCATATTTCTTGGAGTAGACCAATTCATAATGGCTTCAATATTTTCAGGGTCCATAGATATACCCTCTTCTGAGATAATGTGGCCCAAATACTGAATTCTATCTCTATAGAAGTCACACTTGCTCAACTTTGCATACAGCTGATGCTCCCTGAGCAATTTCCATGTCAATCTCAAATGATCTTCATGTTCTTCCTCATTCTTAGAATAAACAATAATGTCATCAAGGAAAACAAGAACAAACTTGTCCAAATATCTACTGAAGACACTATTCATAAGGCACATAAATGTAGCTGCTGCATTTTTGAGACAAAATGGTACCACTACAAACTCATAATGCCCATACCTTGTCCTGAAGTCTGTCTTATGAATGTCTTCATCCTTGATTCTCACCTAATGGTAACCAGACCTCAAGTCAATCTTGGAAAATACCTTTGCTCCTCTCATTTGATCAAAGAGGTCATAAATCCTAGGCAAAGGATATTTATTCTTCACAGTAACCTTGTTCAATTTTCTGTAATCAATGCACAACCTGAGTGTACCATCTTTCTTCTTTACAAACAGAACTGGTGCTCCCCAAGGAGACACACTCGGCCTGATGTACTTCTTTTCCAACAACTCTTTCAGTTGCATCTTCAACTCTAACATCTCTGGTGTACTCATCCTGTAGGGTGTCTTGGATATTGGTGCTGCTCCTGGCACAAGTTCAATTGTGAAATCAATGTCCCTCTTTGGAGGAAGCCCTGGAATCTCATCAGGAAACACATCCTCGAATTCCTGTAACACCTAATGGTCCTCCAACCTAGGAGTTTCATTTCCTATTACCTCCAAAATATGTGCTGCATACAACTGGCAACCCTTCCTATAGAACTTCTTTAACTACATTGCTGAAACCTGCCTAACTGAAATCACCTTTGGAATACATTTCACAACTACTGGCTTCCTTCTTCATTCATGCATTCGAAAGTCTTATTGTAACAGTCAAGATTCACTCTGTGAGCTTCCAACCAATCCATTCTAATGAGAACATCATAGGAACCAAGGGGTTGAACATTCAGATCTTCACAAGTGATCAATCCATTCATAACCAATGGACATTTCTCTACAATTTCACTGACCTTTCTCTTAGTCCCAGTCGCTAGCTGAACTAACCAAGATTTTCTATGCTTTACTTTCTTAAAAGCCCAAATATCCACTACTCTAGGAGTAATGTAACTGTGGGTAGAACTAGGGTCAATCAAAATAGAAATAGATTGCTTAACAATCTTACTTGCTACTTCAACCATAGTTGACCGGTGATCTTCCTGGTAGTCCTCCAGTGCTGCATAAATCCTAGGGACTGCCCTTGCTACTTGACCCATTGTTTCTACTTCTTGAATGTTGTAAGCTGGTCTTGCACTCTCATTCTCGAGTGGACAAGTTCTGCGCATGTGGGTTCCTCCACATCTCCAACATTGAAGTGGTCCTCTATTCTATTGTGGATCCTTAGGGTTTTCTCCTATCACTCCAACTGGCTTACTCGCAGCTTAGGATGGTTGCATCTGCTGATTCCTAAAGTTAGAAGGTTTGAAACCTTTCTTTATTTGGCTAAACTTCTCATTCTTCTTGTCCTTCCATGCCTTATGGTAATCAAGTTTACTTTTTCTTTGCTCATAGCAATACTTAGCCTTCCTTATTGCTTCTTCAAGAGTTTTAGGTTCGTAAAACTCAGTCCTGTTTTTGTAAGACTGAGGCAATCCACTTAGAAACTACTGGACCTTCACTTTTTCATCTCTTGTACCAGACATACCTCAATAATTCCAAGAAGTTATTTGCATATTCATCCATGGTCTACTGTCCCAATATTAGCTCATGGAATTATTTGATCTTATCATCATAATACTTGTCAGAGAGGTATTTCTGCTTGAAATACTTCTTGAACTATTTCCACTTTAGTCTCCTTTCATTGATACTCTTTACTTGCTTGAAGCGTTCCCACCAAATGGATGCTATTCCATTCAGATTGAATATGGAAACTCTTGCCTTCGTGTTTCCCGAATAATCCTGCACTTGAAAGTACTTCTTTATCCCAAGAAGTCAAGCTTCAGCCTCTTGTCCAGTATTTATCTCACCATCAAATGTAGGAGGTTTATCTTTCTTAAATTCATCCCGAGAGCGATCCCTATGGTGTCTTCTTCTTTTTCTTTTACTAGAGGATGAACTTGAATCCCTGCTGGATTCTTCAGAGTTAGATGATCCACTAGAAGTCCTTCTCCTTCTCCTAGTACTGCTCTTACTACCTTCTAGCCTTGCTATACCTCGTCCAGAGTCTATCTTCCTTTGCAAATCTGTCAAAATCTGAAACATAGCAGCATTCAACTGATGCTGCTCTTCCTGGGCTTTAATCAAGCTTCTTATCGTGGCTGCAACATCTGATGGTGTCTTTTGGAATCTCCTTCCATTAGAATCTATGTCATCATTTCCATTACAGACGTTTTCTCCCATGGCATCTCTTGCACGCTTGTAAGAATCCCAAGCATCATATCCGTCATGGATTCTCATGACTGAATCACCACTTACTTACCAAACTGCAATTTTAGAAATACTTCCTTCGAAGGTGACTATGATTCTGCAAACGTGTTAGTAGAAAACTGTTAGATGCACACATTGATATAAATCAGAACCACTTACCTCCTTCTGGAGAAACATTATAAATAATAGTTTTTCTTAAACACACAAAAATTATCTTCTTCCTTTTCAACCCTGTAATCCACTAACAATATGTTGAAAACCTACTGAAAAACAGTTTAAAACTGCTTGAAAATCGCTGAGAAATCCCCACATGAAAAACCCAAATTTTTCCTTGTATAAAATCGGGTCTCATCCCAACTAAAATTTCGATGTTTCGGTGGTCAGAACAACTAGCTCCTTCCGATGTTCATCAGTGGTTTGATCATCTATCTATCTCTGATGCGTCGGGTCTGTAGTTATCTAGGCTTTCGAACTTTATCGGCAATTGGATCCACTCTTCATCGGATGGCTAGTTCCATAGGTAGCCGCAACGGCAGCCAACAAACTCTCTGTGGTTTCCGTGGGCCATAATCTTGTCGGTAGTCGGAACCCTTAGTCACCGCGGAATCAGCGGGGAAACTATCTCCATAACGATGCATCGGCGGTCGGATGCTCTATTCATTGGGTGAATAGTCCCTTAGGCAACCGCAACGGTGGGTAGCAATCCCACTGTGGGTTCCACGGACTATAACTCATCGGATTTCAGAAGCTATATCCACTATCAGCAGTTGAATCCTCTATCCATCGGAAGGATAGTCCACTAGACAGCCACAACGACAGATGCACAAACAACTAATTTCTTTCGATGTCATTCATCGGCAGTATGAACAGCTAAAAAGGGCCGACGTTTCGATGGTTCCATCCACTATCTTCCACCGATCGCTGATGGGATCAACAAATTTTGAAAACTTTCTTCTTCTTTCTTATCCGTGTCGGTGCCTTCTTCCTCTAACATTCTCCGATGGCGGTGACATTTCAGTGATTTCTTCACCTATTTTTCACCGATCCATTCAATTAATCTCCATCAACATTTCGGCGATCCTTAGCCATATGGAGCCATCATTTTGGTACCTCCAACATCTAATCATCGGCAATCCCATCAGCTAAACTTCACCAATTGTCTATGGCCTCATGACTTAGAAAAATTTTCTCTTCATCTTCTCTCCGCTGTCGTTGTCGGCAGTTCAACCAACTAATTCCCACTCTTTTCCACTGATGTTTCGGCGTGCATGTCCACTTCCCTTTCCTTTCTTCCATGTCGATGTTTTGGCAATCCCGTCATCTATCCTTCACCGATCATCGATGGTCTGCGTCAGGTGGTCTTCCGACTACCTCTCCGCTGCATCGGAAGAGCTTCCTAGTTAGTCTTCCGATGAGCCGACAATCTAAGACTTAGAAAAAAAATTTGAATTTTTTCTGTCATAAATTTATGATCTCTACTGGGAAGAAGGAAACCTGCCTCTGCTAGCTGATATTTCATGGCCCATGCAGACCCATGCTGCAACATGAGCTCTGATACCACACTGTAACGTCCCCGACCCTCCGACCGGCGAAGAGGATGCTACCATACACCAAACATCCAGGAAACTAGCCCCATGAACATGTACATACATATAAAAACCCAAATGCTTAAACATACTACATACTAAGATGCATAATCATACATATGCTCAGCAGAAGCAAAACATACAATTCATCATTCAACATGTCCATCATCATAACTCATTACAGTAAATATGATTTCAAAACAGATTTAGTCAAGAATACTTATCTTATAAGAACTGTCCCGCAACCAGCCACGTCACTGCAACGTTCCACCCAACCATAGGCCAGCGTACTCCTTAATCTCTCAGCAATGCTACCACCCCCGAGTCGGGCATGATTCCCCAAGGAATAAGGAACTAGCAGGCTTACACATAGCCAAGGATAACAAAACATCCAAGCCAACACAGTTGGGTTTCTCAGGTAAACAACGGATCAGCCAAGCCAACACAGTTGGGTTTATCAGGACATTCGGGAGCTGGGAAAGGATAAATGCTAAGCTAGTGAGCTCATTGAAGAGCTAAGGACACCTACAATAGAACTAGCCTGACTTCTAGGACACCCACACACACCCAAAACAAGGAAATCAGTCCCTTCTTTGCTACATAGTCCCTCAGGCCTTGACCTCCCTTCCAGTGCTATTCAGGGGTTGTGGAGAAGAAATCCATCCCTCTAGCTCTATCTGTGTGGTTCCCAAACCCACCAGGTTTGCAAGAAAACCAAGCCCTCATCCCCCATTCCCAACACAGCTCGAAGACCAACCACTGCATGCATGCAGTCAACTAGCAATTACAGCTTGGATAGGGGAAACAACTCCTCGGTCATTCTTCACCCTATCATGGCCAAAAAGACTCCATAACAACCTATAACAGCCCAACACATAGAAACAACACAACCAACAAGACATGTGGAAACAACAGCCCGCTCTCAATAATGAAACCACGGGAAAACTTACACGGACTGTAATGGGGAAGAAAACAGACTCCCAACCTATGCATGAGGGAAATTTTTACACACAGGCCCCAAAATCCGGATGGAAAAACATACCAAATACTCCTTGGTAGAGAACGTGAATGACAGCTAAAACAGCTCTCTTCCTGGCTGCATGAGACCAAAACAGAAAAGAGTCCTCCTCCCCCCCGGAACAGGACGTCCCTCTGTGTGAGGATTATCGACAATGGAGAATGGCGAGTGGGAAAATGTGGGAGTGTTCCCCTGCCATCGTGGTGAGAGTGGAATCATGGGAGTAGTGGTTCCTGCCATCGTGAGGATCGATTTTCTAGTGGAGTGTGTGCATAGGAAAGGATTGACAGTCCTACCACACTCCACTCCCCAGCAATAACTGCCCCAACTAATCAGCAAAACATTTAAGGTGGTAGTTGGATAAGACAAGGGAAGCTGATCAAAATAAAAAGGGTGGTTGACAAGTAAAGGGGTTTAACAGTTGACACATGGATTTTCCCCATAGGCTCAAGGTTTGATAATTCCCCCTTCCCAATCCTTAGGAAAATCATGCCCTTTTCATTATGGTTGCATTGAGCATAGCTGGTTGGGTCCATTTAATTAAAATACATATTTACATGATGGAAAAAATTAATATGTGCCGTATACCACGATATACC
The DNA here is from genome assembly GCA_001517045.1 of Pseudotsuga menziesii. Classification (NCBI taxonomy): domain Eukaryota; kingdom Viridiplantae; phylum Streptophyta; class Pinopsida; order Pinales; family Pinaceae; genus Pseudotsuga; species Pseudotsuga menziesii. Next base: position 298,590 of record LPNX010517237.1, read on the forward strand.
ATCGAAAATGATTCCATTCGCCGAAACATAACACAACCAAATTGATGGTGGGGATTTTTCCTTTAGCTCCACACCACGATTCATTACAATATATATACATCATGTACCTTTAATGCAAATGGGGTCAAAACTGGGGTGTTACAAAAAATTCATCACAAGATTCCATCTTCCATTGGAATTTCGCCCTTCTTCACTTCATCTTCCCTTGGAAATTCAGTCCTCCAAGATGAAATTCTCTCCTCTTCATTGGATAATTTGAATTTATGTTTTTCTAATTCCAAATGAGGTTCCTCTTACTTATACAAGAACAAGGTCACTTTTAGTTCACTTTATGATTAGGTCGGCTTATAACTAACTTTAATTTTGTCTTCCACATTTTATGGGATTTATAAATAGGTCAATGACCACTTCATGGCTTAATCAGGGCATTCCAAGTGGACATATTTTCATTACTTCATGTGATTATTCAATTTCCTTTAGGACTTAACTTTAGGTATTCATTTATTCATTAAGGGGTTTACAAGATTGCAAAGACACATGGGGTTACTTGACTCTTCAAGCCTTTTCCTTCACACATGGGAACATACCTTTTCATTAATTCCTTCAATACCAAACAATATTTCTCACTTCCAAGTGTCATGATTAGGTTTCTTCCTCACTATATCAAGGTGTCCTCCTACACCCTCAAGGTGGTCCCAGTACATATTTTCTTCATATTTCTTAGGGTTCCTTTCCTCCACAAGTGGGAAAGGGGGGGGCACATAAATATATTAACTTGGATTTAGGGACTTCTTATCACTTCTCATCATCATGGTATTGTGGACACATCATCATTAGTTTAGGGGATTCTTTACACTTCACATCATGGTATTGTGGACACATCATCATCACTTTAGCGGAATCTTCAATGGATTTTAGGGACTTGATCCATTTTTGTACCACTCAAAGTGCACATGTGGAAGAAACCACATGTTTTCTCATCCCACAAGGGCCATTCTTAATAGATATTCCGTAAGGGGACCACTTCGGAGTTAAATACACTTATGTCAAGGCTCCCTCAAAGCTCTTCAAGACTTCAAACAATCTCCCTTTATTACTGCCATATCATCATCATCATTATTATTGCCACATCATCATTACCATTTCCACATTATCATCATCATTTCCACATTGACATAAATGACAGCATCACTCAACAATTTTATAATCTCATGAAATAGATCTCTTGACCATGTTGAAAACAATGACAACTTACCTCAACACATTCAAAATATGTAACAGACTTTACTTAGAGGATTTTTTTCCATTTCAAGGAAAGACAAAGTAATTTAAAACTTATATAAATAATTCACAATATTATAAATTATTTGAGATGACATGGTTTTTAATGTTGCTCCTTATGTGGTTGGGTTTGACTTTGCAATGTCAAATATTGCTTTTGATTCGATTGTTTATTAATGGAGGAAGATCCACTGCTAGCATTATGGCTTGGTGGAATCAATTTTGTCTTAAAAGGAGGTTCTCCCAAAAGAAATTTTTCTTTGAAATTATTAACTTCAACATCTATTTAAACAATCTCTTATCCAAATGAATCTAATCAAAATGTCCTTCTTCATATGATAGAGTACATTTTCAAGTTGGAATGATTTGTGTTAGGTGTATGTTATATTCTTTGCATGTGTGTGTGGAGGGGAGGTGCGCCTATGAGTGATTTGTCTAACGATCCTTAACAGCACCTTCATAGAAATGGCCATTAGGTTGCCAAAAAAATTTGGTGTTTTTTGCTATTTTGGGGAATTTTCTAAAAATATGTAATTTAATCCTGGTTAAGGGATTGGATTCTATTGTATAATCCAGGTTAACAAATTAGGGCATTGGATGTTGCTGAATACCTATATTTTATATTGTGATGGATTCATAATGATATGAAAAAATAGGAGGTGTGGCTCCAAGGTTTGTTGGTTTTCCCGATTAAGGATTTCCAGGGTAAATCTATGTGTTTATGTGTGAATGTTGTGTTGTAATCTCTATTTTTATTAAAAGAATCTATATGCTTTTCTTCTCTGCACATGTTTAAAACTTACAATTTGTGTCATCTGGTTTTTGTGATGATTTACCTACTTCCCATTCTTATGCATGGGGGGATTCTTCATAATTGTCTAGAAAGTTCTCTTCCATGAAATATCCATCCATGATGATGACATTTGGACTATCCATCCATGATGAACTCACTAATCATCTCATTTCATTGATCTTGGGGGGGATGTCCAATTCTTCTCTCAACCTTTGTTCCCCTCCTCCTTGAATATTATTTTGGACACTAGGTTGAAATTCCTAGTTACTCTTTAATCATATTATTTCATTATGAATGTAGTGAACTATCATCTTTACTTGATTTAATTATAAATAACAATGGTCACGTGATGCCTCTTTTGGAGAGCGGATTAATCCTACATTGTGTGTGTTTGTGTGTGTGGGGGGGGGGGGGTCCTTTAAACATTCAAATTCAATACCCCTATATATCATGTTTTTAGATGACATGGAGGGACCTTAATTTGATATATTCGATATTGGAATATGCCTCTGTACCTGTCCTCATATGATATCTAGGTCAACATTGCTATGCAACATGTCTTCTTCCATTCCTTGGGCCTTTCTCATACTCGCCTCCAAGGTATCTATCTGAGAGTATTTTATGGATTAGTTAACATATTTTGGCATGGAATTGTTATAACAACCAAAAGTCACTGATTTATTTTGGCATTGTCCTTCATGTGTCTTCTGTTGTGATAAAATAATATGATATATTAAAGTCTCAAATATTTTCTAAATGGATTTGAGTACATTAAGTATGCAATATGTGGTATGTTATGGACAAAGAATACCAAATCAATAATACATATTCTATATCATTTAAACAAGGCATGGAACCAATTGAGAGTGACATGTACCAATCATATGTCGAACCAATGAGTGTTTGTAGGAAAACTCTTAGCTTCACATCATCATGAGTAATCATGGATATCACACATGGATAAGAATTTATCAATATGTATTTCAAGACTTTCCACTCTATCACAATTGAACATAGGTAAGATACAGGAGTAATGGTGGGAAATGGGCATTGTTGTCCTTCAAGATCCAAATGGATCATTCTTGATCTTTGCCTTTGATTTCTTAGGCATTCAACATATGGTTGTTAACCTTCAACTATTGTTATTCCTTTTCTCCCTAAATGGATATTAAGGGTATAGATATTCGGGAGGTGAAACTCTGGTGACTACAATTTGTTTTACACCTTGAAAATTTCCCCTTTGAGGATGAGGTTATGGTTTTGTTTTATAACTTTCCATTGGTTCTTATTTAGAACCCCTATTTGTCTATCCTAGGTGACTAGCATAAATAAGACTTGATAGAATTTAGGACTTTTCCACTGGTTGGTCATGTCAATAGCATCTCCTTTATTGGACTCATTCCCACTACTCTTCTTGCATGAGGGTTTTCCATGAATATTTTAGCTTTGCTTGATATTTTGTAGTATGTAGAGAAATATTATTGATTCAAGATATTATGTTCATATTAAAAACTCATGGGAATCTAGTTTGGTGTTTGATTTTGTTGGTACATTCAATTACACATTAGAGTCATCACAAATGTTTGTTATCTTGGTCAAAATAAATAGAATATTCGGTATGTCCCCAATATCATTGTAGGAAATATTGATCACTTTTGTTTTTCAAAATGAAAGAGGTTAACATTGAAGGGGTCTTGGAAAATCCCTAGATTCCTTCCCTCATTTTTAAAGAGGTGGAACTCCTCTTTTGAGTTTCAAATTTCTTTTTTATTTGAAAGGTGGGTGCGTTCTAAACAAAAAACCCCAACATACTCTAAAATATTCAATTTTTTTCCTTCAAGCATGATGTTGCTTGAGAAGGACTAGCTAGTTTTCAAAGATTAAAAAAAGGAAGTAAATATTGCAATATATTATGACTAAATTCTACCCACAACATAATATTTTCCTTTCTCAATATTGTAAGCATATAATCAACTATGACTTGGAAACATGAATAAAATAGAAAATATGATAAGTTTATCAAAGAAATTTAAAGTACAATGAATTAATGAACAAATGAGTAGAAAGAGAGCCATCTTATCAAGATTCCATTGATCTAAAACCACGTAGAATTCATAAAATTTAAATGGCTACTTGAGTAGTTCTTTGTGGAGATAAAAAAATAGTAAGTCTCAATGTAACAAGTTGAAGATTGTCTAAAATAAGAGGGATAAGGAAAACTCAACAAAATTTCCTTGAAAAACAATTAAATGAAGTGGTATTTTCTCTCGAGGATGTTGGGGTGGAGCTATCAAAAACCTGAAGTAATATAGGAAGTGCTTGGAAGAAAAAAAAGGATAAACTACTAAGTTATAGGTTTTCATGTAGCAAGGCATACATGAAAAACCTAATGGAAAGTAACTACAAGTAGGTAAGGAAAGTTACGGTATGATAAATTAAAAAATTGGGAAAGGTGTGAGATTTGGTAAATGAGTCGTTTCTTCTTTGAAAACATCAATTTTATTCTCTCCAATGTTGTTGTTGAGTTATTTGAACCCTAACTATCTTCCCAACTAAATATTAGGAGGCCTTAGATATCTGTTCCAATGCCTTGTCAACCCAAGTCTTGATGTAATCTCTGATAGGTATCACTATGACCTATTTTAACCTTAATGCAAATATTTCACTTTGAACTTAAATTATTCTATATGTTTCTCTTGTACCAATGAATCAATCCCTATAATTTCCAACAATAATAAGATTAAATTGGTGTCTTATTTTATTTTTAGAGGTGATGGTAAGTCTATAGTTAGTGAGGTCTTTGCAATAGTTAACTTCAATTCATATTTTTATTTCATAAGGGACTTTTCTTCATGGATACTTTATTTTCAATCCAACTAATTTTATTACATCAATATCCTTGAAAAATATTGCTTCTCATCTCGCTTAATACGTCACAAGTTGCAATCAATTGTTGTAGGACATTAAGTGGAATTCCCCATCCAACCTTAGCTTGCATTAGTCTCACATTTGAAGGAAAATTAATTTGTTTTCTTTTTTTCATTCATATCACTTAGACATTTAATCAAGGTTTCAACATAAATTTTACAAAATTCTTGATCAACTTGGAGTTTCTGATTTCAAGAGTCGGTTAAAGAAACAATTTTGGTGGTGAGTGTAGAAAATTTGCTTACCAATTCTCCTGTAGGTCCATAAAAATTCATCTATGCTTCAAAATTAGTTGACACTATCTCTCTAACCCCTTGCAATCGAAAGTGAGATCACCTTGCTTTGGTAATAATCTATGGATCATCTTTAGGTTGTTCCTATGGTGTCCTAATGGTTAGCATTTGAGTAAAAAATGGCTTAGGAATGAATGCACATTCTAGTTTTGTTATCTTGTTTTTTAGTTTGGAGTTTTCTTGATTTTCTTAGAATACCCCTCATGGAATCATGTAACTTAAGGAATTATTGTATTCTGACTCTTTGACATATAACGAGGTACTATTATTTTCCAAAATTATTTTTCCTTTTCCTTTCATCCTTTTGATCTACAAATTCTTGGACTCTTGATGAAAATATGCTTGGTGCAAAGTAATTCAATTGTCTTCAAAATCATGAATCTCCAATGGAATACTTGTTTCGTTAATTAAATTGTTGTTCCCTAGTTGCATGGAAACCCAAGAAGAAATTGCATCATATTGATCATCAATTTCCATAAATATTCTCATTTACTTCATATACTTTGGGTTGTCTTACTGGATCAATTTCCACCCTCGTCATTTTTATCAAAATATTTGAATGTTCCTTCAAGTTCATAACCCCTAATAGTGTCACATTCCCTCAAATCAAATAACTAAATACCTTGATGTATATTCTTCGTATGAAAAACACTCCTCACAATATTCCCTCCAAATTTGGAAGGAGATGAAATAAATTGCTTATTTTTTTCCCTTTAAGAATAAAGACCGCCTTTGTTTTTGTCAACATAATTCACTCAAAAAAAATTGTCAAAAATATTTTTACGCAAAATATACAAGATTATTTTCAAACCATATGTTAGTTTTTCTAATCTTATTCAAATTGATTAGGATCGTTATCTAAAATAATAACAAGCACAACAAGAAGCAAAAGATAGAGTATATACACAATACACAAAGATTTTCCTTGGGGAAACCAGAAAGGAGAAAACCCTGCAAACTTCCTCAGAATAGTTATGTCACTAAGACAATATCACAAGATGGAAAAACCTAAGTATAAGAAGTCTTCTGCAACTCTCTCTCTCTCTCTCTCTCTCT
>LPNX010517237.1:305121-390275 GCA_001517045.1 Pseudotsuga menziesii
CTTCAAGTGAATGACCTAAAACATGACTAGGATGACCTCTTACCCTATCAGGGTCAACTTCACCTAGGGAGACTTCAAAAATACATTTCATTATATTAAATCGGGGACTACTTCCCTGACTTACAATGGAGCTTGTACCTCAAGGACCATATACAATAATGACATCCCGAAAAGATGGAAACACATCTCTGATGCGGGTATAAAAATATATAATATCATAATATCTTCCAAAGTTACAAATACAACAACACCATACAAGTGAGGTGTGCATATTGGTGTTCTTAAAAATTATCCCCTTTCCCTTAATAAAGGCCTTGGCTTCCACTGTCAACCTATTTGGGTTCTATCCAACCAACATATGTTTAAATATTCCCACCAAAAAATCCCAAATATTATAAAAATGGAAATGATCCTTATTCTTCCATAACATCAATAGCACAATGAAATAAGCTAAGAATCTATGGGATCATCTCCCCTTAGGGCTGATTTCCCAAATGGGTGCAAAAAATTAATGCATATAAATTATACAAATCCCTAGAGAATCTCTGAGTATTTTGGAAATTGGTTCATTAAGAACTTTCATTTTATAGTAATTCTTCTTGATCAAATTATTCCTCCTTCTTCAAAGTATAATACATGACATAAAGGACATTCATAGGAACCTTCACGGTAATTTCTTGGCTTACAACCTTCGAAAAAAACCATGCAACCTATCGATAAGATCTTACCAAGTACAAAACATCAATTTGATAAGAATTAACATTCTCAGTAATCAAGTGAGGTAACCATTTCTTCAAAATAAACACTCCATCGACATTAGCATACATGAAAGTGTATGTGTCATTAACCCTAAAAACTATGGTCAGTGTTAGGATCCTAAGTATACCTATCAATGTAATAGGAGTGAGGGAACAAGGCATTTAAAAACCTATGTTTACCCATAATACGATGTTTATTGTCAAACCTCTTTGAGGAACAATGAACAATTTATCAAAAGTCGCAAACCTTAAGAATGTAGTTGACTCTATCTAAACCAAAAGTCCAATCTTGTTATGTTTCAACTGTTGTTCCTACATTACCGAGTGTGATTTGTATGACTAATATTACTTATATATTTGTGCTATTGTATTCAATGTATCACCAAAATAAGGTTCATAGTTTTTCCTCATACCATTATTTATTTTTTGTTCATGGAATTCAAAACCCTATGCAAAGTATCATCAACCAATGTTGTATCATCTAAATGGTTCTATCAACCTTCTGTAAACTAATGACTTTGCTTAGAGTTATGTCATTCATATAATTTAGAGTTAATTTTGAAGTGACGCCATTAATACCATGCCAATGAAAATCGATGTGAAATGATGGGGCATTTGATAAGGGTATAAATGATGCAAATGAAGGAATAATTCATAATTGTGATATTTAGTGGTGACATTATAACATGTGCAAATGATTATAATGCAAAAAGTCAAATTATATGTATTCAAAGGTGAGGACAATAAGAGAAGTTAGGGATGTTAATCTCATGGAGATGACTTGAGAGATTTAAGGAGATAATTTTGAAGATAGCTATGGAATTGGATGAACGAGAAATATTATTGAAGCATGTTTATTATGGTCACCTATTGGAAGCTCAGTGTACTCTATGGAATCATGAGAAAATGCCAGATCCAATGTGAAGGTTTGAAGGATATTGTGTGTTTGATTTCTCCTATTCCCAACATTTGGCGATTCTAGGAGAGCCCAAGAAAATGAGAACCTATTGTTGGAGCTTGATTTAATTTTTAGGCTTAGGATCCAGTGGCTTTTGTTCAACGTGTTTATTTTTGTTTCTTGTTGTTAGATTTCTTTATATTTTCAGAATTATCACCAAAATAGTGGATCCTTCTAAGTAGCCAACCTTATGTGGGGATCTTATTTAGTAGATAAAGTGTGCATACATCATAGACTTTGTTTTTCATGCCTCTTTTATATGACACAATGCTCATATCCATACCAGTGGCCATGGGTACTTCCACATGATCTTTCCAATCATAATGTCATTTGGATGGTGATTTGAAGACCATCAGATATAATTTATTTATTCATATAAAGATTCTTCATGGATATGGTGTACTCTGGAGTTATTGTCACACATTTGAATGGAATACCCACATTGATTATAAGAAACATGTTCTCTCCATAAAATATTTGATCTAGGAGAAATCAAGCCTTTTATGCGTCAACTTAATTCAATGTTGTGTTTTTCCTTAGGTTGTACCTCAACCGACAATGAGATTCTCTTCAATAGTTATACCCAGCTAGATATTCAAATATCTAAATAAAAGGGGATTCTGTCAAGATGAAAATGCCAAGGAGGGTTGTGCATATAACACCATCTCTGTGCCACTTTAGGTTAACAAGCGATTCCTCTAACCAAGGGAGGGTACCCTCAAATATGGGGAGGTATGAATCATATTTTGTCACCCTAGGTACCTTTCAAATATGCATGTAAAAATTGACTCGATATAGACCTAAAATTTGAGGTGCTCGGAGGAAAATTTCAGCCATAATAACAAATAGAAAATGAGTGTTGTATTTAAAAGGGAGGCCCAACTATCCCTAAAAACATCAAAATTGAAAATCAATGCAGCTCATAGGTGCATTAATCATAACCAAATCTAAGAAAAGGAAACAATAATAACATAAAACACATTCAATTGACAAATTATGTTTTAACTTCCCCTTCACACACAACAAAGACCAAGATACTGGCTCAACAGATCAAGGTTCAGTTGGCAGCACCTGCGGCGTAGATGCAGTCTCACACGATATATCTTTCTTTATGGGTAACTGCCAAAACCAGGTTTCCGCAGTTGTGTGGGGTATTTATGTTCCCTTGGTGTTCTACCAAGGTGCTCGACTGAAGCCAGTGGGTGTAATCCTTATGCTGATTATGTACAAAAAATATATGATTCTATTCAACCATCAATAGATACTATAACACTAAATATCATGGAGTATAGGAAATTCCAACTACCACGGTGTGATAGATGCATATAGAAATAAGCGAGTCCATTTCACAGGTGATGTAATTTATAAATAGAGTGGAAACCTGTGTAAAGTTTTAAGAAAAGGTTTCCACTCTATTCATAAGATGTGTAACGAACATAAAATAAATATAATAATTAAATAACTAATAGTAAACATAATTAATTATACTTAAGATGAAAGGACATGACCTTTCATTCACAATTCCCAAGCCTTATTTAATAGGAGGGTCATCAACCATTGTAATCATCTTATCTATTATCTTATCTTACCTTTTATCCTATCATCAGTTTATATATTATTATGGCGTATTCGATATTCCAAGTCTTTTGGTAATATTATTTCTGTGAGCGAATAATTGTTCGCTTCAAGTGGTATCAGAGCCTCGTTTGGCTAATCTGGTCCTCTGGCCTTAATTCTCAGACCTTGTCTAATTTTTGGCTTGTATCCTTTTGGCATAGAAAATAAAAGAGAGAAAAAAAAGTTAAAAACAAAAGATAAAAGAAAAAAAAGTAAAAAAACAAAAGAAAGGAAAAAGAAAGTAAAAAAAAAGAAAAGAAAAAGTAAAACAAACACATGGTTTTGCTTTCTAGCTTCAATCCAGGTTTTGCTTTGATTTGAATTATTATAATATATTTATAATAGTTCAATTTTTTGTTTTATTATATAATAATTAATACAATAATTAATTATTATTTTAAAAAACTATATATTAAACTATATATATAGTTTATAAAAACATTAATATAATTATTAATTAATTAATTAATAATTATTATTATAAAAAAAATTTATAAAAATTATTATTTTATAATAATTATTGTTGAAAAAAAAAGGTTATTTAACCTAATCAAAGAAGACTCCATCGTCAAAAAATAATAATAAGTCAAAGAAGTCAAGTCAACAAGACCGTCCATCATCGAAGAAAATGCCAAAATCAAGGAAGATCAGCAATCAATGAAGAGTCAAAATGTCAAAGGAAGACTCGTCAAGAAATCGATAGCCATCTATCATTAAAGAAGTCCGAGACCATGGAATTTGGTTTGCAACTACAAATAGAGAAATTAGAAGCCAAGCTAAAGCGTTATCAAAGTGACTATGAAGAGTTACAGGACATAAATACGAAATCGGAAATGCTCATTAAATTACATAAGATGAAAAAAGAGCGCAAGGAACAAAAAATTTCTGACAAGAACAATCATATAGAAAAATTGTGGGCCCAAATTAAGAAATTAAAAGATGAAAATGATTTCAATCAGAGACAAAAAAAATCAAGATATAAAGAAAGAAATAAGTAATTACGAAGCAGAAATAATATGCTTGAACAAAATCGTTAACGACAAAGATGAAGAACTGATGCACATATGATAGAAATTAGAAGATCAAGAATCAGTGGTTGACCAGTATCGACAATAGATAAAATTTCTTCAACAACAAAAACACAACTCTAAAAAGGAACACAAGATGGAGATCGCAAAGAGTAATAAAACATTTTCCGACAATTCTGAAGAAATTTTCAAATTAAGAAATCATAACAAAACCCTGATTACAAAAATCAAAAAATTGAAAAAAAGTAGCAAGAGAGAACACTCCGGTGAAGACCTCGAAGGAAAAATACTGGAAAAGCAAGAAGAAAACCAGTGTCTAAATAATCATAATCAGGAACTACAAAATCAGATCAAGGAGTTAGAAATTGAAAAAAAATCACAAGAGGAAAGAATCGAAAAGATTCAGACTCATGAACAATATATTGGAGAACCAAGAAGCACAAACCAGGAAAATGCATCCAAAATCAAATCAAGGAAGTGAAGACAGTCCTCACCGCAGTCCAAAAGAAAGAAGAACAAACAACACCTACACCTTACAGACATCCTAATTATAATCATCATTTTGACCAACGACAGGGTGGTCAAAATGAATATTCACAAAAGACTAATGTGGACATGTGAAAATATCGACATACCAAGCAACAATTGAGATGAATTGTCCACAAAAATATCTCAGAGCTTTGATAAAAATAGATCTGGGATGGACCACAGCAGATACGATGCAACAATTCTCCTGGGGAATCCGTAATTTGTATCTGCTCATCTTTTCAAATGTCACAAATAAAAAAGGGAAAGAATTCCAAGACGACAGATTAAAATAAATCAGACATTAATGTCCAATACATCTTTGACGACAAAGATTCCCTTAAGGGGAAGGCAATGTAACGAACATAAAATAATAATTAACATAATTAACTATAATATTGAAAGGACATGACCCTTCAAGTCGCAATTCCCAAGCCTTATTTAATAGGTAGGTCATCAACCATTATAATCATCTTATCTATTATGTTTTATCTATACAACCATTAATATACATTTTCCCTATGGCTTATCTGATATTCCAGATATTTTGGTGATTATTCTGTGAGTGAAATAATTGTTCGCTTCAAGATGCATATAATTAAATTGTAATAAAATACATAAACATTCATTCACAACAACATACATGTGACACAACACATTTAGAATTTATACATTCAGCACGGTATCTAACAAGGAAACCCATCCAGGAAAAAAACACAAAGGTGCTCTTCATTTGGCATGAGAAATATATGGCACATTTTTGTCTACGCACTAAACTACAGACTCCGTTCTATATCTTCTTCTCTTATCTATACATACTTCTCTCTCCTCTCATGTTGTCTTGTCTTCTATAGTTGATCCTTCTCTACTTGATTCTACTTTTGATCCGCACACAGTCTGTATCGAATCAACTTCTTTATGGCTCTATGACTCTGATTAACTCTTCAACTCTGCTATGGATGTGCACACATCCTGGATCAACTTAATCTCTCTACACTTCTGTGCACTTAGCTACATACGTCTTCGAATCTCTACCAAACAACTAACCAAATCTCTACTAACCAACTAGCTAAAAAACAACAACATATCCCTAAGAAACCCAGACAATATGACCTTCATGAAGATAACAAAGCACGTTGATATGGAAGTGAGTAACCCGCACACATCCTAGGTTCTTCATTCTTATAGGCTCTTACATGTCACTCTTAGCCGAATTCATACAGTTATCCAACATGATGTAATTTCTATTCTAGAAACACAGGTTAGTAGGAACTAACGATGTGAATTACAAATATGATTTCATACATGTGACTTTCGCCGACTCTATCCGACCTCATACCCATGATATTTTCGACTCTCACTTTCCAACCGTTGTGCCATTACATGCCTTCTTACATGGTTTCCTCTGTCACAACTCATCTTGTCACATATTTTCCTTCTATTGTGGCTTCTCTTCTTTCGCTAGCTCTTTTACTATCACAAACTCTTCCTCTATTGCGCTCTTTTTCTATCATGGTTTCTTATGTTGTACCTCTTCCTTATTCCTCTACTTATGTCACACCTTCCTTCTTCCTTCCTGTGACATGAATCTTTTCATACTTGGTCAGATTCCAACTGGATTCTTCCTAACTTCCCCTAGAGCCAATAAGCCCCCAACACTCACCTATGGATCGTCCTAAGCCGCGCAAGGAAATTCTTCAATTTTTTCATTTGGGATGACTTTACCTTGAAAATATTGGAATATTTTCAGGATCTCTTCTATATATTGTCTCACATATTCCTCTTCTTTCTGCAAGTTTTCCACAAGGTTGGAACTGAGGTGTTCCAATAGTACGATCCTTGCTTCTTCCACTACTCATTGTACCCTCTGATGTACAGGTTGGATAATTCCTATAATTAGCTATGATTCAGCCTGCAACTCTTTGACTTTATTTTCCCTTTGTTGTTGTTGTGTGCGCAACATAGTCACTTGTTGTAGGAGCTTCTTCAGTTATGTTTCCTTAGCCATCTTCTTTGCTAAGGGTAAATTCTTCATCTCATACTTCAGCTAAGTTACTTCTATCTCAGTTGTGCGCAACTCCTCTGCAATGTTTTCTAGCTCGACGTCTTCGATCAAGGCTTCCCAAGTCTGAGACACTTGGTCGACAAACTTGGCACAGGATGACTCTGCTTTTTTTATTCTCTTTGCATCCTTTTCCACTACTTTCCTTATTTATTTTATTGTGTAAAGTTACTATTTTGAAGAAGTAGGACAGACGATATGCACAAATTCATAAACATCGTCGGTTCTAAAATGTGAAGAGGAAATCCCAAGTGCTTGCATGGGCATTCTTTTATTTGGCTTCTTCCCTCTCACAGGAAGACCATGTTGATCAAATTGTTATTCGTCGAAAATGAAGTTCATTATCTAATCGTCTTGTTTGTTTCTATAATGATGAAATCCATCATCTCATCGACATCTTCCTTTTCTTCGATGATGAAATCTACCATCTCATCAACCTCTTCATTTTCTGTGTGGAAATCAACCATATCATCTTCTTCTTTTAAACACCATCGCCAACTATATTTTGAGATTCTATATCCATCCATATTTATATATGTACCTTGGCTCACATATCTTCCTATCACACATATCTTCCCATATATCAATCACATACATGCATTTTAATGTTATTATAAAGATATCATTTATTCATTGTGCATTCATCCTTGTTGCAATCCTTCCTCTTATGGTAGCATTCCTCAACAGCAAGGGAATTCATAGCTCTCTATTTGTCTGCAATTCATACTTTCACTTTTCTAATTAGATGGATTACTCATCCAAGAATTCGTCACCTTGGTTAACTCAAGATCATGGACCAAAAATGGTCCAAACAATCATAACTCCGTCAAGTTTTCAGTAATCTTATCATCACTGATTATTGATTCAATTCCAGGATTGTTTTTACATTGATGCTTCATTCATTTCGACAAACTTGTCTATATCTTTTACAGTGTTGTGCTTTATTCTTTTATCTACTTTGTTTTCAAAAACATTGGTGGCCCTTTGTTCATGCAAGGGTTAAAGACTCTTGGATTGCATTCAACCAGTAACGTAATATGGATTTCAAGCTTAAATTAAAATATGTATTCTCTTTTTTAATTCATTTATTATAGATTTCATTTACCTTGTCATTATCTTTAATAGGGTATGACATTCTAGAGGTTTGCATAAATTTCCTTTTCATCATAGTATGAGAAGTTTTAAGAAGTTATGCATTCATAACCCTAGCGATTTACCTATCATTGAGTCAAGGAATTTTCTTTTCCAATACAAGGTAAAAAATGTTTAAACTTTACTCTTTTTAGGAACCACTTGTTTTCAAGTTGAATTGGGTTTTAATCTCAGTCATTGTTTATGCTTTAGAGGAAACCATAGTTCATTTATCCTCCATTCATCAACTCCAAATATCTTATCAATTTATCCTCTTATATCACAAGTAAAGACTTTCAAGTTGCAGAGATTAACATGTTTCAACCTTGTCAACAGTCTCATCTTAAGCATGGGTTTAGTGTTTTAAGTTGATTTTGTGGGTTTATGCTAGTTATTATTTCCCTCCCATTGTATCAGCTACTAGAAAGTGACCAATATTAGCTAGAAGGAAATTGAACCCTACTAAGGGTATATTTTCCCCAGTCATTCGAACCTTGCTAAGGGTATTTCTCTACTAGTCGTACCCTTCTTAGGGTCTACCTCACATTGTCTGAGCCTTGCTTGGGAATACTCCCTCCCATGATAGTTCTATTAAGGATTATGGTAGCCATGTTAGGGCGCTTACAAGGCACTACAGGTCTACTAGGGATTAACCCAAGCACTTGAATACATTCGAAATCCTTGTTAGGGAATACACTCAGACACTAAGTCGTGTTTAGGGCATTAAATAGTTAGCTGTATTGCTAAAAATTCAACACCTACCCTTATATTAGTAAAAATCTCAACAAATCAGTCTAATAGTAAAAAATTTAGTAAATTGGTGAACGACTCATTCAATGGCACAATAAATTAGTCTACAAATCAGTCAAGCAGTCATCAACTCAGTCAAAGGAACCCTCTATTTGGTCTATGAAAATATCATCTTCATCAATAATAGTTGTTTATAGAGAGTTAGGATTTGATCTGTCATGAGAAGACTAATTACAATCATCCTTTTAAGGGTGTTTTTCAACATGTTTCTCTTGGTCGTAGGTGTCATCTTGTAGTAGTAGCAGGCTGCCATGATTTACTATAGGAATGATTTCATATTCATTCTGTATCTAGGGTTGTCTTCCTATTATAGTCTTGATCCATCATTTCAAATCAATCTTGTTACCAATATTGCATAACACAATTTAGATCTCCTGATGAGGCTATGGATAGGGTTTCCCTAGTATGGAGGCACACTCATTGTGTGGTATAATACCATGGCCATATGTGTGATGTGAATAAAGGAGTGCTAGATCCTACTGCTAGAATTAGGGCTTGATGTTATCCCTTGATGTGATATTTAAATCTAGCATGGAAATGATGGTGACAATACTTCTATAGATACTATAATTTATGCTACACCTACATGCCCTAAATGAGAAGATAAGTACTTAGTCTCTCTGTTTAATGTAAAGCCTCGAGTGTTAATGGTTTTTGATGTTCATGGTCATGTGTATATTGTTTCTTCCAAAATATTTCATAAGAAAGGTTGCTGGGTTTTTCCCCTATGAAGGATAGAGGGTTTTCCCAGGGTAAATCATGGTGTCTATTGTGCATAATTATTTTGATGTGATGTATTTTTATTTATGCCCTATTTTATTTACTGTTGAAATGGGTTAATGTAACACTACTCATAAATAATTTAATGTGGTTGATATTTTCATGTGTAATTATGCAAAAGAAAATTTTAAATTTACACTCTTAATTACCACCTTATGAAAGTAGCTAAAAATTCAACATGGTATCAGAGCATTGTACTGATTTTTTTCCTTGACCGACACAGGAAAGATACTAAATATGGAGTAGTATGCAAGTTGATAGATGATTGGATGACGAACATCCTTCATTGGGCATCAAATCATGAAGTGTTTTGAGAATTTGTTGTGGTATTCCATCTATCTGCTCAAGTGTATGGCTGTATAAACATGAATAAGTTTATAGTGAACCAATGGAAATTGAATTATCAATATAGGTGTTAGTCACAATGCATATTAGCCACTAGATTCATCATTGAATTATTAGATGATTGGGATAGTCTTAGATAGTATCATTTTCAATACTTGAAGGCCAGTTTTTCTTGACATTGATGATTAGATAAGACACTTGATAATGTTGTTCATACATGTATCCTGAAGTTTCTCATGTATATATTATAGCACCCATTGGAAAGTACATTTTTTCAAGTGGTCGATAGTGACAGAAATCACAGCCCACATGCTTGTGGGTGTTGATGCAAGGAGACATGTGAAATACATGAAGAAAGAATCATTAATTGTGTTTGTGCAAAAAATATTAATAAAGATGGAACAAAGACCAACTAAAGAGTGTGAAGTTTCCCATATCACTTTTGTGCAATATAGTGACATTCCCATCAAGCTAAAAAAGTTGATCATACATGTTAAATATTATTGAGTATGTGTGCCTTGGAACAACAAGGAGAAGCACAATGTGTCTTTGAGGATTGTTCTATGTTAGTCCTAGAAGGATGTTTGACGGCCTCATATAATCTAAGATCAAACATTTTTATTAGAAATTTTTATCGTCGGTAGTATGGTGATGGCAGCCTAGTCAAAGCCTTAGAGGAATCATGATGAGACCTATAAGATAATACTCTTGGTTAGAGTATTATGAGATATGTTTTCGACAATACTTCCAGTTGCATATGGACCTATGATAGTTTTCCTCCTTGAGTACTACATAAAAATTAGTGATTCTTATCCCATTGAGATTCATGAGTCTGGGAGAATGTGAAATTTTTTTTAGATCAAGTCAAATGATAGTATCTCCTAAATTGTGTGACTCTGCCTAGGTGTAGGGATGAAGAGGGAGTGGTCGATTACTTATCTCCCTCATCTTTTAGAGAGATGGTTACCCATGTATGATACTTGCATATTCTACTGTCCAAGACAGAGTTAGATTAAGATCATTATGATGTTACCCTGACATAGAGGTGTCCTTTCTATATGTGCATGGGACCTCACTTGAAGATCATCTATGAGAAGTAGGATGCGATTTACCATACTTCAGGTATTTTCCCTCTCGATAGCCAGTGGGATAGAGTATATCTCTCAACGTATTTGAGATGTTATGATCAGAGTAAGGCATGCATAAATTCTTGAAATTATTCCAAGGGTAGAGGAGCATGTTGTTATCAGTGGACTTCCTGAAAAAAAATCAGAGATCTTAGAGATTCTTAATATTGTATGAGATATGTCATAATTTACAATCCCTCCAATAGTTGCGTATGCTTCGACAGATGTTTCTTTGATCTAGAATATGATGTATAAGACTTCCATATAGCCTTGTGATCTTGAGCATTCAATGACAAGAAGCATTGAGAGGACTCTCTCATAGAGAAAGTGAACTATGAAGAGTCATATATCCTTAAGTACACTTTGATGTACAGTGATGAGTTGAGATTACATCTGATGGATTTGTGAACCACCTTGCTCAATGGATTAAATAAGTATGCAGAGTAATGAAATACTTTGGTTGCAGGGATCAGAGGGAGCCTGAAGACCCATTTAGTGATAGAAGTAGAGCATGAGGATCTCCTTATCAGTTTGATATGTACCACTTGAGTAGTGATCTAAACAGCAGAGACAGTTGGTTCCTCTAATGTATAGATAGTCTTATGTGTACGTTGCAGACTCCCAAAGTATGGTAATTGAATATACCTGGTGAGTTCACCTAGAAGTAATACATATGAGATAATATTGGTATTGAATTGTTCTTCTTTAGAATAAATAAGAGGGAGTCCGTCTATGCTTATGAGATAGAGGACCATTTCCCATATGATCACATGTAGCACCTTGCATGAGCTCCATTATCTAGGAGAATGAAGGAGCCTGGTTAGTTACGAGGAATTTGATACTAGTCTTGGATTGAAGCTCATCCTTGGGCTAAGATCTATTGTCTAGGAGAATGGAGTAACCTGGTCAGTTACGGGGAATTTGATACTAGTATTGGACTGAATTTCATCCTTGGGCTAAGATCCATTCTCTAGGAGAATGGAGGAACCTAGTCAGTTACCAAGAATTTGATACCAGTATTGGAATGAATCTCGGACTGGGGATGATATCCAGTCTCTAGGAAAGTGGAGATACTTAGTCAGTTACCAATTTGATTGAATTTGATCAACTTTATACAGTCTAAGGGATGAGACACTTGTTCAATTACCAATATATTGACATATGTCAACTTAAGCTTAGTTCTGAAGAACATAGTCAGGGACTAAGACCTGGTTAAGAACCAGGATGTTGATGCGGATCAATGAGAGAATTCATAGACTAGGACTAGGCATATGATGTGTGGCATACTCCATTCCTTGGTATTTTGAGATGGTTAAGCTATGGGACCTCCTCAAGGGACTTGACAACCCTTGTTATAGTAGCTAGTATATGGGATTGGTGTTAGTGGGGAGAACTATATGATCACATTTTCTAGAAATGATTATATCATCGAGTACCATTCTCTGAGAAAATGGATGCATCCTAGTGTTGGAGACATTTACCACCATACACACTCATTTTGGTCAATTTGTCCTAGTTAAACCACTATCCTAAGTTTTATTGACTTAATTGACATCAAAAGAGCACTAGATGACATCAGCTAGATCACACCCATGCCTACCTTCAGTTAAGGAGGCTAACTTATCCTTCTCCTACATTCAGGGAGGCTAACTGGAGCACTCCGGGGGTGATCTGAGTGTCATTAATGCCCCATATTGCTAACTAATGGTTACAATCAGTTAAACATAGTAGTGAAGGTGCCTTCCTTCATTAAATTGATTATTTAATGAACTAGAGTCAACAAGGGCGCCTCCAACCACTTCTAATGGTCAGTTACACTTCAGTTAACCTCATCAGGGTTCATTGAAGTCATTGATGTGCTACCACTTGTTGGTTGGATTACAGTGACATGTGTCTGAGCTACTTTCAATTACACTCAGTCATTTATTGCACTCCGACTTCAGTTAGGGCTCAGTTGAGTCAATTAGGGTTTTGATTAGTGGTTAACTTGAGTGTTGACTGTGGCTTACATTCAGTTAAGCTAGACTCACTCATTCAATTCGAATGACCTCCTTGGGAATTTGAATTGCTTTGTCATTCATGCTTGCAGCATGATCATTGTATTGTATTACCCATTCTTTATGTAATACACAGAGCGACTACTCATTTTGTAGCACTATTACACCATTTTCATTCCTTATTGTTATTAATCTTTGATGAGACTATGTTTTAGTCCCTAGATTACTGTGACAGATTAATATGGTATTAGATCTCATGGAGGGATGAAGATCAGATCTCTCAAAAACAAGTTTTTTGATAGATCTTGCATGAAAATTGAGCAATAGCTCAAAAATCCAGCACTGCACCAGAAGCCAAGGCTTACCACTTAATACCCCAAGTAAGGAACTCGTTGATCAAGCTTGCTTAATTGACTATGCTCGGTGTGATGAAAGCCTAAAATGTGCAAGTTGTTTGACCTTACATTGCCATTTTTGTTGTGATTTTTAGGTTTTTAACAAGTGAAAGCATTCGCTCCAGTAGATTCAGATGGCTTCTTCCGTAGATCTTTTAACTCCATTCAATTTCCACTCATGGAAAGGGGATATGGAGATCCAGCTACATGCCAGAGGACTCTATAGGGTCACTATGGACACTGAAGAAGAGCCTTATTCTGTGACAGACAAATCTAGATTCTTGAACAAGAAGGATGAAGCATTTAGATTCTTGTGCCTCTCTGTTTCTCGGGATCTTCTTTTCCATATTTCAAGATTAAAGAATCCAAAGGAAATTTGGGACAAATTAGAAACCTTATATGGAAAGCAGGATGATTTGAGAGTTTACCAACTGAAAATGAATTGATGTCTCTCCATCCTTCCGATTTTGAGACCTTGAATGAATTTTTCACAAAGTTCAAGCACATTGTCTTACTGTTGAAGCAATGCAAAGTGGAGTAGGAGGATGATCAGCTCATCCTCGCCATACTCTCCAAACTTGGAGCTGATTATTTATTTTTTGTCTCTACATTCCGTGCGGGGAATATCACAACCCCTAGATGGAAGATGCCTACACTCAATTCCTTCATTGAGTCCCTAACAAGTGAACATGATAAGCTTGTATAGATGGGGATCATCAGATCCTCCCATGATCAATCCCTCCATGTCTCAGGGCCCAAATATCTGAAGGGTAAAGGAAAGCAACAAAAGAACCCAAAAACTAAATTCGAAGCTCCTAATCCTAAAGTTGAAAACCAACAGCATGATGAGTCTTCCGACTCAAATAAGTACAAAGGAAAAGGGCATCATGGAAAGGAAAAATCCAAGTGTTCATACTACAGGAAGGGATTCCACCCTGAACATGCCTGCATGAAGAAGAAGCTTGCTAAATATACTTATCTCCTTGAGAGAAATCACATCAATCTTTCAGAAAGCTTTCGGAGGAGAGATCAGCAAGATCGAGAACCACAGCATGAAATAGGTCATGCCCTCATGGAAAGCACTTCGAAGTCCAAAGCACTCTTGATTGATTCTGGAGCTTTGACCCGTATGATGGCTGAAAGAGACTCCTTCTCATCCTTGGAGACTAGAAAATCCATCCCCATCCACATGGGATATGACTCCACCATCATTTCAGAAGGACGAGGTACAATTGATCTTGAGAATGGATATTTTTCAAATGTTTTGTATGTACCATCTCTGGCATCAAATCTCCTTAGTGTTTATCAGATGACACATACATGAGTGCCTAAGAGAATATATTTCAGCATGAATGATGTTGAGATAATGGAACTTGCATCCAGGAAACTTGTTGCTAAAGGCCTTGCAAACCATCATGCAAAATCCTATGAGTTTTCCCACTTTGTGGTGGATGCAAAGCCCACGGCACTGCTAACTCATGGAAATGAAGTTAGTAGGCTGTGGCATGAGAGGTTTGGCCATATCAATTTCAAATATTTGTAGCAATTACAAAAAAACTCCATGGTTGAAGGCCTCCTGGTCATCAAGGCAACCACTGGAATTTGCAAGGGCTGTGTGGTTGGAAAACACCCTGAGCACAAGTTCGATCGGGGGAAGGAAAACCAAGCTACATGCATCTTGGGGCTGATACATTCTGATATCAGTGGTCCAATTCCTATCAAATCCATGAATGGATCAAGGTATCTATTGAATTTTATTGATGATTTTTCAAGGTACACATGGGTCTTCTTTCTCAAAAAGAAGTCTGAAGTATGTGAAAAATTCACAGAACTGAAGGCCTTGATCGAGAGTGCCTCTGGGATTAAGATCAAGATCTTGAGATATGATAATGGGGAGGAGTATTTCAGTAATGAGTTTCTGTACATATTCTCCCAAAGTGGTATTCAGGTCCAACATTCAATTCCCTACACTCCCCAGCATAACGGTGTAGCAGAAAGGAAGAATCGGTCTCTCAAGGAGATGACCACCTGTATGTTGAGTCAAAGAAGTTGGCTGCAAATTTGTGGGATGAATCCATGCATGCTGCAGCATACATTCAGAATAGAGTGACACACTCATCTGTGAAAGGGAAGACCCCTTTCACAGCATACTTCGAACATAAGTCGGATGTGTCGAACTTGTGGGTGTTTGGGTCCACTGCATGGGCCCGAATTCCACTTGATAAAAGAAGGGATTTGCAACCGAAAAGAATAGAATGTATGTTTATTGGGTATCCTAATGAATCAAAAGGTTTCAAGCTGCTGGATATCAAAACAAAATAGATCATCATTGAAAGGAGTGTCAAGTTCGATGAGCCTCTTCAAGAAGTGGAACTAGTGAAGGAGAAAGCTGCTGAATTTCCTTCCTATTCTACTGAATATTTGGATGATGAAATTGGGGGTGATGACCTTGATTTGGATCCTATGATTTCTAATATCAGTGTACAACAAACATCAAATTATGAATCAGAACCTAAAGTACAAAATCATCTTCCCACATGGGCCCGACAGACACTCTCCTCCGCAGGAGATAACATTGGAAATTTGGATGATCCAAGGAGAACCCGGTCTGATTTCCAAAGAGAAGGTATTGTGCTCTCTTGTCCTGATAATTTTCTGTCCAAAAATTGTTATTTGATGATTATTTCAGACCCAAAATCCTACTACCATTCTCGGAAGGATCGAGATGGCAAGTTGCCATGGATGAAGAGATGAATTCTCTTCAGAAAAACACTACTTGGGAGCTAGTTTCTCTTCCTCTGGGAAGGAAATTGGTTCAATGCAAGTGGGTGTTTCAGACCAAGGTTTCTGTTGATGGAAGAACCTACAAATATAAGGCAAGGGTGGTGGCAAAATTTTTCTCTCAGGTCCAATATGTGGACTACCATGAGACTTTTGCACCGATTGCAAAAATGGACTCCATCCGCCTAGTTTTGGCAATTTCAGCATCTAAGCACTGGGAAGTGCATCATATGGATTTTAAGTCAGACTTTATGCATAGATATATTCATGAGGAGATATACATGAAGCATCTTGAGGGCTACATCTCTAATCCATCTTTGGTTTTCAAGCTAAAGAAGTCACTATACGAGTTAAAACAGGCCCCAAGAGAGTGGTATTCCAAGAAGGATGCCTTCCTTCTCTCGCAAAACTTCCAAAGGTGTAGATCAGATACAAATGTGTATATATAGAAGTATGATGGTAATTTTATTATTATTGTTTTATATTTTTATGACTTACTGATCAAAGGTAGCACAGTGGCTTCTATTTCAGCCATCAAAACTGCTCTCCACAATGCATTTGAAATAAGTGATTTGGGGATCTTAAAACAATTTTTGGGGCTCAAAATTGAGCAAAATTATGATGGGATAATGGTCACTTAGTCCAGATACATATCATACCTTTTATTAAAGTTTAAAATGGCTGAATGTATGCCTGCACCATTCCCTTTCCTTTCAGGGATCAGCCTTGAAGAAGGAAAAAGCACACCTCCCGTGGACTGCACTATTTATCGACAGCTGATTGGTAGCTTGTTGTACTTGACACATTCTCAACCTGATATCTATTATGACATGAATGTTGTATCAAGATACATGTAGAAGCCTAATGATATTCATTGGAAGGCAGCCAAGAGGATCCTCCAGTATATTCAGGGAACCAGGACCTACGGAATTCTCTATGCTGCAAACTCCAAGCTAGAGCTGGTTGGATACACAGATTCCAATTGGAAGGGTGATTCTATTGATTGAAAGTATACTTCCAGATATGTCTACATGTTTGGTGGTGGCCCCATTTTCTGGTATATCAAAAATAAGGCCGCCATAGCATTATCTTCAGTAGAGGCCAAGTATCGAGGAGTGGTGAATGCTTCCATCCAAGCAGTTTGGTTGCAAGGCATTCTTTCATAGTTTGATCTTGGTAGTAATTTTTTCACTGCCCTCTTTTGTGACAATCAAAGTGCTATTAAGATATTCACAGATCCAGTTACCAGGTAGAGGACCAATCATGTAGAGATCCACATGCACTATATCAAGGAGCTAGTGCATGACAGGACCATCATTCTGCATTACTTCCCGACTGATGAGAAGATTACAGAAATATTCACCAAGAGCTTTTCAGAAAAGAAGTTCACTTACCTCCATTCACTATTGGGGGTGAGTCCATCAGGGTGATCAGACTACTTTCAGTGTTCAGCTTAAGCGGGGGTTTTTCCCACTGGGTTTCCCTCTTTTCTTCACTTAGTTTGTTTTTTAGCATTGTTTCAGTTTTAGTATTGTACAGGGTGACCTATGGCCTTAGTTGCCGAGGCCCTATCATTTTTATGCATTTTTTTGTTTTCTACTCCTCCTGAGTATAGCTTAAGGGGGGGTGTTGGAGACATTTACCACCATCCACACTCATTTTGGTTAATTTGTCCTAGTTAAACCACTATCCCAAGTTTTATTGACTTAATTGACATCAGAGGAGCACTAGATGACATCATCTAGATCACACCCATGCCTACCTTCAGTCAAGGAGGATAACTTAGCCTTCTCCTACATTCGGGGAGGCTAACTGGAGAACTCCAGGGGTGATCTGAGTGTAAGTAATGCCCCATATTTCTAAATGATGGTTACAATCAGTTAAACAGAGTAGTGAAGATGCCTTCCTTCATTAAATTGATTATTTATTGATTATTTAATGAACTGGAGTCAACAGGGGCACCTCCAACCACTTCTGATTGTCAGTTACACTTCAGTTAACCTCATCGGGGTTCATTGGAGTCGTTGATGTGCTACCACTTGTTGTTTGGCTTGCAGTGACATGTTTCTGAGCTACTTTCAGTTAGACTCAGTCATTTATTGCACTCCAACTTCGGTTAGGGCCCCGTTGAGTCAATTAGGGTTTTGATCAGTGGTTAACTTGAGTGTTGACTATGGCTTACATTCAATTAAGCTAGACTCGCTCATTCAATTCAAATGACCTCCTTAGGAATTCAAATTGATTTGTCATTCATGCTTGCAGCATGATCATTATATTGTATTACTCATTCTTTATGTGAATACACAAAGCGGCTACTAATTTTGTAGCACTATTACACCATTTCCATGCCTTATTGTTATTAATCTTTGATGAGACAGTGTTTTAGTCCCTAGATTACTGTAACAGATTAATACCTAGAACTGAGGTTCCTATCCAGTTACAAGGACATTGATGACACATAAGCTGAATTAATGTTTGTCTGTGGTGGCTCTAGCTACTTCTTTGAGATGTCTCTGGTTAAAGTATTTGTAAATTGCTTGACAAATAATGCCTCTCTCATTCAGAGGGAGTGTTTATTTTTTAGGCAGCATTGAGATCCATTCTCTAGGATAATTGGAATCATCATGGGGGATGAGAACCCGGTCAGGGAATCGGATGTTGATGACATGAGATATCCTCATGTAAAGGATATAACATCAACAAAAAACCTTTCTTACAGTGAAGATTCTAGAAGATAAGTTGACCATTGAAAAGAGAATCAGTACTTAATGGTTGAGTCACAAGGACTAATGCCATAAGATATTGAAAATACCCAATGGTTCTAGGGAAAATTTGATCATGAAGACCAAGAGAGGCCAAAATATTAATTGTTTAATCCTTCATGAGAAATTAGAAGAGGATATTTTAATTATATAATCCTCCTTATATGTGATTATGTACCTTGAGTTGGTACATGTGGGCCATAAATATCAAGATAAGAGTCTGATATGACTTGGTTAAAGTTTTATGGTCATGGAACCTCATTGAAGGACCAAGAACCCCAATGAAAGATCCAAAATCCCACTAGAAAAGGACCAAAAGACCAAGATGAAATTTAAAGGGTTAAAAAGTACAAATCAAAGATTAAAACCCGAAGTGAATTTTTATTATTTGTTTAATACTTCATCTATGGAAAGGGTTCTCAATGGTAAATTATAAATAGAGAGCACTCTCATTTGAATAAATCACTCATGCTCTTCGCATCTGATCCAAGGAAAGACAATTTTTTGGGTTTATGTTGGTTAATATATCTCTCTCATTGTAGCAGTCGTTGGAAGGTGACCAAGCTTAGATAGAAGGCAGTCGAACCCTGCTAGGGGTCTTCCTCATCCATATGAACACTGCTAAGGGTATTTCTCTACCAGTCTTACCTTGCTTAGGGTCTACCTCACACTGTATGATCCCTAATAGGGCATACTCCCTCCCAGAGCAGTTTTGTTAGGGATTACAGTAGCCCTGTTAGGGAACTTACAAGGCACTACATCCCTACTAGGGATTACACCAGGCACTTGAAGGCATGTCGAATCCATTCTAGGGTGTACAGTTAGGAACCAATCCCTATTTAGGGCCTTAAATAGTCAACGGTACAACTAAACAGTCAATGTCTATCCTTATATTAGTCAATGTCTCAGTAGATCAATCAATGGACCAGTCTAATAGTCAGCAATTCACCAAATTGGTCAATGGATCAATCAAGGGCACAGTAAATCAGTATACATATCAGTTAAGTAGTCATATACACAATCAAACGCACCCTTTGTTTGTTCTATGGAAATATCATCTTGATCAAAAAGAGTTGTTTGCGTATATTTAGGGTTTGATTTGTCATGAACAGACTAATTATACTCATCCTTTTAAGTATGTTTTTCAATAGGATTTTCTTGGCCGCAACTATCATCTTACAGTAGTAGAAAGCTGCCATGATTTACCATAAGGATGAATTCATCTCTACTTTTCATCTAGGGATGTATTCCCGTTACAGTCAAGTTACACAAGAAAACACCATTGAAATAGAAGTGTAATGTGGTAAAACCCCATAAGGGGAAACATCCACGTAGGAAAAGTATTGAAGCTCATTAATCAAGAATGAAGAGATTGCAAGACAAGTCTTCAGTCTCTCAGACTACCCACTTCACTATGTATCCCAACCATGCACTATATACTTCATGAAAGAAGTTACATGACTAAAATCGTTTCCGGTTATGCTCGTTATGAGAAAATTCTCGTAAACACATTAGTTTATTTGTCATTATTAACAATCTCCACCTTGAAAACAAAATTTTCTAATACTTTTTCCAATACTATTTATCACACTTTTTTCAAACCAAGAGAAGCTACACATCATTGTCACTTCTCTAACAATACTGGTTTTGTGAACATATCGACACAAATTTCTTGAGTGTGAACCTTTTTTAGATCTACTCTAGCTTCATTAATGGCTTGTCTTACAAAATGATATTTTACATCAATATGTTTAGTCTTACTATTGTAAATAGGATTTGTGGCCAAATGTATAGAACTTTGACTGTCAAGGCAGGAACATTGTTTTGCAACCTTCCAATTTCTCTAAGCATACCTCTCAGCCAAATCGCCTCTTTGTAAGTATATGAGGCAGTAATGTATTCAGTCTCTATAGTGGATAAAGAAACAGTTTCCTGAAGCTTTGACATCCAACTTATAGCTCCACCTGCAATAGTAAAGACATAACCTGAAGTAGAACTTATCTTGTCCAAATCACCTACAAAATCTAAATCAACAAAACCACATACAAAATCATTGTTATTATTAAATGGGATACAATAGTCATGCGTGCCTCTTAGGTACCGAAGAACCCATTTCACTGCATTCCAATGTTTTTTTCCTGAATTTTTCATCTACTTACTAACAACACCTACTGCACGTGAAATATTAGGTCTAGTACACACCATTGCATACATTAAACATCCTACTATATCGGCATATGGTACATGAGACATATAATACTTTTCTTCAACACTGCTAGGACATAAACCTAAAGCAAGCTTAAAATGGGAAGCCAAAGGAACATTCACAGGATTTTCCTTAATCATTTCAAATCTTACAAGTATTTTCTCAACATACTTCTCTTGTGAAAAACCAAGCTTACCATTTCTTCTGTCTCTGTGTATTTCAATACCCAATATTTGTTTTGTAGCTCCAAGATGCTTCGTATCAAAAGTCATATCCATCTGAGCCTTCAACCTGTTAATCTTGTCCATGCTTTTTCTCACAATAAGCATATAATCAACATACAACACTAAGATAACAAATATGCCATTCATATTTTTGAAGTATAAACAATGATCATTTTCACTTCTAGTATAACCTTAGCTCACCATAAAAGAATCAAACTTCTTGTACCATTTCCTGGGTGATTGTTTCAGGCCATACAATGATTTCTTGAGATTGCAAACTAGTATACCTTTATGATGTTGTACAAAACCTTATGGTTGTTCCATATAAATTTCCTCTTCTAAATCTCCATGTAAGAAAATGGTTTTAGCATCTAGTTGTTCTAACTCCAAATCAAGCAATGCAACTAGTGCTAACACGATACAAATAGATACAATCTTGACAACTAGTGAAAAAATCTCATGATAGTCAATACCTTCCATCTAAGAGTACCCTTTTGCGACCAATATGGCTTTGTATCTTTCAAACTTACCATCAACTCATTTCTTCAATTTGAAGACCCACTTACATCCAAGAGTTTTCCAATCTTTGGGGAGTTCAACCAATTCCCATGTCTTGTTTTTCGCCAGAGAATCCATTTCTTATTTCATTTCCATATTCCACTTAGCATTGTCAATACATTCAATGGCTTCCTGAAAACAAGAAGGTTCTCCATCAACGGTAAATAAAACAGATGAAACAAAATCAGTATACCTCTTAGGAGGATTTCTCTCCCTTAATGATCTTCTTGGTGTAGGATGTGAGGTTTCCACATTTTCTTGAATTTTATTCATCTTCTATGACTTCTCTCTCACCAAAAACTTCTTCTTATTTCTTTGAGTCATGAGAAGATTGGTTCTCCAACTGAACTAGTTGTTTTGATATTACTTGTACATCTTCCACATCAACTCTTTCATGTTCATATTTAATTAGAGAAGATTCATAAAAAATTAGATCTTTACTAATAAAAATCTTATGGGAAGTAGGATCCCACAATTTATATCCTTTTGTCACATCATCATATCCAACAAAAATGTACTTCTTTGATCTAGGGTCTAACTTAGAACATTGATTTTTAGGAGTGTTATATCTGATTTTACCACACATGGTTGATCACATATTTATGGCCTTCCCTGTTCCTTTGCAGACTCTTTAGACCCCATGGACTTATATTATACTTTAATGTTCCAAGTTCATCCCTAAAAAATACCTGTTTATTATTGTATGTGACTTTTAAACCCATACTCGCGTGTACACACGACTTTTGACCTTAAACCTGTGTACATCGGGATGTGTGCATAAGTCCAAATGTTTTTGGATTTTTCCTCATAGGAGTCCGAAGATCCTGACTCTTAGCCTTCCATATGCATTGAGATGGCTCGGATTTGACCCTCCATTACTCCTTTGTAGTGCTATATAAGGAACCCCTTGGATACATTGAAGAGGAGGAATTGAAGAGCAAAGAAACTACAGTCCATTGTTGCCACACTTTGCATATACTTGAGTCTGCATCCCTTTGTCCCTTTGGAGCACTTTTTGTTCATCCCAATCTTGCCTTTGCTTGTGAGCTTGCTATCAAGAGATAGATGATTGAGGTGGTGGAGACCCGGGTGGAGGACTCGGTTTCTCCGGTTCGTAGACATGCCGACAGAATTTGTCACTATTGTAATATCTGATTTTATTAATAGAAATATCTTTTCATGTCCAATTATGTGCATTTGAATATGAATATTGAATCCATGGATGTATTTAATTGCTTACACATTGTTGAATATATATGCTAGAGTAGGTCTAACACATTATTATAGAGCATGCTTGTCTTGTTTGATGTTGTTGAGAGAGAATTTCTAATGCAAGCGTGAATTGGAAACCTCAACGGGGATCTACTCAACCATCTGTAACAAGGTATGATTCGGTATCCCTTAGTGTTATATGTTTGGTTTCTCTTGCATATTGGGAAAGATTTATTTCTAGTTTCAAATTTGTCTATTGTGCTACACCCCAAGCCATAGAAAGTTTCTCTCCGTAACAAAATTGGCAACCATACTGGAGAGGTTCCTAGTTGTTTCTCTTTGGGCGTTTTTTGTATTCAATGTACTCGAATTGCTCTTGATTTCTCTGTTTCTGTGTCGGATCTAGGGGCATGTTTTCCAAGTAGGATTCTGAAGAAGTAAATTTGGACTTGGCTTGTATGTTTTCCCTATTTTTGTGCCTTTTTCTTCTTGTACATGGGTTTTTTAGTCACGGTCGCGTATACACATGGGTTTTGTAGTCATGGTCACATATACATGTGGGTTTTCCCTAAAAAATTGTGTATATACATTTTTTTACTGAGAACAGTCATGTATGCCTTGATTTTGAGCCTTAGTTGGATGATCAAGTGTTGCTGGGTGAAGTTTGATGCTTGTTGAGTCCTCTTTGATGCTTCTGGTGTATGTATACACCCTATGTTTCTAACCAAAGACTTCTTTTAGTTTAGTTTTTAAGAGTTGTTCTTGTCATTCATTTATCCATTTTTTTTTTGATATTAGTGCATTGGGTCTCTTTTACCTTAGTGCCTTGCTTAGCTATTGTTTGTGAGGGGTTGTAGGGTATGGGGATTGTAGAGTCATTTATTACTTTCACATCTCATTTATTTTTAAAAAAATACAAAAACATTTTTTCTTTTGCATACTTATGCATCTTTTTCATTTTGCATTGGCACGATACTTGCATTAGGTTTGCTTGTTGGTTTATAGTCATATTTTCATCTAGGAATGATTGCACTTACATTTGAAGGAAAAATTTTGCATCTCATGTGGTGGCATACCCTGTTTTTCATTCTACACATTTCACTTGCCATTGTTTGTTAGGTGTGCATATTTACTTCACTGCTGAGTCATAAATTCATTAGTTGCATGACCATTTCCCTTTGAGTAATCACATCCAATTAAAATCAACGCTTAATCAAATGAATTACACTCTTTTATTTTATAGGGTGCATCAACAATATTAGGTTTTAGGGTATTGGAATAGTTCATTGTGAGTCAAATCTCCAAGACCACTAAA
The DNA here is from genome assembly GCA_001517045.1 of Pseudotsuga menziesii. Taxonomy (NCBI): domain Eukaryota; kingdom Viridiplantae; phylum Streptophyta; class Pinopsida; order Pinales; family Pinaceae; genus Pseudotsuga; species Pseudotsuga menziesii. Next base: position 329,713 of record LPNX010517237.1, read on the forward strand.
AAAACAAGTAGGTGTCTATCCAGGTGAGAGTGTGAAACCCTTGATATAATTAGTGTTTCTCAGGACGCTCCTCTTACACAGGAGTTAAGCACGAGGCAATGCACGTGATTGTGATTTGGATGACCCCTAGTCACTTTTTGTGAGCACCGGAGATATTTCCAGGATTGTATTCATATTTGGGGGCCTTTGAGGTACAGTCAGTGCATCCTTGGGGTATCGGTTTGTGCTTTCAAGATTCGGGATTTGCTACCCTGCCCATACAGTCAATCCCTCTTGTGACTGTCCACCTAAGCATTGATTATATTGAGGTGACCTTAGTTTCCTTACCTAGGTATCGAGGGGGTATTTCCAGAGGTTATTCTGCAGGTGTCCCGACTAGGTAGGGGTCGGACATAACAGTCACTATATGCATTGAAGCTGAGGCCCACTATAATTGGTTACAAACCTCCACTTGCTGTGTAAGGGAGTCTCAATCCTCTCCTAGGTGAGATATACCTGCTTCATTTGGGAAATCATATATCCTACCCTTGGTTTGCTTGTGATTTCACTTTAGATTTTATTAGGTGTATGCTCTATGCACGCTATATTTCTTAGGGTTGCGTAGCTGAAACAAGTATTTTATTTTTCTTGAGTCATTGTGGATTCGGGTGTGCCACCTTATTGTTCTCATCATTTAGCAGGACTTCCACCTTCTACATCTCCTCCTCCTTTGGGAGAGAGAACCAGACAGTCTGGGCAGACTCATTCTCACTTTGATTCACACACCATGGGTGATCATGAGCCTGAGATTCTGGATATCCCTGATCTTCCTCTCCATGTATGGGAGGATGAACCTGCAAGAACATATGGGACTTTAGTAGGGTCTGGTCATCATTTGGTTGAACCGTCACATGAATATTTTTCATGATTCACAGATTCCACACCCCCTAATCGCTGGTATTGGCTTCTGGGCGATGAGACTCACCTTGCATCTACTAACACTAGAACTATTAGGTATGGCATGCCTGATATTCTCGAGACTGGTCCGACACCTTATGACGGATCGGGTGTTGAAATTGGTGCTACACCTAGGGGCACTTCCATTCGTTTCCATATGAAGAGGTTTGGTAGCTCTAGTCACATTACACCTTCCATCCCTGAGGTGGAGGTTTCTTCACACACACACCCTAGACCTAGCACTAGTGTTCCCATTCAGGGACCAGAACCTATACAGGCCCAATATTGGGGGAACAAGTTATATTCCTTCACATATTCCATCATCTTTAGCACCAATCCCTTCAAATTATTTTTTGATGACTCATCCTCGTCCTAACTCTAGTGGGCCTTCGGTTTGGAGTTCTACTGTTAGCCATGTCCGTTCTACTTCTACTCTGACCGTAGTGTCACAGGGAAATGTGCCTCCTTATGTGTCAGCAAGACATGTATCTTCCTATGGAACCTCTTATGGACCTTCCCATGGACCATCTCATGGTCCAACTTATGGAACCTATTACGGACGATCTTATGGACAAAACTATCAACCTTATGGATCCGGGTATCAACCCATGTACCAGTCTCCTAATTATGGCTTTGTAGCACCTCATTCTCATGGTACTCCAAATTACAATGCTTCCATGCAGCCCTTTATGGGTCAAATGGGAGTAGGTTACTATCCCACTGGACAAGGCCATGGTGTATATGGAAATCAGCCTTATGCGAACCAGTCCTATCGAGGATCATGGAACCAACTAGTTCAACCTAGGCTCCCTTTCCTTGCGACTTTGAATTTACCCGATTTGTCGAGATTGAAAAACGATCATGTATCTCATGACCTGGCATGGTCGGAAGTCCCTACCAAACTTCCTTCGAACATTCCAAATTTCAAAGGAAATTCTAGTGAAGATCCTATTGAGCACGTCACGACCTTCCATCTTTGATTCTCTTTAAACTCCTTGAACAATGATTCTATTCATTTGAGACTATTTCAATGCACCCTCACTGGTCCTACCGCAAAATGGTATATAGAGTTACCTGGGGGGAGTTATACTTGGTTCAATGACCTAGCGATGACTTTTCTTGATCACTTCCAGCTACCCGTACGTTACGATGCCAGTACTGAACTCTTATTGACATTTCGGCAAGACAAACCCACATTTCGGATCATATTCAAGAGTAGAGTAGATGGAAGAGGTTAATTAAATCCTTTATACCATCGAAGTTTATTCTAGAATGGTTCCTCAAGTCATTGTTATCCTATATCACGAAGGATGTTTCTACATCCGGAGTTCAAAACGAGGACCAAACTATTTTTAGGGCCCAGCAGTTCGACTTGATCTATGCTCAGTCTGGGCTCCTTTATTAGATCATACCTAATTCTCCATGTTCCAATTTCAACCCCAAGTTTAAGTCTAGGCCACATGTCGATGGTATTATTGGCTCCGCAAGTAAAAAACCTGTGGATTCGATTATGAAACAAGTGAGCTAGTTATTACTTAACCAGTCTACGACAGGACAAGCTATTGCTTCATCCCTTCCTACCCAATTGGCACATGTTCTTTCAGTGCAATTGTTGAACCCAAAAGGTAACCAACAACCTGGAAGGAATAAAAATAAAGGAAAAAATAATCGTAAGGGTGGGAAAAAAAATGATAATGATAACAATGACAAGAACGTAAATAATTATCGGGGGGACAAGAAGCATAAGCGAAAGGTCAAATTTCCTTGTAAGTTGTGTAAGGATAACCACCTCACTCACTTGTGCCCTCGTATGGAATATGCCTCGAAGTTCATAGCACAAGGCCCTGCTGTGTTTACAAATCCTTTACTGAATAATCAAAATATGAACTCGAGGACCGTGGATCCTGGTAGTGCGTCTAGTGGGACTTAAAACCCATTGAATGTCGCTAGTGGCCATGGTTGCAATAACATGGTGAAAGCTTTGAATGTCGTGACACATGTGAAAGATTATGGTACATCAAAAACAGACCTTTGGAAAGAACCTGCTCCACCTGAGAGCTCTTTACGAATTGAAAAGCCTACGAATAATCCTAAAGCTCCGCCTCGCATTCCTAAGGGAGTCCTAAAGCACTCGAGGAACAATCCTAATGCTTGAGCTGCCCAAAACTATTCAATTGTTGAGGATTTGGGCCAGACTCCTTATGCATTGTATGCATTAGAAGTGCTTCATACTTGTCCTCTGCAAAGGAAGGCATTGTTGTCTGCTCTTGGGTTTGGTGATGATAGTTGTCCTTCCATGATCAAATTTGAAACTCATGGAATCCAACCTCGCTTGCATTAGTATGTGTCTTTTCTTATTCACATTAGGTGTTTAAACAACACCATCATGCGCACTATGATTGATGAAGGCGCTGCCACTTCCATGATGTCTTTGGCTTGTTGGAAGGGCTTAGGTTCTCCCACATTGTCTAAGTATGCGAACATGTTAACTATTTTTGATGGAATATTGTTTCAGACGCATGGTATACTTCCTTCCCTAGAGGTCCAATTGGGGGGGAAGACTGTTGCAATCGAGGTTGAGGTGGTTTATGCACCCCTTGAATACAATCCTTTTTTGGGTAGGAACTAGATGTACAATATGCAAGTTGTAGCCTCTTCCCTATTTCGAGTGGTTTGTTTTCCTTTGGATGGGAAGATCATTACTATTGATAAAAAATATTTCCAGAATCTGTCTTTAAAAGCATCATCAGGAGCTTCTATCCCGATTATCAATCATTCTTAGCCAGCAACTGAGAATGTGGGTGTGGGAATGTATCCTTCTCTCATGGGAACCTTTTGTTGTCATGCTCCTGTCCTTATCATTGGTTCTAGTCTTGGTAAGGCTTCGACCTCATTGAATTCGGTCTTGTTTCGCACATCTCATCAGGAGGATCCTGGGATTCTTCCTTCACTGAGTACTTTGGGTGATAATTCTACACATGTTGAGATAGACGTGTCATTGCCTACAACATTGGCGGTGTATCAAGATAATCTTGATCATGTTGTAAATCCTAGTCCTTCCTCTTTGCAGACGGAGGAGGAGGACCCTTATGTGCTTCCTGCTTAGGCAATAGAGTCATCTCACTCTCAAGACTGCCTTGATGATGTTTTTATGTCAAATGAAGCTATTCTTAACGATATGTATGGGATAGAGAAAACTTGGGGAGAGTTTCACAATAGACCGTGTTTCCTTCCCAAGATTGATCGTTTAGAGTGTGATGACTTTAGGGCAGTTCTAAGCGAGAAATGTTTTTGGCCCATGGTCTTGTTAATCTCTCCTAGTTTGATTGCTGAAGGAAACATGGCTAACATGTCACCAATGATACCTATCAATATTTCTTGTGTTCCTGGTAAGATTGAGAACGTTTACATTAGGGCAGATTGTTCCCCCGATGAGATTAAGGAGTATACCGAGTTGTTTAAGGAATTTTGTGATGTTTTTGCTTAGTTGTATGAAGAGATGTCAGGAATAGACCCTCGCATTATCGAACATGAAATTAAAACCTATCTGGATGCTAAACCGATTCGACAACGTTTGTGTGCAATGAATCCTAGAAAAGTGCCCTTTATTAAAGCAGAGATAGAGAAGCTGCTCAAATTTGGTTTCATCTTTGACGAAGTGGGTTTCAAATCCCATTCTGGTGGATAATAAGTAGGGAAAAATCCAAATATGCACTGATTTCCATGATTTAAATCCAACCTGTCCTAAAGATAATTTCCCTACACCATTTATTGATCAACTTTTGGATGAGTGTGTGGGAAGTGAGGTTTTCTCCTTTATGGATGGCTTCTCTGGATATAATCCAATATAGATTAAACATGAGGATCAACATAAGACTGCATTTATTTGTCCTTGGGGAACTTTTGCATATTGAAAGATGCCCTTCAGCCTTAAAAACGTCGGAGCTACGTTTCAACGGGCCATGACCTTTTCCTTCCATGATCTTAAAAATATTATTAAAGTGTATTTGGATGATCTAGCTGCTCAATCTCGCTTGAGAGTGCGTCATCCTTATCATTTGAGATTGGTTTTCGAAAGATGTCATCATTATCAGATTCAGTTAAATCCTCATAAGTGCATCTTTTGTGTGAAGGTTGGTCATTTACTAGGGTTCATTGTTTCCAAGGAGGGCATTAGATTCAATCCCTTGAAGGTTGAGGCAATACTTCAATTGTCTCCCCTGCGTAACATTCAAAATATTCAATCTTTACAAGGAATAGTGAAATTCTTGCGAAGGTTTGTGGTCAATTTTTCCAATTTGACTAAGGGATTCATACATTTATTGAAGAAAGACACCCCTTTTTACATGGATGAGTGGGCCTAGGAATCTTTCGATGCTTTGAAGAAATCCTTGGCATCGACCCCCATGCTTAGTCCACCAGCCGTGATTTCTTAATTTATGTGGCTGCATCTCAATATACGATTGGTATGGTCTTGGTTCAAGAGGATGAGGAGCTCCATGAGCATGTCATCTACTATCTTAGCCAAAACCTTATTGATGCAAAACTTCATTATACCCATGTTGAGAAGCTAGACCTAGCCATCGTCCATGCGGTTCAACATTTGAGGCATTACATCCTCCTTCGCCAAACTTTGGTCGTATCTCACATTAATCCATTTCAGTTCGTCCTCACCAGAAGGATGATTGGGGGAAAGTATAATAAATCGATTGTGATATTGCAAGAGTTTGATCTCGAGTTTGTTTCAGCAAAATTGAAGAAATCATTAATATTTGTTGAGCTCATATCATATTTTCCAAATTTGGATGAAGGGGAGGTCCATGAGGGTTCTCTTATTGATGAGCATATCTTTCTCATCTCAATCGTGGAACCTTGGTGCAGGGATATTATTTTTTATTTGCAAACATTGAAGGTTCCTACTCACCTCTCACAAGATGAGAGTCAAAGACTATGTCACGTAGCGAAGAACTACCTCATAATGGATGATACTTTGTATCGTCGTGGGTTTGATTCCATTTTACGTCGTTGCTTAGCTCATGAGGAGGTTGATGTCATGGTTAATGTTTTCCATAGAGGGGCATGTGGTGGTCATTTATCTGGGCTTTCTACAGCCCAAAATATCCTGAGAGTGGGTTATTTTTTGCCATGCATCTTTAAATATTATGTTAATGCAGTTAGGAGGTGTCACCCTTGATAGGTGTTTGCACAGAATATGCGCTCGTGTCCTGCCCCTTTGCATCCCATTATCACCATTGGTCCCTTCACCAAGTGGGGGGTCAATTTTATGGATTGTAACCCAACTTCAGCTAGGGGGAACCATCATATTATTGTGATTGTTGATTACTTCATGAAATGGGCAGAGGCTATGCCCACTATCAAATCCAACAGTGAAATAGCCCCGCATTTTGTATTTAACCAGATTATCACCCAGTTTGGCATTCCAAGGGAGCTTGTGATTAGCCATGGAAGGAACTTTCAGAACAAAATGATGGAAGAGTTGTCTTCGAAGTTAGGATATAATCAAGAGCATTCCTATTCTTATTACCCTCAAGCGAATGGACATGTTGAAGCAGTGAACAAGTCACTTAAGTCCATTCTCCAACGATCCATCGCACAAAGCAAGACTAATTGGCATATCATGTTGTATCCTACTTTGTGGGCCTATAGAACCGTAGTCAATACTGCTACCGGTGTTTCTCCCTGTCATCTTGTGCATGGGGTGGAGTCAGTATTACCGGTTGAATGAAAAATCCCTTCTTTGAATCTAGCTATGGAGATTTTACCAGAGACTTCCGCATTGGAAGAATGCCTGGTCCACTTGGAGCATCTTGATGAGCAGCGTTGAGATGCTTCTGAGTGGCTCTTGAAGTCAAAAAGTGTCACGTTAAGGTCTAGTACAATAAGTCTATCTATCCTAGGAGATTTAGTGAAGGTGGCTTGGTCCTTTTGTGGGATCAAGCTAAGGAACCCTTGGGAGAAGGAAATTTTAACCCGATGTGGCATGGTCCTTACATGGTCAAGCGTGTCTTAGAGAAAGGTGCCTATGAGTTGGTATATTATGAAGGGACGGCCTTAGAGGATCCTAGAAATGGGCTCTATCTTAAGAAATACTATGCATGATCTTTCGCCAAGGATGATTTTTGTATATTATTGTACATTTTGCATAGCGTAGTTTGGTATTTTTATGGTGACCGGGTTTGATGATTGGATTTTGTTTGTTATAACAGATGTCGATGGAGTATTTGGTTTACATAGGATTCACTGATGGTGCTATCCGCCACACTCAAAACTTAGCTTTGGCTACTTGGGTGATTTATACTCCTATGGGTCAAGTGTTGTCTTCAAGAGGCATATGTTTATGGCCTTCGTCAAACAATGTTGTTAAATATAGTGGTGTGATTGAGTTATTGTGTGATGTCATTTCACATAGTGTCCTTTCTCTTAAGGTACTTCTTGATTTGTAGTTAGTGGTCTCACAACTTAATGGCTTGTATCATGTTAGGGATCTGACATTGTTACAAAGATTTTTGTGTGTAAGATTGCTAGAATAGAAATTTGAGAGCATAATATGCATTCACATTACAATAACTTTTAATCAAATTCCTGATTCATATGCTAACTATGTACTAGATTGGCATTTGTTTCACAGGAGATAAAAGCATTTCACAAACACATTTTACACATGTAAATAGAATAATATTCGATCGTCGTAGATATTTTTCATTAAGTCCAAAAATGGTGACATCATAATACATAAGTGTCATATACAAAATTGGGGCTTCCGAGCCACCATAATATACTACACGGTCATACAACAAATATACACCCAGGTCTCTAAGCTTGGGGTTGAGGAGGGTGTTGATCATGGTAGCACACCACAGCTCTAGCTAGCTACTGAAATAATTGAACCCATGCCCATGGTAGTCCAACCACCTGGTGCTGCATAGCCTCAGGAAGGTCCTCGACTTATGCCATGGGAACCCTCTGTGTCAAGCGAACGAAGTTTGTGTGAATGCTTTGGAGCGTCGGCTCCACATCCACACCCATGATCTCATTGCCTCTTCCCCTTCGTCGATGATGAGGAAAGCCATATGGACGTCGTGGTCCCACATCTGCATGTACATGGCAGAGTATCATTATGTGTCATCACACCAATATCATGTCTTTTGATTTCATATATATCAAAAAACACACAAAAAATTAATAATTCAAAAAAAAAATTGAGTTGGGAATCATTACCTATGTCTCCATATGCTAATCTTGGTGGTAGGGGCATATCCAAATCTCCACGGAAGTTGATCCCTGCATAGGGATAGTCATCTATGGCGACGATCTGTCTTTGCCACCAGAGGAAGAAGTCTGTTGGATAGGGGTTGGCCACCCTTTCCCCTCCCAGTATCTGTATGACATTGGCCCAGCATAGCTGAGCCAGATCCCTAACTCCATGTGGATCAATGTCAACTCTAGGGCTTAGCCCCAGCACTTGCTCGAAAAAGAATGCACTCAGTATGCCGTCGAACCCAAAGTTTTGTACCCTTCCCATCTTACAGTCACTGAGTTGTTGATTCATGTTGCTTAGCAGTGAGGTACTCTAGTCATATATTTTAGGTCATGTGCACTCTGTTGCATAGAACATCATTGGCCTTGAGGCCTGGTGGAGTAATGCTAAACCTACGATCCTGCCCAATGCCAATAGTATGGCTTTCAGCCCCAGGTTTTGGACTAAGTTTGTCAAGATTTGACTCCTAACCTTCTCTGTATTGGGAAGGAAATACACATCTATGTACTCCTCTATAGTCAACCCGCCTCCTGGCCCTCGGGATCGGAGGTTCACCATGTCCCCTTGACCGGACAAACCTGTGATAAAGTATATGTCCTCAACTTCTATGTCGAGTGACATGCCATCCAACTAAAAGGTCTCAGAGTCTCGATCCCAGTAATCCACTAGTAGTTGGAGTAGCCATAGCTTAGCCCTCAAGCTTCCAAGGTCAAAAAAATTATATAACCCATAATCCCTCATCGCTTGTTGAGCCATGAGATTAGCCTGCACAGCCTCTTCAACCTCACCATGTTCTCTCTCTCTCCATTCGAGCACCATCCTGCACAAACATTACTAAGTTTCATAAGTCTTTTCCTTTGAAAATCATCTTTTCGGACCTATATGCGACTATTTTTTAAACAACCATGTATGTACGCGGGTATCATGGTCTTTTTCACAGATACCCATCCCTATACACGGAAAAAGACCTGATTTCCGCATGGGCTGAAACGCACTATTTGGGATGGCCTGAATAAAAAAATTGACCACTAAATTAAAAAAAATTGCATGAAAGTGAAAGAGGAGGGAATGGGTATTTACCTAGACCAAAGGCGGAGTGAGTCAGACGATGCTCCCGGAATCAGCTCTTGAAGTTCTGGATACAAAAGCACTATGATGGGTGAATTTTCAAAATGGTATGAAAATTTATATATTTTCACTATTTTATAGAAAAAAATTTGAAATTTGTACCCACCTACTATAGTTTTTTACCATTTCTGACCATTTTGGACTGTTTGGACTATTATGATGTTGTAGGAGCCCATTTTGAGCGTGATTTGACTAAATATTCGATTCGTTCGTGCATATTATAGGTATCATGTCTAAACTAGCATATAGGTAATTAGGATTTCACATCTGCCTGCATTTTGCATGACCTTATGATCGTTTCATCTTAACCTTAGGTACAAAACCATTCCATGATGTCACAGAACCTTCTTGCTACTATTAGAAGTGGTGTTATGTAAATGGTAGAGCTTTCCTATACATAGGTGCCCTAGTTAGATCCTCTTTTACATTTGGTGCCCATGCCAAAATTTCTCCTTTAGGTTGTGGGAGTCCTTTGTAGTCCCACGATGTCTTTGAGCAAGAGCTTCATACTCCTCTTGAACTTTATGTTGGCCATTTCCCTGAGACTCCCATGTATATATCAAGTTGTAATTGCATTTTCATGAGTTTTTCTTGTCTTCTTGAGCTTTATGTCGACTCCCTGATTTTGAGTTATCAGCTATATAGCCCGAGCTTGTCTCATGTCTAGCCAAGCAGAGCCTTTTTACATATCTTTTGCAGTTTGATCATCCCTTTTATCGGGAGGAGACCTTCCCCCAAGTGTCTTTATCCTTTACATGTTTATTTGCATTGAGCATAGGTATGTTCCACTGCTTGGAACTAGCTTGCCTTCCCTTGACACTCGTCTCCTCCTAGATATGTACTATAAAGCACTTTTATTATTTTTCAAGCTTTTCAAAATATCTGAAAATGTCCAAAAAAATCAAAAAACCAAAAAGTCGGATAGGAAAAGATGTTATCTTTGGCAGCAGTCGAGTCATGTCTCCTTCGAACAGAGAAATGTATATCACATCCATTGGTTGGGTTATTAGTTTGAATTTAGGAGTTGTACTTGTTACTCTGAGTTTATCTCCACCGATTGATTAAGCTTCTAGTCCTACGGAGCCTCTGTTGATGCCTCCTGTGTCACAGATATGTCCCAGTTTTCATATCGAGTCCATGCTGCCTACCTTCAGTCACCATTCAAATTCTTTTATTCTCTTGTTCGAAGAAAGTTGAAGCCTGAGTCAGCCATTCCTCAGTTATCTTGACTTTGCATGTCGGCCATTCCTGGTACTGTTACTGGTTCATGCACATCTTGTTTGAGTTCTTCCACATTATACAGCGTTGGTGAGTACCTAGTGTTGGTTGATGGGGGATGCCTTAATCCTTCCAGTGGATTCCATTCCATCAACTTCAAATCATTTTATTCTGGAATAGGAGTCTAGAGTCATTTGAGTGCCTTGAGACTTACAGTCATCAGTGGTAGGTTCTCTCACCATCGACAGTTTTTGGAATACATCAATGTCCCTTGGTTGGTGGATTCTTCCAAGTGTTCGACCTCAACACATCTATTCACACTTGTTAGATTTCACTTTGTACCTTGATTCCCATTTTCATTATTAGTGGGTGATCTCGCGTCTGTTAACGGTATAAATCAATGACCGGTAATTAGACGATGGACTACTATGTTCGACCTCGACACATCTATTCGCATAGTAGGACATGTAATCGTAGCAGTTCATGTAGAAGACCTTCCAGGTTGGTGGCATTCCATATATGCTACCTCCTTGATCATGTCATTCTTCATGATATTTCAGCTCTCATGATTTGATTCCAATGTATATCAGATATCTTCATCAACTATGGAGATCTTGATCCATTGTATATCTTCATCTATTATGGAGATCTTGATCTGTTGTATATCTTCATCCACTTTGGAGATTCTGATATATTGTATATTGTATGTGGCAATGACCACACATGTCACATTTTGTATATCATACCTATTCATGGACATTTTACTCTTATTTGTCCGGGACTACTATATGTATTTGCAGTCATATGCAGAGATTGATTATTGTATTGTACTGATGAGTGGCTCATTCTTCCACCTAGGTCTTCATTAATCCACTTCTGGGATGGATTTAATAATGTATTTCGGCCATCATGTTACCACTCTGACCTCACACATTAGGGGGCATCTGTTATAGTTGATTTTACCACACATGGTTGATCACATATTTATGGCCTTCTCTTTCCCTTTGCAGACTCTTTAGACCCCATGGACTTATATTATACTTTGATGTTTCAAATTCATCCCTGAAAAATACATGGTTATTGTTGTACGTGACTTTTAAACCCATACTCACGTGTACACGCGACTTTTAACCTCAAACCTGCGTACATCAGGATGTGTGCATAAGTCCAAATATTTTTGGATTTTTCCTTATAGGAGTCTGAATATCCTGACTCTTTGCCTTCCATATGCCTTGATATCGCTCGGATTCGACCCTCCATTACTCCTTTGGAGTGTTATATAAGGAACACCTTGGATACATTAAAGAGGAGGAATTGAAGAGCAAAGAAACTATAGTCCATTGTTGCCACAGTTTGCATATACTTGAGTCTGCATCCCTTTGTCCCTTTGGAGCAGTTTTTGTTCTTCCCAAGTTTACCTTTGCTTGTGAGCTTGCTATCGAGAGATGAAGGATTGAGGTGGTGGAGGCCCAGGTGGAGGACTCAGTTTCTCCAATTCGTAGACATGCCAACAGAGGTTGTCACTATTGTAATCTCTGATTTTATTAATAGAAATGTATTTTCTTGTCCAATTATGTGCATTTGAATATGAATATTGAATCCATGGATGTATTTAATTTCTTACACATTGTTGAATATATATATGTTAGAGTAGGTCTAACACATTATTATAGAGAATTCTTGTCTTATTTGCTGTTGTTGAGAGTGAATTGCTAACGCAAGGGTGAATTGGAAAGCTCAACAGGGATCTACTTCAACCGTCCGGACCAAGGTATGATTCAGTATCCCTTAGTGTTAGATGTTTGGTTTCTCTTGCATATTGGAAAATATTGATTTCTAGTGTCAAAGTTGTCTATTGTGGTACACCCCAAGCCATAAGAAGTTTCTCTCCATAACAAGGAGTAAGTGCATAAGCTTCACAACCAAATATCTTCAAAGTTGAATAATAACAGGGATGACCAATCCATACCTATTCCCAAATTTTACAATCTATTTCCATTTATGGTGATCGATTTATTAGATAATATGTAGTAGAAATTGCTTTTTCCCAAAACTCTTGGCCCAAATTAGCATTACTGAGCATGCTCCTTGCTCTTTCTAGAAGATTCATGTTCATGCGCTCTGCAATTCCATTTTGCTGAGGAGTGTATACATTTTTTTGTGTCTTACGATTCCTTCATATTTGCAATATTTTTCACACTCTAAAGACATAAACTCGCCTCCATTACTCGTCCTTAAACACATGATTGTCCTGCCAGTTCTTTTTTCCACCATAAACTCTAGATTGTTTAAGTGTGTTAAACACATTAGCTTTTCTTTTTAGGACATACACCCAAAGCTTTCTAGAAAAACATCTACAAATAATACATAATATTTTTCTCATCCATAGAAAATGGTAGGAGACGGACCCCCCAAATCAGAATGAATGTAGTCTAGAACACCTTTACTAACATGACTACCTGCTTTGAATTTTTGTCTACACTACTTTCCAAATATACAATGTTTACAAAACATAAAATTCAGAGTTTTCAAATTTGGAAGCAATTTACTATTCATTAATACTTGAAGTCTTTTTTCACTCATATGACCAAGACGTTGATGTCATAATTGAATGGATCCTGACTCTTCTTTAGATACTAATTCAGTACCATTAACTTGAGTTCTTCCACCTAGTTTGTAAAGGTTGCATATTCTATGTGCCTTCATGATCACTAAAGCACATTTTGAAACTTTCAGAGTTCCACTTAAACCTGTAAACTTATGACCACAAGAATCCAACACTTCCAAAGAAATTAATTTTTTATTTAACTCAGGTCCATGTGTAACATTTGTAATTGTTCTTATAACTCCATCAAACATTTTAATTTTAACACTTCCAACCCCAACAGTTTAACATGAATTATTCCCTCCTAAAAGAACTATTCCATCATTAACTGCTTGATAGGAAGCAAACCAATCTTTATGAGGACATATATGGTGCAAAGCACCAAAATCTAATAGTCATTCTTCATTATATTTAGAAATATTACAAACAAGAAAAACCTCATCGATCATACCCAAATCAGAATACTTAAGATTTCTTCCTTAATTCCTCAGACAATAACGCTCCAACCAAATTATCAAATTCTAAGGGATCAGTTGTACTAAGACTAATGGAATAAACTACTTGACCACAAAATTCAGGTAAAGTACATAAGAGATTGATTTCTTTATCTTCATCATAAATTTTAACATCCAAACTACTCAACTAGAAAATAAGAGTATTAAAAACATTCAAACGATATGTTATCTTCGTACCTTCTTTCATTCTTATACTGTAGAGTCGTCGATTCAAGTAAATTATGTTTATCAATGAGTTGGTCATATACAGACTTTATAACTTGCTCCATAGGCTTGTTGCTGAATTTTCTCCAACAATGTTGAATAACACATCATCTGCAAGACATAAATGAATTGTGCTTAACGCTTTCGCATCTAATTCCTCCCATTCATCATTTGTCATGGTTAGAGGTTTCTTTCTTTTTTCGTCTAAGACTTTTTGTAACATCTACTAAACTAATTGATGCTACATCATTAATTTCCATAGTTCATAATTATTTTTACAATTAAATTTTTCTATTTCAAACTTTGTTTTTTTTTTTAAATTTCCGAATAAAAATATTCCCAATTAAAAAGCTCTATATTAACCGAACAAAAAATTACAATCCTTACTTGAATGGATTGATTTTTTTAATATATATATATATCCAAACTTCCAAACAAAATAGCACAAAGTCTTTTTTTTTACGCTGGAAGTTTGTTTGCTTCACTTCTATCGTTGGCCACTTCTCCAAGCAGGACTGAGCTTTTCCTCTTCTCGATGAACAATCGAAAAACCGAGGCTTTACCTCTTCCTTCACGCGGGACTCTCCAGGCTCAGCCAGTTTTGGTAAGCAGCAATCTTCCTTCCCGCAACAGCAAAACGTCAGCAATTACCCTTCTCAATTCCCTCTTCCTTCACGTCTCAGCAGTTCTTCCTTTTTACTACGTGCAACTCAGCTTCTTCCTCCACACGTAGGCTAGCAATGGCAGAAACATAATTTCACTCGATGCTCCTCCACGTCCTCCAGCAGCAGACTCTCCACGTCCACCAGGCCTCTCTTCCACGCGCGGACCTCACCTTTCTTCCGTCCATGAAACAGGCAGCAATGCAGGCCTCGCATCTCTTCCGCCCAGGCAGCAGGAAACAATGCGAGCCTCGCCTCTCTTCCATCTAGGAAGCAGGAAACAATGTGGCCCGCCTCTCTTTCGTCCAGGCAGCGGGAAAAAACTGGCTCCACACAGACTAGTGGCTTTCCTCTTCTCCACATGGCCTAAGAGAAAACGACCAAGCAGCAGGAGACGGTCAACATCATTATGGCTCACCTCCACGACTATGGGCCTCTTCTCCAACACAATATCCCTTCTCCACCTGCAACAGTTTCTCTCCAACGACCTACCACGGTGCACACGATAATTTCTCAAGGTATGTCTCTCACACGGTTTTTGATACCACTTGTTACTATTCAAAGACAAGTTACAGAAGAAAACACTATTGAAACATCATTGTAATGTGCTAAAACCTTAAAATGGCAAACATCCACGGAGGTAAAGTATTGAAGCTCATTAATCAAGAATGAAGAGATTACAAGACAGGCCTTCATTGTAATGTGCTAAAACCCTAAAATGGCAAACATCCACGATGGTAAAGTATTGAAGCTCATTAATCAAGAATGAAGAGATTACAAGACGGGCCTTCAGTCTCTCAGACTACTGACTGCATTATGTATCCCAACAATGCACTATATACTTCATGAAAGAAGTTACATGACTAAAACCATTTTCAATTATGCGCATTATGAGAAACTTCTCGTAAACACATTAGTTTAGTTTTCATTATTAACAAAGTCTTGATGCATCATTTTAGATCAATCTTGTTACAGATATTGCATAAGATGGTTTAGATCTCTTGATGAGGCTATGGCTAGGGTTTCCCTAGTATAGAGCCACACTCGATGTGTGGTATAATACCATGGCCATATGTGTGATGGGAATATAGGAGTGCTATATCCTACAACTAGACTTAGGGATTGATGTTATCCCTTGATGTGATATTTAAATCTAGCGTGGAAATGATGGTGATAGTACTTCTGTAGAGAACTAAAATTGGCAGTACAACTACATTCCCTACATGAAAATATAAGTACTTGGTCTCTCTATTTAATGTATACCCTCATGTGTTAAGTATTTTTTATGTTCATGGTCATGTGTATATTTTTTCTTCTTGAGGTTGGTGGGTTTTTTCCCTGTGAATGATAAAGGGTTTTCCCAGGGTGAATTGTGGTGTCTATTATGCATAATTTCATAATCTTGTATAAGACCTGTTCATCTTATTCACAATTGTTTCAGATATACCAACCAGATATATTTTCTATCATGTATTTCACTAAAAATAATTACTCCTACATGTTGTCTATCAGATTTATATTCTCAATTGTCTGTGTGTTGTCTATGTCATAGTCATCCTGTCTTGATTCTCTATCTTGTATTCTTCTTATGAATCTCTGTTTTGATCCATCATCAAATCTATCAAGACCAAATATTTGTCTCTTCTCAAAGACACCCTTCAACTTATTATGAATCTTCCTACACCCATGCCCCTGTAGAAACCTTCAGTTCAATCTCTTAGTATCTCAACATTCAAATATCAAAGCCTTTAGTTACGATAGACTCTCCTCCCAATTTCTATCTTTACACCGCACGCAATAATATTCTCGCTCTAATACCACTTGATGCAAAACTAAAAGCATGTGCCTGATTTTTAGCTGCAAACACCTCTTTGTGTTAACCTTGAAGACCTTGCATCAAATATCTATCATCGATGATATTCATTATCATGTACCAAACCATGATCCAATTAATTCAACAATTTACCTTGCCCACATTATTATAAAAGCTATACTTTCAATCAGATTCAGTTAAATTCAACCTATTCCTATGGACCATAATAGTGAAGCATTTTTTCATTGATGTAGGAATTCAACACTAAATTTCAATCGAGGAATGCTTCAACCCAGGTCTCAATGTTCTAATGCTACCCCTTCTCTTGGTTATTTCTAATATCATCTGCATACACAATATTCCAAATAATTATTGAAACTAGATGAACAGTTCCATAATATCCATCAATATGTATTCCTAGATCTATACCATACCTAGTCTCAATCGTACAACGGATATAATCACACAAGAAATATAAAGAGACATATATACACTAGATAGAGGCATAAAATAGAGAATTCATTAAAAAAACTCCAATACATGAACTCTCCTTCTCCCCTTTACTCGGCCTAATTATAGAATTTCTTGGCCACCCCTACTAGTCCCTCAGGCTTACATTTATAAAACATATGATTAAACCAATTAATTTGTTCATATCCTAATTTAACTCCACTAGATCTACAATCATCCCTCATGTTTCTCTAAGATCCTCGAAATATGTTATATATAGGCTCGAATACATAATTGGCACTCTAATTCAAACCAACCCTATCTTATGAATTTATTCTATAATTCAATAAAACATAGGAAGTTACAATAATTTTAATTTAGGGAACCTACTCTCTTCGTAAATCCTAAGACTTTCTAAGGCCTTATAAACTAAGTTTATTTTGAGAGAATATGCTCTTGCACCATATTCTATAATCAAACACATTAGTAAATATATGGATCATGTTCTATCCTCCTCTAAAACAACTTTCCAATGATTTTTTTTTACCGAATTTTGAGTTCGAAACTAAGAGTTGTAGTTTCCAAAATTTCATGCACTTTACCTTTGCACTTAAAAGTAGAACCATTTGTCTTTGTTTTATTTACACACATTTTTTTACTATAAACATGACCCTTATGAGCCCATTTTTTTATAATCTACAGCTTTTCCATACCTTGCCCAAATTTCCTATTGATCCTTTGAAAATTATACAAGTTTTTCACGGGTCTACCCATTTCTAGGGAAGCTTATGAAATTTATAGGTTTGTATTTACTTCCATAATATGCCTAAATCATTAATAAAATCCCTAGTGAAGGTTGTCTATCAAACAATTGTGAACCAAATGCAATTTTATTTTGACTACTTAGGTATTTCTTGCTCATAACTACAACATCAACTCTATTTTTCTATCCCATAAAGGGCCAATGTTCTAATCAACTTTTGACATACTATATCATTTACATTTCTTTCCCATAACAACCCCATTGTTGTAACATTACCCCTGATACCACTTTGTAGCATAGTCATCTCCCTTTGTAGCATCCTAATACCACCAGTTAACGTACTCATCTCCCTCTGTAACACATTTGAGTAGGGGACACTATTTTTGTTTTTTTCCTTTGAACTTAACCCTTCTGGTCTTTGGAATCCCCTTCCTTGTTAAACAAGATCTCAGGTACTGATCCAATTACCAAGGCTTAATCCTTCATCATACCTATTTAAAATCCCTTATTTTGGCTCGTTAAAAAGAAACATTCATATCCATTGGTTGTTTTTGAACAATCCATTGGTCAATTTTAAAACATATACATATCTAGGCCAATAGGACTCTTTCAAATAATTCATCTAATGTTTTCAAAATATATTATTAGTCCATTCTTAAATATGTGTATGATGCACAAGTAAAGGCCATTAGAATTATTTGAAATATATCATTCCTTTCAAATGATATCCCCATTGAAAATCCATCAAGATCTTTTGAAATATGGCCTTTAACTACTTTCAAAATATCCACCTAACAATTTTTTGGGTCATATTGAAAGAACATATTTTGATTAACCCAAGAAAACCATCAAGACAACTTGAAATAATAACACTCAGTCAACCCCAATATACCATAAGGCTAGCTTGAAATATCACTTTCACTTTTCCCCGATATTAGACTGTTGAGATACTATAAAATAACAACATTCAACAACCACCATTATGCCATTAGGGTAATTCAAAACAACATATTTCGAAAGGCCTTAATAGATCATCAATTTTCTTCTAAAGAACAACCTTTGAAAGGAATAATAGAGCATTGGGTATACTTGAAAGGGAATCTTTTGAAATACCCAAATGAACTAGCAAGCCTCTTTGAAAGATCAACTTCCAACCTTTGAAGAAAAAAATATTTCAACACCTTGATAGGCTATTGGAAAATTTTGAATTACAACTTTCGAAATTTCCTAATATGCCATTGAGCGATTTCAAAAATACAACTTTCAAATGCCTCAAAATTTTGAAAGATAATCTTTCAAAATATCTTGTGAAGGCATCAAGTGATTTCAAAATATTATATGTTTGAAATTCTATGATGTTCTATCAAGATATTAAAAAAGACAATCCATTAGGGTCCTATCCCTTTTTCACTATTATTATATTAGTTATAGATAGGTTAGTTTACATTATAAGATACATCATGCATCTCTGTCACCAATTTACAAATGAACGAGATTTATTTAAATACGGATCTTGTCTTTTGCATTTGATATATTGTAAATGGAGATTTCCCCATAGAAGAGGATTCTTATTCAATTACTCTTTTCCATTTTTAAAGCATAGAAATACTTATTCTTTCTAATTTTATGTTATTTGGAGTATTTGGTACATAACATTTTATTTTAGACTAGACAGTCCTTGGTTTGGCTCCTTCAAATCAGACATTTTATCATTTGTGATTTAAATTGTTTTAGGGGAATTTGAGAGAGGTAATTTTAAGGGTTTAGAGAGGACATAATGAAGTACATTGGGTTAAAATTTCTATAATTTTCAGAGTTATGGGCTCTAGAAGTTTGTTTTTACTAATATTGAAACTAGTCTCAAACAAATGTTTTCACTTAAAAAAAGGTCATATATGAAACTAGAAAGCTCCAAATCAAGTACCACTATTGTAATTGGAAATAATATGGACCATAGTAGTTACGGTCCAAATTTTAGAGTCAAATCTGAAAATTAGATGCATGGCATACCATACAAGTTCGCTCCCCTAAATTGTAATTTGTGGGAATTTATCATAACATCTTATTGGTAGATTAGAATTTAGTGAGGCATGTGGCATTGCAGTGAATACATATCAAGATATTACAGGCCAAAATTCTAGACTTCATTTATAAATTTTGAAGTTCCATTAAATGCAAGGTTGTCCTATATGACAAATCCCAAATAAGGGCTTAAACAAGTATGTTAACTTTAAACTTGCATAACTTTTGACTAGGAAATATATTTGAGGTGTTCAAGCTTATGCCACATGGAAAAATTTCATCCATGACTCATGAAGAAAATGAATACGTAGGGAACCAAGTTTCCAACATTCAGAGACAACTTCAAGACTTTGATAATATGATTGTTTAAAAGCATCGATTTCACGCATTTTCAAGAAATAAAAAAAAGTAATGAAATTTTTGAAATATAGTATGGAAGAGATGAAAGAGAATATGGAACAATTATATAAATCCTTGAAATTCATGTCCATACATGCGTGAGATAAAAGATGTTTGGTTAATATTGACTTGATAAAATAGTAATTAGATTAACTTGTATTTAGTCATTAAGGGTTTTACCATTGGTGATTTATGGGCCCATGGTATTGGGTAAACCATGGTATTTTCCAGTGGTATTAACATGTGATGAATCCTATTTAAAGGCCTGAATAACTCCATTGTAAATGCTTCATGTGGTTGATGTTGGTTAGACTAGCCATGGATTGGCTAGATTGGCGAAGGAAATATTAGATATATATATATATATATGGGTCTTGGTTTTCCTAGTAAAGGGGTTATAGGGTAAAATGTTCTTATTCATCTTATGATTTCTTTGTGTTTTCTTATTTCTATGGCTATGCTAATAAATTTTAATATGGTATGAGAGCCATGTTTGGGTGGGTAAATTTATTTCATGAGAGAATCCCTAGATCATTGACTTTGATGAAGATGCATTGATGTGAAGCATTCATGAAAGAAGAACACAAAAGATAACATGTGAAGAAGTACTTGGTTAAGGATCTATGCATTTTTATGGATTTGTATTTAATAACATATTTATATAAGGGAATACCGTGGCTAAGTGTATTTGGAGCATGACTAAGCATTTTTATAAAGTTGGATTTAATCACATATGTAAATCCGCATAATGTTGTAATACCTATTTAGACATGTGTACCCTTGGTTTATTGAATCATTATAAATTTAAAAAATTTGGGGTTAATCTTGACTTGGTAAAATAGTAGTTAGATTAATGTGTATTTGGTCATTAGTAGGTTTACTATTGGTCGTTTATGTGCACATGGTATTGGGTAACCTATGGTATTATTATGTGATAATCCTATTTAAAATCTTGAAGAAATCCATTGTGAAATGCCTCATGTGGTCAACTTGGTCGAATTGGCAAAGGTAATAATAGATATCTGTTAGGTGCTAGGTTTCCTGGTAAAGGGTTAATCCATTGTAAATTTATGTTTTTATTATGTTCATTTATATGTTTTCTTCACATTTAGTTATCTCGATATGCTTAATTTTAGAGTTTTTATCAAATCCATGCTTTGGTGGATAAATCTCTCTCATCATAGTTTCCCTAGATCATTGACTTTAATGAAGATGCATTTATGTGAAGCATTGGTAAAAAAACCACATAGAAGATAGTTGATAAATAAAAATAAGCTACCAAGTTAAAGCGTGTTTTATTTTTCTCACTATATTTGGAGGAGAGAGGGATGCCAGTAAAGTAGGTATATGCTTCAAGCTTCTTTTTACAAAGTGATAAGCATTTTATGGAGTTGGATTTAATCACATATGTAAATTATAAAAAGCTTATTTAGGCATGTGTACCCCTTGTTTATTGGATCACCTGTGTAAATTCTAGACCTAAACATAGGGATGATTAAGGAGGAGAAATTTGTAATCCCATGTACCCCGTCAGAAACTTTGATGGGGTAGGTGTTTTCCTCAAGTCAATTTTAAATGGGGGATGGGATTACAAATTTCTTAACTTAGTAAAATAGTAATTAGATTAACATGTATTTGGTCATTAATGGGTTTACCATTGGTGGTTTACATGCCCGTGGTATTGGGTAGCCCATGGTTTTAGTATGTGATAGTTTTTTTTATATTATTCAAATTGATTATGATATTTATCTGAAAGAATAAAAAGAACAACAAGATGCATAAGATAGAGCAGATACACAAGACACAAATATTTTCCTCGGAGAAACCATAAAGGAGAAAACCCCGCAAACTTTCTTAGAATAGTTCTGTCACTAAGACAATATCGCAATATAGAAAAACCCAAGTATAAGAAATATTATGCCACTCTCTCTCCCTCTCCTCCTTGTTTTTCTCTCTCTCCTCATGTGAACTTCAGTGAGTGTGTGTGTGTATAAATGAGGGAGGATTCCTCACTATTTATACACATCAAGTGACTGACCTAATAACTTGATTGGGAAAATCTATTTCCCTAGCAAGGCTGAATTTACCTAGGCAGACTCCAAAAATACATTTCATTATATTAAACTGGGGACTACTACCCTGACTTACAATGGAGGTTGTGCCTCAAGGATAATATACAATAATGACATCCTTAAATTAGGGAAACACATCTCTGATGGGGGTAAAACAACATACAATGATAATATACATTAGAATATCTTTCGAATTTACAAATAAAACAACACTCCCTCTTAATAAGAAGGTATTCTCTTGCCATGGTCATCAACACATCTGGTCACGTCATCATCATAGTTGTTTCCATAACCCTCATCTTGTTGATCATTGAATAGTAACATATTTCATATCTATATGTCATCAAAAGTTTCTATAGATCCAGCTCAATTTCCTTCTGGGTGTAGGCCTAGTCCTCATCTAGGTCTTCGTCGTGTCCACGAGAAAACCATCGTGTAGGTACATCCAAGGACCATCCATTACATTTCCACTACAATCATATGTGTTTCCTACTGTCATCTCTATGTATCCATATCATCTCATCATCATATGCAGAGCACATCCCAAATGCATACCACCTACCACCTACCACCTGTGTTCTACCAACATAGGACTCATTAAATCTAAGGAAATCTTGCGTAGCATTACATCCAAATATGACCTAACAAGACTAATTACGTCCTGGGACAACCTTTGTCATACGCTAGGACTAATTACATATGGGTACAACTTGTATCTCTTTCCATGTGAGATATCATTCTAGCTGCGTCTTCCAGTATTTCATCATCTCTTAGCATGGTAGCACGTCGAGACTTATTACATCTAAGGACAATCTACGTCTCCGACCATGCTAGAACTCGTCACTCCCTCTTTCTAGGGACCTCGTTCTAGATCACACCAATTCTCTCTATGAAGTACATGAACTTCACTCTTGCTAGTGGCTTGGTCAATACATCAGCTATCTTCTCATTTTTCACCACATACGGGGGTTTCACCAATCCTATCTACACCATATCTTAGATATGGCAGTACTTGATCTCGACATGCTTCGACTTGTCATGGAACATCGGGTTCTCTAACAACTTCATGCAACTCTGGTGGTCACAAAATATACAAGTCACCTCTAACTCGAGATCAAACAAATCAGACATTAGCTTTCGAAGCCATACGGCCTCACAATTGGTTGAGAAATATGCAACATAATATGCCTCAATTGTACTCAGCTTCATGAAGGACTACTTCCTGCTAAACCAAGATATCATGTCGGATCTGAAATTGAAGCGACATCTTGAAGTGCTCTTCCTATCAGTGGTGTTTCCTTCCCAATCTAAATCAACATAACCATGCACGTTAATATTTTGATTTGTGCCATACTTGAGCTCATAATCAATTGTACCCAACAAGTACCTCAATAGATGCTTTGCAACAATCAGGTGAACATGTCTCGGATCCGTTAGAAACTAGCATGGTGTGTTCACAACAAATCATATGTCAGGTCTCGTATTTGTTAGGTACATCAATGAGCCAATCATCTAATGATACATAATGGCATCAACCAACTCTGATGAAGCATCACACAGTAGCTTCAATCTCGATGCCATAGGTGTGGCTATCAACTTGAAGTCTAGCATTCTAAATCTCTTCATAATATCCACTGCATACTTTTCTTGACCAAGGAAAATACTGTCCGCACTCTGCCACACCTCCATGCCTAAGAAGTAACGCATCATCCCTATGTCTTTCACCTTGAACTCAGTGGAAAGCTTCCTCTTTGCATATACAATGATTTCGTCCTCTCCTGTCAGAAACAGGTAATCAACATATAGAAAGAGCATCATCGGTCCTATGCCTTCAACCTTGAAGTAAAGGTTGGAATATTTCTTACTCTTAGTAAATCCTAAGCTCATCATGAATTTTTCCATCATGTCATACCATGTCCTGGGTTCCTATTTCAATCCATACAAGTCTTTCTTAAATTTTCACACATGTGTATGCTTGTCATGCGTCTCAAATACCAATGGTTGCTCCACATAAAATTCCTCTTGAAGAGTGTTGTCTTGATGTCCATTTGGTGTACCTTCCATTTCATTATTGCAGCCAATGCAAGTATAGATATGATGGAAGTGTATCTCTCTACGAGTGAAAATGTCTCCTCGTAGTCTATGCCTTATTTATAGGAGAATCCACACACCATGAATATTGGATTATGTTTCTCAATGCTAGCATTTGCAACATGCTTGGTCTTGTAGATCCACTTCGAAATCATGATAGGCTTCCCTTTCATTCTTGGAACTATCTCCCACACATCATTCTTCATAATCGATTGGTACACCTCGATTATGGCATCCTTCTATTCTTTCTTTTCTGCATCCTCTTAGTAGTTGGAATGTTTTCAATGATGTCACGTGGCAAGGCCACATAGTTGTTGCATGGTTTATGTCTTTTCCTTTCTTTATGCATCCCATGTTGAGCACCATATATATCTACATCTTTTATTAGCTCTCGTACCCATGTTGGTTTTCTCTTGTGGGAGTTCTTCTCGTTAAGTGGTTCTACATGATCTTATGGTTCTGACATGTTGTGATATTCATGGTCTTCTATAATTGTTTCTTCTATTGTCGTTTCTTGAACTTTATTTTCTTCATGTTCTTTGATTTCTTCAATAGGTAGTTTTCTAGATCTGGAGTATGTTGAGTCTTCGTTATCACTTGTTTTGAATATAATCCTT
The DNA here is from genome assembly GCA_001517045.1 of Pseudotsuga menziesii. NCBI lineage: Eukaryota > Viridiplantae > Streptophyta > Pinopsida > Pinales > Pinaceae > Pseudotsuga > Pseudotsuga menziesii. The sequence goes on from LPNX010517237.1 coordinate 354,487, forward strand.
CTTTTCTTGTAGGTGATTGTACACGACATTTCCTACAAGTCAAATTCAGTTACATGATTAGAAGCATTTCATAATTTTCAAAACATATTAATAGTGACAAATTCTAATGCATAAAGATATATTTCACACAGTCGTGCAACTATCTTTCCCAATGCTACAACATTTATCCATATCCTGCATACCTACAGTAACTTTATACATGCCTTCCATCTCTACCATAACGTTATTAAGAGTGTGCACTAATTCCAATATGTCAGCAAAGAGGTTTCATTCTGGATAAGTAGAAATAAAAGTGATACATCATCTTAGGCTACTTACCCATCATATGAAATTCAATATTATATTGTTCATAAATGCAAACACTCAAACATGCATAATACATCAACTGAATATAAATATGTGAACCACTAATAATTATCATTTAAGTAACTAGATATATAGGAAATGACAATTCAAATAATTATATTTGTTTTCTTGGTGGGTGGACTACCTCTTGATATGTATCTCCTTGCAAGAATAACTAGAGTCTTTGATAGTGTATTCTACTTCATCATCTCATTCTGGGAACCTGTGTCTATATTTCTGGAAGTCCTGAAACTGCTTTGCTTGCAATTGGTAGTGATCTATAGTGCACATGTGCAAATAAAATTGTCATAGAGAACTTGGCTCTATGGATTCATGAACTAATGCTTGTTCAAGTTGTCCCTTCAACTTGTACAAGCCTCCCTCTTTCTCTCCAATCAATATTGCATCATCTATTGTCTTTACTTTTGGACACATTACGAATTGGCCATCAACAAATGCAACTCTTATTCCCTTTGCATAGATTGCAGAGATGGAGAGAATGTTCTTCTTCAATCCCGGGACATATAGCACATAATTCATCTTTATATATTTCTCGGAGTCTATCTTGTAGGAAGCTTCTCCACTTCCTTTTATGGGGTATTTATAATCATCCCCAAGTTTCACCTTGTGAGGTGACTCATGCTCGGACATATTGATGAATTATTCTTGGTATCCCATCATATGTTTGGATGCCCCACTATCCATAATCCAATCAGTGCTTCCATGTGAGATAGTGCATGTGAGTTCTAAGATTAGGACATATTCTTCATCACTTGAATAATCATCTCTTTCTTCTTTAAATCTTTTATTTGTTGGTTCATCGTCTTCAATAGTGTGAGGATGGTGTATTTTCTTGTTAGACTTCTTGTTGAAGGATTCTTTGTTCCTAGGACAATCTATGGAGTAGTGTCCCTTCTTGTCACAAGTGTAACATCGAACATTGGAAGGATCTTTTCTAGACTTATTTTTTCTTTTATGATGATGGTCCTCCCTCTTGTTGTGATGGTGGTTCTCCTCCTTTCTATAATTTAATATGGTGTGAACTTTGAGAGCTTGATCTTAAGTTGCTACCATCTTCTCTTTTCTTGTTAAGAGACGAGCTTCTTCTTGTGTTCATTCTTCACAAATTCTATTGAAGGATAACAACTTCCTTCTTGCACATATTCCTTGAATGAATGAATCCCATGATCTTGGGATACCATTAAAGCTGGTCATAAAAATCTCTCCTTATTCTACATTCTCTTCGACTGCTTCAAGTTGTTCCTTGATTTGAGAAACCCTTGTGAAGTAGGATTGCATGGTCTCTGAGTTCTGTATCTTCACAATCTTCATTTGGTTCCTCAATGTCATCTTTCGATTGATGTTATTTCCTTCGAACAGCTTTGTCAAAGTATTGAACACTTCCTTAGGTGTCTTCAAGGATGACACGTGCAGGATGAGATGATCCTTAATAGAATCTACAGTGATTCTCTTGGCCTTGACCATTTTCTCCTTATGGATAGCCTTAGCCTCATCTCCCTCTAGCTCTCAAAATTCCTTGCTGATATATTGATCCAAATAATTTTCTTCAAGGATTAAGGAGATAATGTACTTCCATGCTCGGAAGTTATCAACTCCCCCAATCTTGTCCTAAGCTGAGTATGAAATGAGAACCTAAAATGGAAATAGAATATATTTAGATCTTGCCAATTTGAGGTGTCCAACCTAGCTTTGGAGTTGGTTGACCTAGGGTTTGTTAGAGAAACCCTAATTTTCCAAACTTATGGTTTTGGAATTTTGTCTAGATAGAAATATGTGTCTCCTTGAGGTAATTTTCTCAGTAAGCTCCTTTCCTGAAAGTTGAGGTGGGAAGCCTCTGAAACTCGATGCCCCGGTTTCTCCTAGAACTAATGTTTAGGTAAAAAGTGAAACTTCTTCAAATTTGATTATGCTTCCACCAAAATATGTGTCTTCCTAGGGAGAGTTAGCCTAGCCCTATTTTCTTGATTATCTATGTATAGAAGACCTTAAACTAGAAATCCCTAGTTTTTGGTGTTGCATAGTGCCTTCTTTCAGAGAGGCTCCAATACCATGTTAGTTTTTCTAATATTATTCAAAACGATTAGGATATTTATCTAAAATAATAGCAATCACATCAAGATGCATGAGATAGAGAAGATACACAAGACACAAATATTTTCCTCGGGGAAACCATAAAGGAGAAAAACCTGAAACTTCCTCAGAATAGTTTTGTCATTAAGACAATATCACAAGATTGAAAAACCCAAGTATAAGAAGTATTATGCAACTCTCTATCTGTCTCCTATGTGTTCTTCTCTCTCTCCTCATGGAAGCTTGAGTGAGTGAGTCTGTGTCTCAATGAGGGAGGGTGCCTACCTATTTATACACATCAAGTGACTAACCTAATAACTTTACTGGGACGACCTCTTACCCTAGAAGAGCCAACTTTACCTAGGGAGACTCCAAAAATACATTTCATTATATTAAATTGGGGACTATTTCCCTGACTTACAACGAATATTTTACCTCAAGGACCATATACAATAATGACATCCTGAAAGGATGGAAACACATCTCTAATGGAGGTACAACAACATACAATGATAATATACATCAAAATATCTTCTAAAGTTACAAATACAACAATAATATATGATTAAGCTTGTTTAAAGGCTTGAAGAACTCCATTGTAAAATGTCTCATGTGGTCATCTTGGCCTAATTGGACAAGGTAATAATATATATCTATTGGGTGTTGGTTTTCTCGGTCAAATGTTTCCATGGTAAATATTTCCTCTTATTTTGTGCATTTATGTGTTTTCTTCATATTTTTCTTAGTTATCTGGACGTTGATTAAGTTTTAGAAAAGAATCCCTAAAAATGATAATGTGACCCAAGGAACCTATGAAAATAAATATTCAAAATTTAATTTGAACAAAGTTTAAAAAATAATCATTCTCCAATAGGCTTTAGCTCTAATATTGGAGCTAATTATAGATGGGTTCCCATGGGTGTCAACTTTACCAAGGATAAATTAAGAAAGTTTGATGGAATATTTGTCTTTACATGGGTGAACTAAATAGAGCAATACTTTGAATTTCATAACATTATGGATGATAATAAAAGGATTTCCCTAGAAAATCTATATTTTGAAACAAATCATATCAATGATATGAATGGATCATTAAAATGAACCCTCATTCATATAATTGTACTTTGGATTTATTCACAGTGGACCTAGAAGCACAATATGGTAAAGTTTGGAAACAATAATACTTTAGTTAGTTGTCCAAAACAATCACTTAGGTTTTATTGAGGATTATAACTTATAGTTCTAGTTATTTTCCACATGGGTGGATAACATAAGTTATGAACATGTTTGAAGTATTATATGGCCGTATTAAAAGAATACATTAGACATGATATTTACCTAAAATATCCAGAAATTATTTATGAAAATATGAAATTTTCTTGTCAATGTATTTAAGCCAAGAATATGGCTTCTACCACTGGAATATGTGTAAGATGTAGAAGTATATTTGTTTATCATAGGGTAACAACTCCTTAACCCACCCAATTATCACAAAAGGAAATGAATGAAAGATGAGTGAAATGACTATTTTTTGGTTGTAATATAAAATGGTCAAAGAGGCATAAATCCCAAGAAACAAAATTGTTCACATTGAAATATAATCATGAGGAGGAAATAAAGGCACCTCCATAAATTAGTGAAGAGGAAATTATGAACCCAAAAAAGCATGAAAAATTTGTGGAACTTATGAAAAAGCATAAATGAATATACCAAACGTGAAATATCAATCCATGCATTGGAAAATGTATCAACACACCAAACCTCAATATTGTAGGATAGAGTAAAGAAGTAAAAAAGAATCAATACTTGTTGATTCAAGTATTACCCATAACTTCATTCATACAATATTAGTAGTCTCTCAATTGTTGTGCACCTAGCCACAAATTTTCAAGTATTAGTTGATAATGGAGGAAGTATTGATTACGGAGGAAAATTACATAACATAAAACTTTGTATGGAAGACTATAACTTATCAATCCCCATGTGTTCATTTGTTAATGTTTGAGCAAAATCGGGGCTGCTTAAAATTTTATCAAACAATTTCAGCACTTTGTGAGCTTTAAATCAGACAAATAAGAAACTTTATATTAGCCACATAATCAACTTTATATAATCCATTTATGAATCTTTAAATCAACCACCTATCATTCTATATATCAGAAATATATGAATCTTCAAGAATAAATCATCCACATAAAACAATCTCCATAAGAAACAAGATGTATCCTGGGAAAACCCTCCAAACACGTAGGATGAAAACCCAGCAATTATTTGAGTATGATAGATATATTTGAAGAGAATTATTTACAACACATAAACAAATTGTTTGATAATAGATGTCACCACAACAATAGAGAAGAGAGATCCAAAGCAACCTTGCAAAAATGTATTTAACTTGTCATATGCCTTACATATTAATAACAAGCCAAAACAACATATCCTGTAGAAGGGGGAAAATTTGAGTCTCAATAAACACATCATTATCATACAAGGAACATTCACTAGGAGTATCATGCACTAGAACTCCTCTCATGCATACATTATCTCCCTCCTAAACTCTAGTTCCCAACTGACCCTTCAGATTCTCTTACATGCACAAGATATGTGCCCTCCTTCTTTATTTATCTTTAACTGGAGGCTAACTGACATGAATTGAATGTGATATATTTGAACTGAATGCCAAGTGAATTGAATTGAACTGAATTGAACTGAATTGAATTGAACTAAACTAAACTGAACCAAACTGAATTGAACTAAACTTAACTGAATTGAGCTTAACTTAACTTAACTTAACTGAATGTGAACTTATTAAACTATATGTGAATTGATTGAACTAATTGTGAACTGAGTGAACTGAACTAAATCTTCAACTGAATGTTAGGAGACTAACTGAAAGTCTTTGGTACTTCACAATCACTATCACCCATGCATAAACACTTTGCATGAATGAAGGATATGTTCCTTCTTTAACTAACACATTCTTTATTTACAACTTAGGCTTAACTAAGGACTTCATAATTCGAGTTCACTGGAGGCATGTATGTGCAATTTGAATCCATTCTCTTTCCCTATTCTTTATTTCATTATCACTAATTAAATACTGCATGGTCCATATGTGTATTAATAGATTCACCATCTTATCATATCATACTCAGAATAATTGTTCCATACTAATGATCATATGTATAACCCCAAGTCATATAGTCATATGCTAAAGTGATTCACTCTAGGGGTAGCTAAACCCTAAAGGACACGTATAGCACCTAGTGACCATGACTAGCAATACATCACATAGTATATCCTCATGACTTGATACAAAAAAAGTCTTCAGCCTTGATACAAGACAAGACCCCAGTCTTGATACAACACAAGACCATCTCCAATTAAGGAGATCCATCTCATAGGGTATTGTCTATGAGAATCACTTAACTTGATATAACATAAGTATAGACTTGATATAACACAAGTACAGACTTGATACAACATAATCCTGCAATCTTGATACAACACAAGACTCCAATATTGATACAACAAAATATTCCAATCTTGATACAACACAAGATCATAGTATAGGCATCCCAACTCAATACATGAGGACATACATAGGACTTGATACAACACAATGTCCTAACTTCATACAACACAAGTTTCTAACTAGATAACACACAATTCCCTGACTTGATACAACACAAGTCCCTAACTTGATACCACACAAGTCTGGAGAATAACTCGTAATGTTGTACATTTAACATCATTTGTATTGGAGGATTAGATGTCTTTCTAGGAATTCAATGTTTGAGAACCTTGGGTACAAATTTTTGCAAACTATAATGATTTGTTCATGGGATTCAAAGTACAGGGAATGGACTATGAATTAAATGGGATAAAATCGCCATCCACTCAAATAATAAACTTATATATAATGGAAAATATATTAAAAGGGGGTTGTAGTGGAGTTATTAATAAACTATATCCATGGAAGTGGAGCAAGACTAGGAAAATATTTCATTATAAGTAAAATGTACCTTGGAAAAGCATCATAGAGTCTTCTAAGAAATTCCTAAATATATACATCCATATAGAGATCATGAACATTAAATTAAGCTCATCCCTATAAGTACATCTCTTAAAAAAAGAAAACTCCTTAACATCACACTTAGTGTTGGAGATATAATTTCTCAAGCCCCATGCAAGTCATTCCTATTGGAGGAGTAGATGTGGTTCTAGGAATTCAATGGTTGAGAACCTTGAGTATAATTTCTACAAATGATAATGATTTATCCATGAAATTAAAAGTGAAGGGAACCCAATATGGCATAAAATAATTACTTTGTAATATTATTTATCTTATAGTTGATCAATATTGGCCACCAAGAACACAAAATGTTTAACTAATACAAACCATGCGATGAATGTGGAGTAGGGAATGGATTGTGTATAGACCATAGGATGAATGTAGAGGCAGAAATGGGAAACACATACAAATTTCAAGATGCTCATAATCACAATAAATCATGGATATTGAATACTATATACCCATCATTGTAGAGGATATTAATCACAGGATGCTCATCAATAGAGGTTTCTCCTCTGCATATCAAGATTTAAATCATTAGTGTAAGCATAAATAAACACATGGCTACATGGAATGGTTGATATTCATTTAATGGCACCATGAACCCTCTTCCATATCTTCATTGAACGCCCTTTCAACCTTTTGGTTCTCCATTGGTTTTTTTGGTCATTCCTCCTAGCAATTTTAGACAAATTTTTACACATACAAGTCAATGGAAATGGTAAAGTATATCATGTAAATACCTCTTACTATTATCTTACACATGGAAATTTTTATACTAGACTTTATATGGAAAAGAACTTGGTTTTTCAAGGGGGGTCTATTCTACTAAAATGGTTGATTTTATTAAGGTTTTATCACAGGATTTATTTTTAAGGTTGGGTGTTTAGACAACGGGATATTATATACCTATGGAATCCTATGCAACAATTAAGGGACAACCAAATTGTGGTCAATCGACAAAAGTCACCAATACTTGACTTAACATGTATAGGGCATACACGTTGTAATCTTGTGAAGGACAAGTATGATAATTAATGGTCCTTGAGAGGAGATCCATACAAGATTTTGAGAAACAATCTTGTACTCAGTCCTGTGAATGTTCCTCTCCTTCAATTTTGCATAACGTGTCTAGTCTTGATTGCAATGTGGGAAATATCATGATCGCATTGCCAAAGGTAAACATGGACAAGATGAGGGTATTTCAATAGAGTTGAATGACAATGGGAAAATATTATAATACTTCATATTTCTCCTACATCTCAAGTGATGAAGGGTCCAAAAAATAGAAGGGATGGTGGAGTCGATGTAGAAGTGGGTACTCACTTAATTTTGAAGAAGCATTGGAAGAAGTGTGTTAGGGTAAAGAATAAAAAGGTGAAAATGGTCAGAGGTTGGATGTTGTATGGAAGGCGACAAAGGTAAAAAGAAAAAAGATATGGTTTGGTTGACTAGAATACTTTAATGATCCCAAAAGAGTTTAAGATAACAATAAAAAAAAATATCGATGAAGAAATATAAGTCGACTAAAGATGAGGAGCTTAGTTTAGAAGGGATCATGAAGGAAATCAACAATTCGAAGGTGTATGAGATAGAGGAGAGTTCAAAAGAGGACTTGCAACGTGATAAATTATACACATCTGAAGAGCTTAAAGAATCTTAGGGTCGTGATAATTTTGATAAATTTAAGACCCTTTCCATTAAATCCTATTATATTTAGATAGATAAAAAATAATTCCCCTCTAGAGTGGGATGTTCTAGGGTTGATTGCAACTTTGAGGATAGTATAAAGAACTTATAATATATATATNGTAAATCTAATTTAGCATTTATTAGATGGGTTAGATTCTCCTTCATCCCTAAAATAAGATCATCTTGTCAAAGAGGGATAGTATAATTATGAATTAGCTTCGGATAAGAGTAAATTTTTTGATAATACTAGGGTTAATTGTACTTACCTTCTCAATTCAAAGAAAGTATGTTTGGGAAATTATGTAGTTGTGGAGGGTGGTCTATCACTTAACTAGGACATCCTTATTCATGCAAGAAGAAAATAAAAAATATCTAAAGAAAATTAACATGAAAGAAATCAAGCCAGGGAGGGAAAGGAGTTAACAATTGATGGGCCCTTAGAGTAGGGAAAACCCTAAATCTTGTCTCCAAATATCGTCTTTAAACTCTAGAGAGGTAGGGTGTACCACAAAACAATAGGGCATAAAACTAATGTGTGAGATATGCAAGATAGATTATTTTCTCCTTCGAGAAGCCATGTGTGTGGGGTCAAAATATATAAAAATTCTCATAATTTTTTAAGGAATGAAATTTTGTTTTTTGAATGTTGTTGACCTATTGGGAGGAATGGTTAAAAGATGGGATCCTAAATTTTTTTCTTCCTTTTTCAGTGTGGTTTCTGCATATATTTTGGTGGAACAAAGGTCAAAAGACCTAGGAAAGGTTTTCAAAGTCATAAATATGTATGGAACTTATAGTGATAGAAATCCATTAAGAGAAAGTTTGGGGGATTCTAGTGTTTTCCTGGGACTCGGGAGATAATGTCATAACTAGAGGGTATATAAATCTAATCCTAAGTCAAAAGGAAGTATAGATTAAAACAACAAGGAAATATACTCTTGTATATTTCTTATACTATTTCTTTGAAAACCATAATATGATTGATATACAATCTATAAAACTAGTTCCTACCTAGAGAATGGTAGAAGAGACAGAAATGGAATTTCAAAAAGATTAGATATATTTTTGGTTGTTTAGTAGTTGAAGTTAGATTTAAAACTAGTATATCAAGGTTTACGGGCAAGGAGGTTTGTTATATCATTTGTTAATTATGTTGAAAATCAAACTAGAATGTGAAAAAAACCTTGGTGGGCCATTAAGAATAGTAAGTTCTTTTGCAAATATGCAAGCCGTAGGTGAAGTATAAACTCTATTTGGAAAATCAATAAGGAATATGGTACTAGGGTAAAATATTACAAGGATATAGTTAAAGAAGGAAAGAAATGATTTCAGAAACCATTTTAAGGATCTAGAGTTATTTAATATCTATGAAATTATACGAAGTAAAAATTTATTTACCAATTTGATCGATGAGGAAATGAATTTAGATATGGAGGAAAAGGTATATGAGAAGGAGATAAAATAAATTTTAAGTGCCTCCAAGAAATAATAAAAAATCCCTATGCCTAATGGATGGACGATGGAATTCTATTTAGGATTTTATGATTTGATTATTGAAGACCTACAAAGAATTGTTGAGGCATCTAGAATTTACAAAAGAGTGGAGAGAACCATTGACTCCACCTTCATAGCTCTTATTTAAAAAAATTGGGATCCATAATCTTTTGAGGAGTTTAGGCTCGTATGCCTCTGCAATTTGGTATATAAAGTGATATCCAAAACCATTACAAACATAATCAAAGGTATAATGTATGGTTTCATTTCTAAGGCATGGTTTGGTTTCCTTTATAATAATAGGTGTTATCTACTAAGTTGCACTTAGTGTATTTTTCAAGTGAGCCACCAAGGATTGGAACAAATCAATTGTTCAGTGCATAGGAAGTTCCATGGTTTCATTAGGGATAAATGTGGTCCCTTTTTCGCATGTTCACACCCCCTCGAGGGAATTGTAATAAATGACATAGCATGATGGTTTCTTTTCGTAAAAGGATTGGAATTATTAGGAATTTCTCATCAAGGTCATCATCCTTGAGTGTTATTTTCCTCATCGATTATGTGACACTTTTTTAAGTGACATATAATTTTTGAGTTTTTCACTCAAAATCCTTCAAAGTCGGGATGGTGAAATTGGTGATTTTATCATAAAATGTTATTATAGCCTAGGATATATGTATTATACCATGCTATTCATAGTACTAAAGTTTCATGGACATGCTCTAAGTCTTCCATAGGATTTTTAAATTTTTATTTTTTTAGTAAAATCATCGATAAGACGTATTTTAATTGTAAAAGTTCAAAAGCTCATAAAATTTGGCCTAGGGAACCAATTTGGTCATGTGGGTGCTTATTTTTGGACCCAGTTCCCACACTAAACCCATAAACCCACTTTTTAGAGTCAACTTAGTAATTTTCAATTATTAATTTTGATTTTCTCTTGTCTATGAGGTTTCAAAGTTGTTGAGGATATTGTATGGGACATTCATGAGCATAAAGAGACATATTCAACCATAAAAGGATGGGCTCCAACTCACTTCCACAAAAGGGGGGTGAATTCTCTCATGGAGGGTGTGGTTGCCACTTGGATGAAGTGGTTGGAGGAGGTGAAGGCTTCCCAAAACAAGTGGTATACCTCAATATAGGTGGAATTATTCCCTACCAAGAATTCAAACCTCATCCCACCATTATCTCAACCCCAAAAACCACCTCACACTTGGAAAATTCGCTCCCTTGGGGTTTGAGCTCCATTTTTGCTATAAAAGCATGGTCTTTCTCCTCTTTCAGTAGGATGAATTGAAGCTCTGCCCTTTGTACCTATGTTTTTTTATATTTTGTTAATAAATTTTGAATTATTTGGAGACTTGTTTGTGATTTCATTGTCATCTTGTGACTTAGTCAAAATCTGAGGTGAAATCTGTAGAATTTCATGCTTTATTTCTTTCAAATGATGTGTTTAGATTTATTTAAATTTCAATAAGTATTTCATGTTGTCAAGTTACTGATGTTCATCTTATTATTATAATTTTTTAGGTGTATAAAATTGTAGTTGGTTATACTTATTCTCTCCTTTTTTTATTAATGAAATGAATGGATTAACCTTGTTCTTTTGAGAAATTGTCTAGGTTTTTGCAGATTTGTCTCAAAGTGAAGGGGATTGGAGATCAGTTGCATAACTTATTTTTACAACATCCATTTTTCTGTTTCTGATACAATTTATTTTCAGATCCCTCTCTCCTTAATTTCTTTCAAGCACGGGCTTGGGAATTTCATTCTTCTTCTCTCTAAAATTCAGGCTTTCTTCTTGGTTTTGGTTACTTAATGCTTAGTAAAATTGGATAAATCATTATGTATCTAAAATATGATTTTATTAAATAATATATATCAGATATATATTCGCTTTTAAATCTTTATCTTAAACTAGATCCGTTTCAATCTTTCAAAGTGTCATTTTCACTAAAAAAATATACAATTTTATGAGCATTTTGAGTAGTATAGATTTTGTATTTGTTTTTATTAATTTACGATATTCTAATAAATTTAACTCGTTGGTTTTTATAAGGTTTTGATAAAAGGAGGAGGACATACTACTCGAATTTTGAATCTTGGGTCATCCAGGACATCAAAAACTCAATCCTCCATCCCTTTTTCTGCTTTCCTTTTCTCTCTCGAAAACATTGTAAGCCTTTCGATCCCTTTCAAGCATCAAAGTGAAAATCATAATTCATTTTTTATCATTTTTTAAACTCATTAATAAAGAAATAAAGTGGGATTCACAGTCTCTTTCATGGTTTGCATTTTACTAATCAACACTTGCACACAGTATGCCTTCCTAAAAGGTTGTATAGATTAGTTGTTTTTATTTAGTTTCATCTCAAAATAAGTTTTACTTTCTTACCTAGATCATTTCCATGAAGTATGATCTCGCTGCCAACTAAAGGCTCTGTCGATTATTGGTGGATGATCAGAAAGTGACACATAGTTGTGGTTCTAATTTTTCACTAATCCTTTGATTTTATGAACTTATTTGTTGTATAAAATTGGAATAAACATTTTTTCATCAACTTGTATATACTCCTTCCCTCTGTGGGATTTGCCTGGTCGTTGGGAAATCAAAAGCGGTTTTCGGCACTTTCTAATTTCTTCACATTAATCTAATAATTGATTAATAAAATCAACTACCCTTAGAAACATTACAAAAATATGGCATATGATAGTTGGAAATCATGGGAAAATTATTCAAAGGAAGTGGGAACAATGGAGTAGTGACCTCGAGATATAGTCAGGCTACACCCTTATTGCTATAGTGTTGGACACCTTCTCAAATACTCTGATTCATCCCACATTTATGAGTGAGGAACCACTTTAGTCATATTCTAGACAGATTCTTAGTACTTTCAATATATCAAGAATTCCCTTCCTGTAATTCAACTCATCTCTTAATAATTCAAACTGACCAAGACACACTTGCAAAACATTTTACTTCAACAAAATTATTTCACTTTGACTCCATTGGCACTAATTTGATCTATATTTATTGTATTCCCACTTTATGTGTTCATGTTATGCTGTTGAATATTTACTTAAATTTGCAAACAATCGTGTATCATAATTTGATTCAAAAACTCTTAAACAACTTACTTCCATCAATAACGATTAAAACGTAAAGAGCCTAGACAAATATTTCTTAGGGACCACCCCCCTTGGATTTGTTAGGAGTTTTTCCTAAATAGAGAAGTCAAGATCAAGTGATAGTAATTGACTCGAAACTTTCCCCCAAGGACACACCTAGCATCTTGAATATTTTTATTTTGCTTAACCCCCAAGTGTGTGAAAGGCCGAAACACGTTTTGGCACCATTGTTGGAGATAAATCTTTTTATTCCCAGGTTACAAATTTCTTCTTTATTTTTTTTTTATTTGTTTGATGAATGATTAGAGTAGATATTTTTTTCTTTGTCTGGCGACTCCACTAACCTTTTTTTCTTTATACAAAGAAAAGCATAAGAAGAGAATTTTTTGTGAAAGATATATGATGCGTATTTTTCTTTTCACATGGTGAATCCATTGAGGGATATAATCCTTGTTTCTCACAAAAAATTTTGAGATTGATTGTGTGTATATGAGCTCATGCAAACAATAAAATATTAAAGCTCATTATTTTGGCAGTTCTATGGTTATATCAAATGCTTTCTATTGAGTAAACAATATGCATGAGTAAAGAGCTCGGATTTCCAGTGAATATTGCTCCATTAACTTCTCAAACATCCCACGATTCCCTAATTATCATAATGGTGAAGATATATCTAATCATCTACCTATATTTTTGGGAAATGAGCATGCAAAGGTTCAACATGCCATATCTTTCCTTAAAATTCTAGTTGACTTCAATGTTTTGTATGAAGATAATATTGTGGAAATGTTTGTCAGTACTCTGCGAGGAAATGCTTGTGAATGGTATCTCAATGGTATTACAAATAAATGTATTACTTCCTTTTCAAGCTTCCTTAGAATATTTTTGAGGCAATGGAATACATGAGAGATTGACATGGAATATTTAGACAAGTTTCTGGAAGGGTTCCTTTACGCTTCTTTTCCCTGGATAGAGTATCTTGAGGAAGACCCTAAATTACCTCATCTCATTAGGATAGGAAATTATAGGTATTGGGTTATACCTCCAATAAATAACAATGACGAAGAAATACATGATGTTCCCATTGAGTTTGTGCAAGAAGATCCATTAATTGAACATATTGTTGAAGACCCTCCTCATGTCACATCAACAAATAATAGTTATGATTGGGAATGCTTTCATGATTATTTCAGTGATGATGATCACATTTGTACTCCATATCTACCTCACGATGAAACCATTACAGAAGCTTGTAATGAAACTTATGATGAAAACTGTAATGTGCATGATAACACTCCTACATGTTATCCATATAATGATGATATTCTTGAAGGTTTACCTCCTTGTGACATTTTTTCTGAAGAACACGGGTATGAAGATGAGGACAAGTATATCCTGGAGCATGATACAAGTGACAAAGACTCCCTTATGTCCAACAAAAATGTTGATTACAATTTCTGGACATTCATTGAAAATCCAATCTATGACATGTCTGAGGAGGAAAATCATTGAACCAAAAAATTTTGATAGTTTTGTTGATAGTCTTGTCTATGACATATCTAACGGAGGGAGTTTTGAGTCTCTTGATGGTTTTATTGAAGATCCTATTTATAAGGGTTTAAAAGGAGAGAGAATGGATCTTTTTTCCTTGGGAAATTTTGATATGGAAGAAAAGCATGCAGTTTATCTATATGATCAATCTGAGCCATATATCACTATCGGTAATGAAGACAAAGAGAAGAAATGTAGTAAAGAACTTGATACCAGTGATGAGGAATCTCTCATATCTGATATAGATGGATATTATGATTATTGGACTATTATTGAAAATCCAACCTATGAGACTTTTGAAATCCCATCTATGATATGTCCAATAAGAGGATTTTTTATTATGAGACTTATGAAAGTTGTAAAGAAGAGCAATCAGAATTTTCATATGATCAGTCACTATATTTGATTATATTAAATGAGGACTTAGAGAAGCAATGTAGTGAAGAGTCATATTGGGTGCAACCAATTGAATATTTTTTTCAGCCATCATCTTCACATATAGATGTTCCTTATGATTTGGAGCATTTTGGGGCTTACACATAGAGTTATCAACATATAATCCCGTTGGATGAGTATGATCACCTGCCTCATCATACAAATTTGTACATTAGTCCTATCCAATATTAAATAGAAGAAGACTGCAAGAGCACTTACCAGTTTGGGAAGCAGTTCAATGACCTTTTCCATGATTATAATTTCCCATCCAACCTTCCCATCTTGAAGTTTCATGCAGGTTTGCATTTCTTGAATCATGTTTCCTTGCTTTGGCTGGTAACCAAAGACAAGGAAAATACCTTTAAAGTTGAATAAATTCTTAGGTGGTTACATTGGATATTTGATTCTACCTAAGATATTTATTTTATTTTGATTAGAGTAGGAAAATAAGTTCCTTAAAGTGAGAATTTACTTTATGCATTTCCTTCTAGTACTTAGGAATAATACTCTCTTTCATTAATTAGTTTTTTATCCTTTCAATAAAGAATCTTTTGGATCATTGGTTATTTTCATAAAACTTGTGCTACTAAGGTTTTCTTTTCAAGATGAAATGTTTTTACAGATTATAAGAACCAGAGATTCTGGTGTTATCGTACGCTCTCCTTTCCTGAAGACCGGATCAAGCACATGTCCCACAGTTGGATCCAGATGTTATCCACTAAGTTTCACTTAGTGTATTTTTCAAGTGAACCACCAAGGACCGAAAAAAATCAATTGTTCTTACTCAATGCTCAGGAAGTTCCATGGTTTCATCAAGGTTAGTTGTGGTCTCTTTTTTGCATGTTCACACCCCCTCGGGGGAATTGTAATAAATGGCATATCATGATGGTTTCATTTTGTCAAAGGATTTGTATTCTTAGGACTTGGTCATCAAGGACATCATCCTCGATTTTGTTTTCCCTCATCGATTATGTGATTCTTTTTTAAACAACATATAATTTTCAAGTTTTTCACTCAAAATCCTCCAAAGTCGGGATGGTGAAATTGGTGATTTTGTCTTAAAAGTTTATTAAAGCTTAGGGTATATTTATTATACCATGCTTTTCATATTCCTAAAGTTTCATGGACATGCGTTAAGTATTTCATAGGATTTTTTAATTTTTAGTTTTTTAATAAAATCATCGATAAGATGTATTTTAATTGTAAAAGTTCAAAAGCTCATAAAATTTGGCCTAGGGAACCAAATTGGTCATGGGGATGCTTTTTATGGACCCATATCCCTCACTAAACCCCTAAAACCACTTTTGAGAGTCAAATTAGTAATATTCAATTGTTAATTTTGATTTTCTCTCCAAAATGACTCAGAGGGTCAAATGCTTGAATTTTAGAGAGAAGAATATTGAAATTACCAAGCCCGTGCTTGAAAGAAATGATGGAGAGAGGGATATGAAAAACAGTTGTATTAGAAATATCAAAATGGATGTTGTAAAGAGAAGTGGATGCAACCAAGCTCCATGCCCCTTCACTCTGAGACAAATCTGCAAAAAACTAGGCAATTTCTCAAAAGAACAAGGTTAATCCAGTCATTTCATTAATCAAAAAAGAAAAAGGAGAGCATAAGTATAACCAACTACAATTTCATACTCCTGCAAAATTATGATAATAAAATTAACATAAGTAACTTGACAGCATAAAATACTTATTGAAATTTAACTGGATCTAAACACATCATTCGAAAGAAATAAAGCATGAAATTCCACAGAGTTAGCCTCATATTTTGACCAAGTCACATGCTCACAATACAATTACAAACTAGCCTTCAAAGCCTTCAATATTTATTATCAAAATATCAACAACATAAGTACAAAGGGAAAAGTTTCAATGCATCCTACTAAAATATGAGAAAGGCCCTACGTTTATAGAAAAAATGGAGCTCAAACCCCAAAGGGGCGAATTCGCCAAGTGTGAGGTGGTTTTGGGGGTTGAGATAATGGTGGGAGGAGGTTTGAATTCATGGCAAGGCTATGAGGCATGAGAACTCCATGAAACATGTCCATCATTTCATATTATCAAGACCCCAAATCTCGAACACTCAAGATAAGCGATATGTTTCTCCTCGAAGGAAAGCTACCATCCCAAGCAAGAAACCAACCTCTATGTGTGCATTGCATGAAAAAGTAATCAAACTATATAAATCTCGAATGGTCCAAGGAATAATTTCATATAGGCATCCATATAAGGTCAAGTAATTTCGAGGAAAAAATCAAGTCAAGTAATTAAATGGCACTAGTACATATGGCTCAAAAGTTCCATAAAATATTGCCATGAATAAGTTAAAATCAAAATTTTCATGGATAAACAGAGAAAAAATTTGAAAAGAAAATGTTCTAGCACCCAATAATTATCGCTATAACGACAGAAATAGCGTTTTGTCACTATAGCAATGAATGTTCATCGCTATAGAAACAAAAACATAAAGTTGGTTGCTATAGAGACTGTAAACTTAACACGTGCAACATCAACGGTCATCATAGTAACGGTCATTGACTTTTTGTTATTGTTGAAATTTGATCGTTGTGCATTTTCGCTGGAAACGCCATGATCATTGATCTATAAATACATGTTCTTAAGACATATTTCAAAAAAATTATTTGCTATACTTGCAACAATTTTTATGTTGATTGTTCGATCTGTGATTTGAAGAGTCTGGTATTAGTTTAACACATCAAATTTTTGTAACACCCCGGTTTTGACCCCGTTTGCATTTAAATAATATGATGTAAATAATCATGGTGTGGAGCTCAAGGAAAAATCCCCACCATTGATTTAGTGTTTATGTTTCGGCGATTAAGGTTGGGTCGATGGTATTTTACGCTAGTTGAACATTAAAAAGTTGGATATCATGTTAAATTTGCAATTCTAATTAAAAAATATAGCCAACTATGTCAACGCAGCAAAATGAGATGGGGACATGATTTTTTCCTAAGGATAATGGGGGGGGATTGGAAGAGTGGGCATAAATTCAAAATTGGCAGAGCACCTGTTTCTGAAAAACGTTTCTTAATTTTCTTGGGCAAGAAAAACACCAAAGACGTCTGCCTTTCCCTCATGCAGTGGCATTTCACCTTCCCCTCATGATTTGGGGAAGTGCGTGTAACGTTTTTGGAATCCAATCTTTGTTCATGCAGCAATCAAAAACCGCTCCGATTCTTGATCCTTCGGGAATTTTTCCTATTCTGTAAATTGTTTTCCTTTTTACAATTTTCCTATCTGTTGGTCATTTCCAAGAATGCACATGCTAGAACTGTGTTTGTGTTTTTTAATTGAAGGACCAACAAAATGTTTTGGATCCTTTGAATGCAGTAGTCATTCTAGATTAGGCAATGCCCAGAGTTCCCTAATTGTTGTGTGTGTGTGTATTCCTTGGTTCTGTTACGTTTTGTTAATCCCAGAGCTGAAATCATTGTGTGTACATCCTTGTTTGACATCTAAACTGATTTGGGGAATGTAAATGGAGTCTGGACTTGCTTGATAAACCTACTGTGTGAAGGAACCTCACAGAAAAATCTAGAGGGTTGGTTTTCTTCTTTGCATAACCTGAATAGAAAAGGAATGGAGGGCATGGCATGAGGGACTGTGTAGAAGAGAAGGGGATGCTTCCTTGTGTTGGGTGTGTAAATGTTTAGAAGTCAGGATAGATCCAGTGTAGGTGTCGATATCTCTGGGATTGAGCTGACTAACTTAGCAGTTAATCTTCCACCTTCTTGGCAGCCCGACAAACCCAACTGGAAGGATGGATTGGTTGGTAGCCTGACAAACCCATCTGTTGGATTGGTTGTGTCTAATGTGAATTTTGGCTAAGTGTAAACCACTGTCTTTATAAGCCTCATTAAACCCAACTGGAAGGATGGCTTGGTTAGTAGCTTAATAAACTCATTTGTTGTCTTGGTTGTG
Organism: Pseudotsuga menziesii; assembly: GCA_001517045.1. Lineage (NCBI taxonomy): Eukaryota > Viridiplantae > Streptophyta > Pinopsida > Pinales > Pinaceae > Pseudotsuga > Pseudotsuga menziesii. The sequence continues at coordinate 373,256 of LPNX010517237.1, forward strand.
ACTTGTATAAACTTTGGCTATGTGTAAATCACTTCCTATATAATTCTGATAAACCCAACTATGTTGGCTTGGCGGAGTTTTATTGTATCCTTGGATATGGGGAATTCTAGTAGTGTTCCTTATTCCTTGGGTAAATCATGCCCAGCTCGAGGGTGGAAGTTTTGCTGAGAGATTGAAGAGAAAATGGCCTATGGTTGGGTGGAATGTTGCAGTGACATAGATGGGCGTGGGACAAGATTCTGATAAAGATAAGTATCTCTTGTGTTTCAATCTCTGCAACTGTACTTGTTTATAAATTAATATGAAATGATGAAATCTTGAATGAAATGTGTTGTGTTTCAGCTGTATATTTCATGAATGATGCATCTATGTGTGTAATTACTTCAATGAATTTTCTAAGTCATTATGAAGTTAGATCGGCCAGATTGGTGATGGCTGGATGTTGGAAGCCAGTTTTATACTTAGAAATTTTCATGAGCATATCGAATTTCTGCATATTTTCCCTTCCGTAATTCCCTTTCCGCAACTTGCGGGATGTGGAAATGCGCCTTGCAGAAGTTGGACTCCACATTTTCCCTTCCGCAATTCCCTTTCCGCAACTTGCGGGATGCAGGATGCAGAAATGTCATTTGGCGAAATCTGCTTTCTGCAATTCCCTTTTCGCAACTTGCAGGATGTGGGATCCGAAAATGTCATTTGGAGAAATTTGTTTTCCCTTCCGCAATTCTCTTTCCGCAACTTGTGGGATGTGGGATGTAGAAATAACTACGGTAAATTTTGATTTTTGCAACTTTGATCTCCACAACGGCCACTCCGCATGCGGGATGCAGAATGTGGGGTGCAAGAGTGAAATTTTGATATGTTTTTTATTCTGCAAGTGAATCTCTCCGCATCGTTGATTTTCTGCGGGATGATTCTTAGTCTTTGATCTGATTCCGGATGCGGAACAGACTGTGACCATTTATTTCTGTTGCGACTCTTCTTAGCCGTTTGATCTCTCAATGGTTAGGGAAGATATATATTTTATAGATGGTCTCGGTCAGAATGTTAGTAGGAGAAATTCTTTCTTGTGTATATCTTTAAAAAAAAAATCAGGAGTCATCATACGAATGTAGAATCAGAGATAGGTAACTCAAGTATAAGAGTTGGGTCACGTTCCCTCCTGTTGAAGTGAGAGGGGACGTGACAGTGTGGTATCAAATTTGTGGTTATAGTATTGGGCTTCGATGGGTCGATTTGGATAGTTACAGAGTTGTTGGTTAATAGTTCCAACTTATTGTTGGCCGCATAATAGAGAAAAACTACCATGGGCAGTGGGCAAGTGATTTTGGTTTTGATTAAATCTAACAGTTCTGTTATCTAACACATTTTGCAGAATTATAGTCACCTTCAGAAAGGGCAGCGCATTTCTGAATAGTTGGTTCGGCCATGAGGACAAATGATATGAATGATTATGCACGGGACCCCAATGCGCATAAGGAAGATTCTATGGGGGGGAATGTTGAGACAGATTCTAATGCGAGATTTTTTCAAGATACTCCCCCAGACTTTGCAGCCACCATGAGAAGCCTCTGGGTGGAGATACATAGCTACATAGCGGACAACGAAAGACTGATTAAAGCTCAGGAGGAGTAAAATCAGCTGAATGCAGCCATATTTCATTGTTTGACAGACATTCAGAGAAAGATGAACTCTAGGGACCGAACAGTAAAGCTAGAAGGAAGTAAGAACACTGCTAGAGGAGGAAAGCGATCTCCTAGTGGGTCATTTGATTCTGAAAAACCCACTGATGGTTCAAGTTTTTCCTCTCATGAGAACAAAAGGAAGAGATATCCTAGTGGTTCATTTGACTCTAAAAGATCCACTAAAGATTCAGGCTCTTCATCTCACAGGGGTAGGAGGAACAGGCGCTACCAGAACCGCTCTTGAGATGAATTTAGGAAGGAAAAGCCTCCTACCTTCAATGGTGAGGTAAAGACTGGTCAAGAAGCTAAATCTTGGCTTATGGGAATAAGAAAATATTTCCAAGTCCAAGATTATTCTGGAAATATGAAAGCTCGAGTAGCCATTTTCAATCTGACAGGGAGAGCATCTATTTGGTGGGAACACTTTCGGAAAGTAAGGAAGATAAATGAAAGGAATATTGTTTGGAAACAGTTCCATAAATATTTTAAGCAAAAGTACCTCTCTAACTCGTACTATGATGAAAAAATCAAAGAATTCCATGAGCTGAGATTGGGACAGCAGACCATGGAGGAATATGCAAACAAGTTCTTGGAACTACTGAGGTATGTCAGGTATATTAAAGATGAGAAGGTAAAAATCCATCACTTTCTGAGTGGACTACCTCAGTCCTACAAAGACCAAATTGAGTTCTATGAACCCAGAACTCTGGAAGAGGTGATAAGAAAAGCTAAATATTGCTATGAGCAAATCAAGAGAAAACCTGACTACCATAAGGAATGGAAGAATAAGACGAATGAGAAGTTTGATCAAAGGAAGAAAGGTTTCAAACCTTCTAACTTCAAGAATTAGCATAAGCATCCATCCCAAGTTGAGAAGTAGCCAACTAGAGTGGTGGGAGAAGAGCCAAGAGATCCACGACAGAACAGAGCACCACTCCAATGTTGGAAATGTTGAGGACCCCACATGCACAGGTACTGTCCACTTGAGAATGAGAATCCAAGGCCAGCATACAATATTCAAGAGGCGAAAACAGTGGGACAAGTAGAAAGAGTTGTACCTGGAATTTATGAAGCACTAGAAGGCCACCAGGAAGATCACTAGGCAATGATGGTTGAAGTTACAGGTAATATTGTTGAGCAATCTATTTCTATTTTGATTGACCTTGGTTCTACTCACAGTTATATTGCTCCTATAGTAGTGGAGGTTTATGCTCTCAGGAGAACAAAGCATAGCAAGTCATGGTTAGTTCAGGTAGCTACTAGAACTAAGAGAAAAGTTAATGAAGTGGTGGAGAAATGTCCATTGGTGATGAATGGATTGGTCACTTGTGTAGATCTGAATGTTCTACCACTTGGTTCCTATGATGTTCTCATTGGAATGGACTGGTTAGAAGCTCATAGGGTGAAGCTTGATTGTTATAACAAGACTTTTGAATGCATGGATGAAGAAGGGAACCCAGTAGTTGTAAGACGCATTCCAAAGGTAATCTCTGTGAGGCAGATTTCAGCAATGCAATTAAAGAATTTTTGTAGAAAAGGTTGTCAGTTGTATGCAACCCATATTGAGGAGGAAACAGAGAATAAAACTCTCAAGTTGGAAGACTATCACGTGCTGCAAGAATTCAGAGATTTTTTTCTTGATGAGATTCAAGGGCTTCCTCCAAAGAGAGACCTTGATTTCACAATTGATCTTGTTCCAGGAGCAACACCAATGTCCAAAGAGCCTTACAGAATGAGTACACCAGAAATGTTAGAGCTGAATATGCAGCTGCAAGAATTGTTGGAGAAAAAGTATATCATGCTGAGTGTGTCTCCTTGGGGAGCACCAGTTCTGTTCATAAAGAAGAAGGATGGTACACTCAGATTGTGTATTGATTACAGACAGCTGAACAAAGTCACGGAGAAGAACAAATATCCCTTGCTAAGAATTAATGACCTCTTTGATCAAATGAAAGGAGCAAAGGTATTTTCCAAGATTGAATTCAGGTCTGGTTACCATCAGGTGAGAATCAAGGACGAAGCTATTCATAATACAACCTTCAGAACAAGGTATGGACATTATGAGTTTGTAGTGGTACCATTTGGTCTCACAAATGCACTAGCAACATTTATGTGCCTTATGAATAGTGTCTTCGGTAGGTATTTGGAAAAATTCATTCTTGTTTTCGTTGATGACATTCTTTTTTATTCTAAGAATGAAGAAGAGAATGAATAACATTTGAGACTAACTTTGAAATTGCTCAGATAACATCAGATGTATGCAAAGTTGAGTAAGTGTGACTTTTATAAAGATAAAATTTAGTACTTAGGTCACATTATTTCAGAAGAGGGTATATCTGTGGACCCTGACAAGATTGAAGCTATCAAGAATTGGCCTACTCTAAGAAACGTGATAGATGTAATATCCTTTATGGGGCTTGCAGGATACTACAAGAGATTCATTGAGGGATTCTCCAAGGTGGCACATGCTATCACTTCTTTACAAAGGAAGGGGATAAAGTTAGAATGGACCTCGAAGTGCGAAGAAATTTTGCAGTGGTTGAAGTATCTTCTCACCAGTGCACCGGTCTTAAAATTTGCAGACCCAGAGAAATATTTTGTGGTATGTACGGACGCATGCGGTCAAGGACTTGGAGGAGTTCTGTAACACCCAGGTTTTGACGTCGTTCACGTTAATGTATATGATGTAAATATTATATGAAATCATGGCATGGCGCTGAAGTCCAAGGCCCTGCCATTTATTAATGTTTGGTGTATAGGTGATCATAGTTAATGCCTATGGTTTATGTGCTAAGTCAAGCATGTTTGTAAACATCATGTAAATATGAAAATTAATGAAAAACCCACAGCCAGCTATGTCAATGCAACGAAAAATGAGATGGGGGCATGATTTTCCTAAGGATAAGGGGGGGAGGGAATGTTGACCTTGAACCAGTTTGGGAAAAGCCATGTGTCATGGGGAAATCCCATCAAAATTGTCAACCACCCTTTTCTTGTCTTTTATTCTCAACCATTTATTTCTGCTAGAATGTGGTTGAGGTAGTTATTGCATGGAAGGGGAAGAGTATGGGACAATTCGAATTGGACATATCACCCAGTTTCAAATGTTGTGTTTTGCTTGCATGGACAAGAAAACACCATAACCATATTCTAGTTTGGGAGAGCTTGTGGATTATGTGGTTTTTTGGTTTTTTTTTTGAGAATTCACGTGGGGAGAGTGGCAGGATGTCTTTCTCATCAAGCATCTCCATTCTCCATTAGCATGAAATCTCTGGGGCAGTTGAAGTTCTTCCCGTGTGTATCCTTCGCGTTCTACAAGTTTTTTCCCTTGGTGATACTGTGATTTCTGTGTTGCGGCGTTATCTTGAACTATAGAGTGTATGAGACCCTATGACTCATGTTTCAAAGTAAAGCATGCATTGTGGAGTCTTCGTGTGGTTGTTGTGTTGTGCACCCTAGTTTGGGTCTAGACCGTATACAAGACTTAGGAGTGGGAGAGATGTAGAATGTGCTTGATAAACCTAGTGTGGAAACTCAGAATAAGATGAGAATGGTTGGTGAACCTGCTATGCACATCCTGAAGAGCACTGGAAGGGAAGGTGTAGCCTGAGGAACTATGGAGCATAGAAGGGGAAAATTCCTTGTTTTGGGTGTGTAGGAAGTGGGAAATCCAGGCCAGATAGGTCTTGTGAAGGTGTTCTTAGCTCTATAGATGAGCTCGCTAACTTAGCAGTTCTTCCTACCCATTGCCTTAGAATCATGACAAACCCAACTGGAAAGATGGCTTGGTTGGTAGCCTAATAAACCTATATGTTGGCTTGGCTATGTCTTGTTGAGTTTGACCTTGTGAGTAACCTTTGGCTGGATAGTCTGTTAAAACCAACAGTGAGATGTCTTGACTATGTACAATCTGATAAATCCATATGTTGGCTTGACTGGTTCTTAAGGTGAATGATTGGCTTGACTATGATCATTCTGTGAAACCCAACTATGAGATGGCTTGGCTGAGGGACCTGTGAAACCCATCTGTTGGTTTGTTTTCCCTTGCATCCTGATAAACCCAACTGTGTTGGCTTGGTTGAGTTTTGTTGCACCCTTGGCTATCTATGAGTCATCTAGTGTTCCCTTATTCCTTGAGGAAATCATGCCCAGCTCGGGGGTGGCAGTGTTGTTGAGAGATTGATGAGTGCACTAGTTTATGGTTGGGTGGAGCGTTGCAGTGACATAGCTGGTTGCGGGACAAGTTATTCTCAAGATAAGCGTTCTTGTCTATGTTAATCTCTGCAAATATATTTCTTGCATTGTAATTGCTTGATGTAATATGATAAACATGTTGGGTGTGTTAGATTGATGAATTGTTCCTTTGAATTCTCAAGATAAGCGTTCTTGTCTATGTTAATCTCTACAAATGTATTTCTCGCATTGTAATTGCTTGATGGAATATGATAAACATGTTGGTTGTGTTAAATTGATGAATTGATCCTTTGAATAACTGCAATTATAGGCATCTATGTATGGTTCCTTCAATTCATTGTTGAACTAAGTTGCAGGGTTAGAATGTTGAACTGTTGTTGGTGTGGATGGCCAAGTCTGTTCATAAGACTTTGATTAGCAGGTCTAATTTCCAAGTAGAAACCTTCTTCCGCAATGGATTATTTCGCAGTCAAGATGCGGGATGCGGAGATGTCTTTTTGTGATTTATGGTTTTCCACGATTTTCATTCCGCAACGCACCTTTCTGATGTAAGATGCGGGATGCGGGATCGCAGTATCACAATTTCCACAATTCCCAATCCCACAACTCAATACTTCCACACCGTTGATTTTTGTGAGATGATTCTCCGTCGCTGATTTGTTTCTGATGCAGGATGCGGGACACAAGATTGCGATTTTCATAACTTTCTGACCCCACAACTTGGACTTTCTGCACCGTTTATTTTTGCGGATGGATTCTGAGTCGTTGATTTGATCCCAGGTGCAGGACCGTTTGTGATTGTTGATTTCCGTCGCTAGTTCTCTCCATCGTCCGATATCCTTTGAGATATTTCCTTGCAGATCATTGAACTTCTTAATGGATGAACGGGAGGGAGCATGATAGTGTTGGAAATGTCGAGAAGTGGTTCGTGACCATGCTCTATGTTTCTATGAACAGTAAAGGTTCTTGATGAAATTGTAATTCCGCGTGATAATGGGGCATGGGTACGCGACATTGTGGTATCAAAGCTATGGGTTGCAGCATTGGGCTTGGATGGGCCAGCATCAGTTGTTAGAAAGATAAGAGTACCTGCTGATACCAACTTATAGTACACTACATTGTGGTATCAGAGTTACGAGTTGCGGTATTGGGCCTGGATGGGCCAGAAAGAGGTAAGAGTATCCTTGGATACCAGCATTGTAGTACCCTACATAATGGTATCTACAGAATGGTACCAGTACCATAGTGTGGTATCAGTGCTATGGGTTGTAGTGTCGAAAATATAGGAGTTGATTTGAACAGTTAACAGAACTGTCGATTACAATATTGGGCCTAGATAGGACAGGTGACAGTAAGTAAATGGTTGTAACTTAGAATTACTGTGTATCTTAAAAATGGTGTATGATAACACATTTTGTAGAGTCATAGTGCATTTTGGAAGAGCGGTTTGTTGGCTCCACTATGAGAACCTATGACAGATATGATGCATGGGATTCCTACGAGCGTGCACAAGACGCTATGGGGGAAAACCTCTGAGTTGGAAATGATGATATAGAATCTAATGGGAGGATATTTCAAGAGACATCATCGGGCATTGCAGCCACCATGAGAAGCCTAATTAAAGCTCAAGAAGAGCATCATCAACTGAATGCTGCCATGTTGCAAAGTTTGACAGACATCCAACGGTGGATGAGCTTGAGGAGATGTACAGGAAAATCGGAAGGTAGTAAGAGCAGTACCATAGGAAGAAGAAGAAGGACTTCTAGTAGATCTCTTGACTCGGAAGGGATCCACTGAGGATTCCAGCTCTTCATCTAATGAGAAAAAGAGAAGGAGACGTTATAGGAACAGCTCACAGGATGAGTTTAAGAAGGCAAGGCGACCTACCTTCAATGGTGAGACAAATAATAGTCAAGAAGTTGAGGCTTGGCTTCTTCGGATGAGGAAATATTTATAAGTACAGGACTATTCTAGAAATATGAAGGAAATATTTGCCATCTTCGATCTGAATGGAAGAGCATCCATTTGGTCGGAGCACCTTAGATAGGTAAAGGGGATTAGTGAAAGAAGGCTTCAGTGGAAATAGTTCCAGAAGTATTTCAAGCAAAAATACCACTCTAATAGGTACTGTGATGATAATATCAAAGAGTTTCATGAGCTAAGATTGGGATAGCAGACCATGGAAGAGTATGCAAACAAGTTCCTAGAAATTTTGAGGTATTTCAGGTACATCAAGGATGATCAAGTGAAAATCCAACGTTTCCTTAGTGGATTGCCTCAGTTTTACAAAGACAGAATTGATTTTTATGAGCCTAGAAATCTGGAAGAAGCCATAAGAAAATCTAATTATTGCTATGAGCAAATCAAAGGAAAGCCTGACTATCATAAGAGATGGAAGGACAAGAAGAATGAGAAGTCTAACCAAAGGAAGAAAGGTTTCAAACCATCTAACTTTAGGAATCAGCAGAAGAAACCATCCCAAGCTGAGAAGCAGCCAGCCAGAGTGGTGGAAAAAAAATCCAAGAGATCCACAGTAGATCAGAGAACCGACACTCCAATGTTGGAGATGTGGAGGACCCCACATGCGTCGTAATTGTCCACTCAAGAATGAGAGTGCAAGGCAAGCTTACAACCTTCAAGAGGAAGAAACAATGGGTCAAGTAGCAAGGGTCGTCCCTAGGATTTACGCAGCACTGGAGGACCACCAGGAAGACCACCAGTCGACTATGGTTAAAGTTGCAGGTAAGATTGTTGAGCAATCTGTTTCTATTTTGATTGACCATGGTTCTACCCACAGTTACATTACTCCTAGAGTAGTGGAGATTTATGCTTTCAAGAAAGTAAGGCATAACAAGTCATGGTTAGTTTAGCTAGCCACTGGGACTACGAGAAAGGTTATTGAAGTGGTAGAGAAATGTCCATTGGTGATGAATTGATGGGTTACTTATGTAGATATGAATGTTCTACCCCTTGGTTCCTATGATGTTCTCATTGGAATGGATTGGTTAGAATCTCACAGGGTAAAGCTTGACTGTTACCATAATACTTTTGAATGCATGGATGAAGAAAGGAACCCGAGAGTGGTAAGAGGCATTCCAAAGGTAATTTCTGTGAGGCAAATTTCAGCAATGCAATTAAAGAAATTTTGTAGGAAGGGTTTCCAGTTGTATGCAGCTCATATTTTGGAATCATTGGAGAATGAAACTCCTAGGTTGGAGGAATTTCATGTATTGCAGGAATTCAAGGATGTTTTTCCTGATGAGATTCCAGCGCTTCCTCCAAAGAGGGACATTGATTTCATGATTGAACTTGTGCCAGGAGTAGCACTAGTGTCCAATACACCCTACAAATGAGTACGCCAGAAATGCTAGAGCTGAAGATGCAGCTGCAAGAGTTGATGGAGAAAAAGTATATCAGGACAAGTGTGTCTCCTTGGGGAGCACCAGTTCTGTTCGTGAAGAAGAAATATGGTACACTCAGGTTGTGTATTAAATACAGGCAGCTAAAAAAATTTACTATGAAAAATAAATATCCTTTTCCTAGGATTGATGACCTCTTTGACCAAATGAGGGGAGCAAAGGTATTTTCCAAGATTGAATTGAGGTCTTGTTACCATCAGGTAAGAATCAAGGATGAAGACAGTTATAAGACAACCTTCAGGACAAGGTATGGGCATTATGATTTTGTGGTGGTACCATTTGGTCTCACAAATGCACCAACTACATTTATGTGCCTTATGAATAGTGTCTTCAGTACGTATTTGGACAAGTTTGTTCTTGTTTTCCTTTATGGCATTCTTGTTTATTCTAAGAATGGGGAAGAGCATGATGAGCATTTGAGATTGACATTAAAATTTCTCAAGGAACATCAGTTGTATGCAAAGTTAAGTATGTGTGACTTTTACAGAGATAGGATTCAGTACGTGGGTCACATTATCTCAGAAGAGGGTATATTTGTGGACCCAGAGAAGATTGAAGCCATAATGAATTGGCCTACTCCAAGAAATGTGACATATGTAAGATATTTTATGGGACTTGCAGGATACTACAGGAGATTCATTGAAGGATTATCCAAGGTTGCACATGCCATTACTTCTTTGCAAAAGAAGGGAATAAATTTTGAATGGATAGTAAGGTGTGAAGAAAGATTCCAACAGTTGAAGAATATTCTCACAAGTGCACCAATTTTGAAATTCCCAGACCCAGAGAAATATTTTGAGGTGTGTATTGATGCATGCGGTCAAGGGCTTGGAGGAGTCCTTATGCAAGACAACCATGTGATATGTTATGAGTTCAGGAAGTTGAAGGAACATGAGAAGAAATATGCTACACATGATCTGGAACTTACGGCCATAGTACATGCTCTCAAGATGTGGAGGCATTACTTGATAGGCAAAGGATTTGAGCTAAGGACATACCATTGTGATCTGAAGTATTTGTTTGATCAACCTACTCTAAATTCTAGGCAAGCTAGATGGTTGGAGTTTTTATGTGAGTTTGATTTTGAGATCAAGCACATAAAGGGGAAGGAGAATAAGGTAGTGGATGCACTCATCAGGAAGGTGCAGGAAATGAATGTGGCATCCGTTAGTGTTTGCCAATTAGATTTGAGACAGCAAATTGTTAATCATACTATTGAAGATGAATTGTATGAGCAGGTAAAAGACAAATTGCAGCAGCAAAGTCTTGAGAAGAGGTATGAGGGATATAAATTGGAAGAAGATTGACTTCTTACCTACAAGAACTGAATTTACATTCCAAATGTAGCATATTTGAGGAGAGTTGTTATGGACAAGATCCATCAAGCGCCATATTCTGGTCACCCAGGATATCAGAAGACAATTCCTACAGCCATAAAGTAGTACTTTTGGCTAGGAATGAAAAAGGACATAGCTGAATACATTTCTAGATGCATGAAATGTCAACAGGTGAAGGTTAAGCATCAACACCCACCAGTTTTGTTGCATCCTTTGCTAGTTCCAAAATGGAAATGGGAAGTTATTTCCATGGATTTCATTACAGGATTGCCAATGACTTGGAGGCAACATGATTCCATCATGGTTGTGGTGGACAAGTTAACAAAGGAAGCCCATTTTACACAGGTTAAGTCTATGCATAAGACTGATGACATTGCAAAGATATTCATGAAGGATATTTTCAAATTGCATGGATTTCCAAAGGCAATAGTCTCTGACATAGATGTCAAGTTCACTTCCAATTTTTGGAATTGATTGTTTGCAGATTTGGGTAAAAATCTAAACTTTGGCATCGTGTACCATCCTCAGACTAATGGATAGACAAAGAGAGTTAACCAAGTTCTTGAAGACATGCTTCGCATGTATGTGATGGACAAACCAACCAAGTGGGAAGATTATTTACACTTGCTAGAGTTTTCTTATAACAATGGACAGCAAACATCCTTAGGGATGAGTCCATATGAAGCTTTGTATGCAGGAGGTGTAGGACACTAGTGACTTGGGATAATCCAGTGAACAGAGTTGTGATTGGTCCAGAATTACTCAAGGAGATGGATTGGGAGGTTGTAAAGATCAGGAAGAATCAGAAAGTAGCCCAAGATAGACAGAAAAGCTATATTGATAACCATAGGGTGAACATGGAGTTCAGTATTGGGGATCATGTTTACCTTAGAGTGAGGGAAAAGAAAACTTCCTTGAAACTTGGAAGTTGTGCCAAGTTGTCACCCAGATATTATGGGTCATTTGAAGTGCTTGAAAGAATAAGGTCAGTTGCATATAGACTTGCATTTCCTGCTAGTACTAGGGCTCACAATGTTTTTCATGTTTCTTTTCTTGAGAAATATATACATGACCCTAACCATGTGATAAATTGGGATGTGATTCAGGTGGAACTCGAGGGAGAGTTCTGAATCGAGCCAATGTGCATCCTCAACAAGAATGTCACCATACTTCGGAACCAAGCCATAGGACATGTAAAGGTGCAGTGGGAGCACTACGGTCCTGAAGAGGCTACATGGGAGTTGGAGGATTCCATGTGATTGGCACATCCATTTTTGTTCGAATCTGCGGAGCACTAAGGGAGGTACCAGTGTAACGTTTTTGTTCCATTTTTGTAAAGCACTGAGGACAGTGCTATTGAAGGGGGAGGGGAATGTAACACCCCGGTTTTGACCCCATTTGCGTTAATGTATATGATGTAAATATTATATGGAATCATGGCATGGAGCTCAAATCCAAGGCCCTATCATTGATTAATGTTTGGTATATAGGCGATCATGGTTGATGCCTATGGTTTCTGTGCTAAGTCAAGCACGTTTGTAAACATCATGTAAATATGCAAATTAATGAAAAACCCACAGCCAGCTATGTCAATGCAACGAAAAATGGTATGGGGGCATGATTTTCCTAAGGATAAGGGGGGGGAGGTAATGTTGACCTTGAACCAGTTTGGGAAAAGCCATGTGTCATGGGGAAATCCCATCAAAACTGTCAACTACCCTTTTCTTGCATTTTCTTCTCAGCCATTTATTTCTGCCAAAATGTGGTTGAGGTAGTTATTGCATGGAAGGGGAAGAGTATGGGACAATTCGAATTGGGAAGACCACCCAGTTTCGAATGTCGTGTTTTGCTTGCATGGACAAGAAAACACTAGAACCGTATGCCATATCGAGAGAGCTTGCGGATTACATGGTTTTTTGGTTTTTTTTTTAGAATTCACATGGGGAGAGCGGCGGGATGTCTTGATCATCGAGCATCTTCATTCTCCATTGGCGTGAAAGATCTGTGGTAGCTGAAGTTCTTCTCGTGTGTATCCTTTGTTTTCTGCAAGTGTTTTCCCTTAGCAAGACTGTGATTGTTGTATTGCAGTGTTATCTTGAACTACAGAGTGTATGAGACCCTGTTACTCATGTTTCAGAGTAAAGCATGCATTGTGGAGTCTTCGTGTGGTTGTTGTGTTGTGCACCCTAGTTTGGGTCTAGACCGTATACAAGACTTAGGAGTGGGAGAGATGTAGAATGTGCTTGATAAACCTAGTGTGGAAACTCAGAATAAGATGAGAATGGTTGGTGAACCTGCTATGCACATCCTGAAGAGCACTGGAAGGGAAGGTGTAGCCTGAGGAACTATGGAGCAGAGAAGGGGAAACTTCCTTGTTTTGGGTGTGTAGGCAGTGGGAATTCCAGGCCATATAGGTCTTGTGAAGGTGTTCTTAGCTCTGTAAATGAGCTCACTAGATTAGCAGTTCTTCCTACCCATTTCCTTAGAATCCTGACAAACCCAACTAGAAAGATGGCTTGGCTGGTAGCCTGATAAACCCATATGTTGGCTTGGTTGTGTCTTGTTGAGTTTAACCTTGTTAGTAACCTTTGGATGGACAATCTGATAAACCTAGCAGTGAGATGGCTTGACTGTGTACAGTCTAATAAACCCATATGCTGGCTTGACTGGTCCTTAAGTCAAATGATTGGCTTGACTGTGATCAGTCTGTGAAATCCAACTGTGAGATGGCTTGGCTGAGGGACTTCTGAAACCCATTTGTTGGTTTGTTTTCCCTTGCAGCCTGATAAACCCAACTGTGTTGTCTTGGATGAGTTTTATTGCACCCTTGGTTATGTATGATTCTGCTAGTGTTCCCTTATTCCTTGAGGAAATCATGCCTAGCTCAGGGGTGGCAGTGTTGCTGAGAGATTGATGAGCGCACTGGCCTATGGTTGGGTGGAGTGTTGCAACGACATAGCTGGTGGTGGGACAAGTTCTTCTCAAGATAAGTGTTCTTGTCTATGTTAATCTCTGCAAATGTATTTCTTGCATTGTAATTGCTTGATGAAATATGATGAACATGTTGGCTGTGTTAAATTGATAAATTGTTCCTTTGAATAACTACAATTATAGGCATATGTGTATGTTTCCTTCAATGCATTGTTGAACTAAGTTGTAGGGTTAGAATGTCGGGCTGTTGTTGGCCTAGATGGCCAAGTCTGTTCATAAGACTTCGATTAGCAGGTTGAATTTTCGAGCAGAACCCTTCTTCCACAATGATTTATTCTGGAGTCGGGATGCAGGATGTGGAGATGTCTTTTTGTGATTTACGGCTTTCCACGATTTTCATTCCTCAATGCAGCTTTTTGATGCGGGATGTGGGATGCGGGATGCGGGATGACGGATTGTGGTATCGTGATTTCCACAATTCCCAATCCTGCAACTCAAGCTTTCCACAACGTTGATTTTTGCAAGATGATTCTCCGTCATTGGTCTGTTTCCAATGCAGGATGCAGGATGCGGGACATGAGATTGTGATTTTCGTAACTTTTTGACCCTGCAACTTAGGCTTTATGCACCATTGATTTTTGTGGGTGGATTCTAATTCATTGATTTGATCCCAGGTGCAGGACCGTTTGTGATCGTTGATTTTTGTCTATTTTTCTCCGTCATCCGATCTCCTTTGAGATATTTCCTTGCAAATCGTTGAACTGTTTAATGGAAGACAGGAGGGAGCATGACTGTGTTGGAAATGTCGAGAAGTGGTTCGTGGCCATGCCCTGTGTTTCGATGAATAGTAAAGGTTCTCGATGAAATTTTAATTCCGCGTGATAATGGGGCATGGGTACGTGACAAGTTCTTATGCAAGACAATCACGTGATATGTTATGAATCTAGGAAGCTGAAGGAGCATGAAAAGAACTATGCCACACATGATCTAGAACTTGCAGCCATAGTACATGCTCTCAATATGTGGAGGCATTACTTGATGGGCAGGACATTTGGGTTAAGGATAGACCACTGTGGTCTGAAATATTTGTTTGATCAGCCTACTCTAAATGCTAGGCAAGCTAGATGGCTGGAATTTTTATGTGAGTTTGATTTTGAAATCAAGCACATAAAAGGAAAAGAGAATAAGGTAGCTTATGCACTCACCAGGAAAGTACAAGAAATGCATGTGGCATCTATTAGCATTTTCCAATCTGATTTGAGACAGAAGATTATTAACCGTAATGATAAATATGAAACGTATGCACAGATAAAGGACAAATTACAGCGGAAAATCCTTGAAAGGAAGTATGAAGGTTATAAGTTAGAAGAGGATGGACTTCTTACTTATACAAACCGAATTTAAATTCCCAATATAGTAGATTTGAGGAGGGTTGCTATGGATAACTCCATATTATGGTCACCCTGGATATCAGAAGACGATTGCTACAGCAAGAAAGAAATACTTTTGGCCAGGCATGAAAAAGGACATGGCGATATATATTTCGAGATGCATGAAGTGTCAGCAAGTGAATATTGAACATCAACACCCAACAGGTTTTTTGCAGCCTTTGTCGGTTCCAGAATGGAAATGGGAAGTAATTTCCATGGACTTTATCACAGGACTGTTGTAACATCCCTGACCCTCTGACCGGGCAAGAGGATGCTACTTTGCACCAAACATACAGACAAATAGCCCCATGAACATGATCATACATAAAAATACTAAAATATAAAGCTTAAAACATAAAACATACTAAGATGTATAATCGTTCATATACATAACGGAAGCAAACCAACATTCATTCGTATATAATTCAGCATTTAACATGTCCAACATCATAATTCATTAACGTTAAATATGATTACAAAATAGATTAGTCAAGAATACTTATCTTATGTGAATTGTCCCGCATCCAGCTACGTCATTGCAATGTTCCACCCAACCATAGGCCTGTATGCTCTTTAATCTCTCAACAATGCTGCCACCCCCGACCCGGGCATGATTTCCCCAAGGAATAATGAACTAGCGGGCTTACACCTAGCCAAGGATAAGAACACCACAAGGATACATAGTTCATCCAAGCCAACACAATTGGGTTTATCAGGCGAACAACAGATCAACCAAACCAACAAAGTTGGGTTTATCAGGCCATCCAAGAGCTGTGAAAGGCTAAATGCTAAGATAGTGAGCTCCTTGAAGAGCTAAGGACACCTACATCAAAACTAGCCTGACTTATAGGACACCAACACACACCCAACACAAGGAAATCAATCCTTTCTCTGCTATGCAGTCCCTCAAGCCCTGACCTCCCTTCTAGTGCTATTCAGAGGTTGTGGAGAAGAAATTCAACCCTGTAGCTCTATCTGTGTGGTTCCTAAACGCACCAAGTTTATCAAGCACATCATACCCTCATTCACCACTCCAATGCAGTCCGAGGACAAAACCACTACGTGTATGCAGCAAACCAGCTATTAAAGCTTTAATAGGGGAAAAGCAACTCCCTGGATCATTCTTGGCCATATCATGGCCAAAACGATCCCATAACAGCCAAAACACAAGGGGACCCAACCACCGATTGTGAGAAACAATAGCCAACGAACAACAAGATAAAACCACAGCAACGGCTCACGATGAAGCAACAAAATGTCGCACAGTCCAGACACAGCAGCAACGTTGGAAAATAATGGTGGAGTAAAAGCATTGGCTCTATGCATGAGCAAGAGGATGAAAAAATCCGTAGACTAACAACTCCATGAGAAAAGGAAGAACTAACCCCCAATCAATGAATCACGGCTCCTTTTATCTCAGCCCTCATGAGGGAAAAAATGAACAGCCCAACTTCCTGTGCGTGGGAGGGTGAGCAGAGCGTTCCCTTCCTCCAGGTGGACGATTTGGAAGACCAACAATCCGTATAAAATAGAATGTTCGTGATGGAGAGAGTGCGGTCGTGCAGAGAATGGGATCATGGGCGTAGTGGTTTTCCTGGCAGCGTGGGGGTCATCCTGGTGGAGTGTGCATGTGGGTAAGGAGTGACAGTTCTGCCACACTCCACTGCCAACAATAACTACCCCAACTAATCAACAGAACATTTAAGGTGGTGGTTGGATGAGACAAGGGAAGGTGACACATGGCTTTTCCCCCTTGGGCTCAAGGTTTAACATTCCCCCTTCCTTATCCTTAGAAAATCATTCCCTTTTCAATTTGGTTGCAGTGAACATAGCTGGCTGGAGTTATTTAATTAAAATGCATAGTTACATGATGCCATAACTTAATATGTATTTCGCATATCCTGATATACCATTGGTAACAGTTCTAATCACTGAAACATAACATAATCAAATCGATGGTGGGGATTTGTCCTTTAGCTCCACACCATGATTATTTACAATATATATATATATATATATATATA